>CM037782.1:68307361-68345852 GCA_021229015.1 Solen grandis
TACATCATAACATACTTTTTCTGTGAAATATCAAGATAAAACGACAAAAATTAAAGGCTCCAGAGCGCAAACAAACTTTTGATGCTGACGTCAAATTTGACGTCATTTGACGTCCCTGAAAATTTAAAATGATAAAATTTAAAAATTTGAACTTTTTTGTCGAGGCAATTTAATTTTCATGTTGCTCAGACACTGGCAACATACTGAAATTAGCTCTTGGATTTGGTTGGAAAATGAGGAATAATAATAATAATAATAACTAGAAGTCGTTTGTTTAAGATAGAAACGAAGCGGCTTTCCGTTTGCTTATTTCGAAAGTATTATATATAAGTTAATACAAAGAAATGGAAATAATGATGCATAATGATGTAATATTTAATACGTAAATCATCATTATCATAAATATAAATTTATGTCAAAAATAAGCTTTAATTTTTTTTTCGTCTTCTTAAAAAGATATCGATAAGCATATATATGGATCTTATGTGATTATGCAACCATTTACTTTCATGCAGAAACAAAAACAGGAAAATTTTAAGATAATACTATCCTAAAGATTTTTTTCTTACGTTATTCAATCGATTTAATTTTTTTTTATTCTTTATTTAATATCTGTTTCTTCGTAAGCATATGACTAACCAAATATTCATTGCAATTTGATCCACAATTGAAATTGATAAAAAGAAAAAAATACTTTGAAATCCATGACTTTCAACCTTTAAATTGATTGAGTTTACGTTTGCAAAAATAGATGGAAACAAAGGAAGAGGTGTAAGCAAAATCATGAAATAATTCTTTCTTATTTCTATGTAATTAACGTTATAAACGTCTTGAAAATTTTCAACAATTCATTTGCTTTATATATTTACTTATTTTTACAGATTAAGAAAAAGAAACTGTTAAACATTTAGAAAACATAAAAAATCAATAGGTAGATATATACATGTATTTGTCATTTTCTTAAGGTTTGCAGAAAGCCGTGAAAGTAAATGCAGTTAGTATAGGTTTTCTGGCTCTAGTATAATTTTACTAATTCATCGTAAATGCGACTCTTTTAGTAAAAAATGTACCACAATTCACTATTCAACGCAGGCACTGATTCCTGCAAAAGAACAATCGGATCTTGCTCAACCAACCCAATGACCTCTTTCATTTCTTTCTTCAAATTAATATTTTTTCATGAATTAGCCCTATAAAGAAAAACATGAATAAAACATGTTTGATAACGTAATCACTTGAACTTTTCTGCGCATGTCAAGGGCACGGCAATATTACTTATTTAAAGTTGATATGTCCAATCTTATGATTTTTTTAAATGTATTTTGCTCACAAATCAATGTTCATAAACAAGTGACACAACATAAATTCCTTAAGGTATGCTTTAGATTGCCACAATACTCATGACGCTGAAGCGCGAATACAAATTAAATGAATGATTTTAATATTTCAACCACGGCAAAATCAAGTGACTAAGGAAAGTATTTGTTTTGGAATGACATGATTAGCTAACGTTTTATTAATCCAGAAAAATATCTTCAAGAATGTGAACAGGTTTGTTTTTACATTTTCAAGTAAGCGTTCCATCAAACATGAATATCTGCCATGTTTGACGACGTAATAATTTAAAACTTTCAAACCCTTATGAACGTATAATTTTTGACATTCTGAAATTCAAGTTCATTGATCTAATTGCGATTTTATATGATTTTTTTAAAAATAATTCAAGCTTCAGTATTCATGACGTCACAACCACGTGACAAATCAAACATTTCTTGCAGTATGCATCACTTAAATTTTAACTTGATCAATTCTGAAGATTTCAATGAAGATTGATTCAAAATTCATGATATCAGAGCAAGAGAAATGTTTAAAAAATGCCTTTTTGTCTTTTTAATGACGTCAAAACCACGTGACGTAAAAGAAAATTATTCAGAATAAAGAATGTAAACCTCTATGCCGATATGCTGTCCAATTTTCATGCTTCTAACGCATCAGGGGGCTTTGTAACATTAAAATGTAATTTAAGGACCTAAGTTCGAATCTCGGTTTTGCCATGATATCTTAATATTTTCAAATTTGGAAATTTGAATGCTAAGGTGAAAATCTACATCCTAAAATACATCTTCTGAGAAAATATCAAGATAATCGGACCAAAATTGAAGGCTCTAGAGCGCGAACAAACTTTTGAAGCTGACGTCAAATCTGACATCATTGAAAATTAAAAATAAATTAATTTATAACTTTAAACTTTTTAATTGCAGCAATACAATTTTCAAAAAGATTGAGTCAAAAGTCATGAAACCAGAGCCATAAAAATTTTTTTTAAAAATTGCTTTTTGTCGTTTTTATGACGTCAAAACCACGTGACTTAAGAAAAAAATCTTTAAGAAATAAAAAGAAGACCTCTATGCCGATTTGCTGTCCAATTTTCATACTTCTAACCCATTGGGTGGCCTTGTTACAATTAAATGTATTTTTAGGACCTAAGTTCGAATCTCGGTTTTGCCATAAAATCTTTATATTTTATAATTTGGAAATTTAAATGCCAAGGTGCAAATCTACATTCTAAAATACATCTTCTGAAAAAATATCAAGAAAATCGAACCAGAATTGAAGGCTCTAGAACGCGAACAAACTTTTGAAGTTGCCGTCAAATCTGACGTCAATTGACGTCATTGAAAATTAAAAATTATTGAATTTATAAATTTAAACTTTTTAATTGGTGCAATACAATTTTCAAAAAGATTGAGTTAAAAGTAATAATACCAGAGCAAAAGAAATTTTTTAAAACTATGCTTTTTGTCTATTGTATGACGTCATAACCACGTGACTTTTGATAAAGTCCTTCAGCAAATAGAAAGCAGACCTCTTAGCCGATATGCTGTCCAATTTTCATGCTTCTAACGCATTAGGTGCCCTTGTAACATTAAAATAAGATTTTAGGACCTAAGTTCGAAACTCGGTTTTGCCATGAAATCTCAATCTTTTCAAATTTGTAAATTTGAATGCCAAGGTGCACATCTACATTTTAAAATACATCTACTGTGAAAATATCAAGAAAATCGAACCAGAATTAAAGGCTCTATAGCGCGAACAAACTTTTGAAGCTGACGTCAAATCTGAAAACAAATTGAAAACACTTTATTTTAAAAATTTATACCTTTTTGTCGAAGCATTTTAATTTTCATGTTGCTTGCGATTGGCAACATATATAAATTAACTCTTGAATTAGGTTGGAATAATAATAATAATAATAATAATAATAATAACTAGATTTCATTCGTTGATACGAATGATAGGACTTTCTGCTACATTTGTCAAACACTAAAAGCGAAGAAAGTAAAAGGATATCAAATTTCTACTTTTAACATGTTTTTGTAAGGCCATAACTCCATAAACTTTGAAAAATAAACCGATTAACTTGGAGGGTAACTGAAAATCATTGTTTTTATTTTTAAATTTCATTTAACTTGTCTTTTTCTTATAATCTATATAACAAAACAAATTTATTGTAAATGCTTACAAATCGATTGTCACATAATTCGGTCCAGCTTTAGAGGTTTTCAAGATACAAACAATGATTGAAATGGAAATGACATTGTTCCACAGGATCAAATGCTACACCTTCAATAAGAATTCATGCAAATCAAACAAAAAATAAGGCCTTCAGGTCTTAAAACCGTTTAATTTCAACAGAAAAAAAAACTTTGGCTTTATGAGGTCACATGATGTCATATGACGTTCATCTTCTCTGAATATAAAGAAGACTTGGAGACTTAAACTGAAATTTGACGTCAATGCCTCTAATCTTGGATTAGCCATAAAACCTTTGCCTTTTCTAATTTAAAAAAATGGACACCGGTTAGAGCGTAACATACACATTCTGTGAAATCTTGATGAAAGTCCGTCCAGAAAAAAAATGTCTGTAGACCGCATACAAACTTGTGTAGACAACGTCAAGTTTGATGTCATATGATGTCATAGACAGAAGAAAATCAATAAAATGAAATCTTCATTACCTTAAATATATGCAGAAAATTTGTCATGCCCCTGACACCTTAGCAATATATAGAAATTAACGCGTAGTTATCAGAAATTATTTTTGACCTTATGACGTCATATGACGTCAAATGACGTTCGTCCTAACAGAATAGAAGGAAATCATAGAGACTAATATTCAGTCCAAATATCAGCATTCTAAGTCATCTAGAAGCGATTTTATATGTTTTTGAAATTTGACGTCAATGGTTCGAATTTTCCAATTTTTAATTTAAAAGGATACACAACTAGAGCATTATATATGCCTTCTGTGAACTTTTGATGTAAATCGGTCCAGAAATAATGGCTGTATACTGCATTAAACCTTTTGGACCTGACGTCAAAACTGACGTTATATGACGTCGCATTAATATGAAATAACTTTTAAATGGAAAAACCCTAAATTTATCACATGGAAGGTTTTATAATTTGAATTTGACGTCAAAAGTTCGAATCTTGGATTCGCCATAAAATATTTGCCTTTGCGAATTTGGACAAACGGATACCGGATTGCACAACTAGAGCGCAATATACACATTCTGTGAAATATTGATGAAAATCGGTCCAGAAATAATGGTTGTAGAAATAATGGCTGTAGACCGCGTACAAACTTTTTCATCTGACGTCAAATCTGACGTTATATGACGTCATATGAATATGAAATTCATTGCCTTTGAAAGCACATGATTTGAAATATTTGCCATTAAATTTTCATTGTTCTGGGCCATTGGCAACACATCGAAATTAACACAAATATACAAGAGGAAGAAAAAAAGAATAAGAAGAATAAGAACTAGATTTCATTCGTTGATACGATTGATAGGACTTTCTGCTACATTTGGTAAACAGTATAAGCGAAAAACTCAAATGATGTCAAATCCCTGCTTTTAAATTGCTTTTGTATAGCCATAACTTCCATAAACTTTGAAAAATAAGCCGTTTAACCTGGAGGATATGGCAAAAGTAACAGAAAATATTTTTTTTATATATATCAATTTCATTTAACTTGACCTATTTCTATAATCTATGTTCCAAAGCAAATTTACTTTAAATTCCAACAAAGTCGGTTTTCACATAATTCGGTCTACCTTTATAGGATTTCAAGATATAAGCAATGATGCCTTGAACTTAACACTTTTTTCGAAAATGAAAATTGTTCCATAGGATCAAATGCTGCACCTTTAGTAAATATTCATATAAATGAAATAAAAAACTACATTTCGTTTGCACGGGAAACGATAGGACTTTCTGCAAACCGCTTAAAACTCAATCAAACGAAAATTATTAATACGGAATACGCATTTAAAATTTTCAAAAAATTCAATTGCATATGAAAATTCAGCATATTTAACATATGCCCTAATTTTTTGTAGTTCTGGACCATTGGGATCACACTGAATTTTTTGCACGAGAAATGAAAACAAATAATAACCCTATGATGTCCGGCCTATGAAAATCTGAAGAAAACCTTTAAAATTACAATATGTGTGAATTTCAGCTTTTTATCTCATATGGAGTACTCAATCTGATTAAAGTCATCTCCTATATAAATGCTACGCTACATACGATTGTAGAAAGATCGAGTACTTTAGTCAGATTGTACTAAATTTAATTTCAAGGTCATATTTTTTTAAACTTGGTTTCACAACCGAACCTCGGTCATTTCAACATTTTGGAAACGAAAGTAAGGATACACAACAAAAGCCTAACTTATACTTTCTGTGAATTTACTAGAAAATACATTCAAAAATAAATTCTGCAGAGTTCGTACAAACGTTTTAACTGACGTCAAATCTAGCGTCTATGATGTCATATGATATGCTAGTTGTCTTTAACTACAGAATATACCCAGTCAGCAGAAGTTATCGGCCCAATATAGCACTAATATCGGCACCTATGTCTGCACTGTGGATGATTAAAACCCCGACAAAATGCTTTGATACAGAAGAAGCCAGACTCCAGTCATAGCATAGATAAGCACTTGTATACATAGTATATTATATATGATAGCAATCAATAAGTAAATAAAGTCCATTAAAGTGGATAGAGAATCAGTTATGGTTATTTGGCACATCAGTATAAAAGTGTAGTCACAGTTCTTAGACATTGCACTTCTCCTAGTCGCCATCTGTTTACATTTTATGTTTCAAATAAATACCATGTATAATATTCAAGTTAATGTCGAGACAAGAAAAAAAAAAGCTATTTAACAAAGGGAGATAATTAAACAAGAGGGCCATGATGGCCCTGAATCGCTCACCTGATTATAAATGAGCAACATATGTTGGATTTTTCATATTGACCTACTTTTTGACCCCACATGGCCAAAATTCGAATTTGTCCAAGATTTTATGGAGAGAAACATTCTGACCAAGTTTCATAAAGATTGGGCCACAAATGTGGCCTCTATAGTGTTAACAAGGTTTTTATAAGATTTTACCTCATGACCTGCATTTTGACCCCACATGGCCAAAATTTCGAATTTGTCCAAGATTTTATGGAGAGAAACATTCTGACCAAGTTTCTAGATTGGGCAAAAATGTGGCCTCTAATGTAAACAAGGTTTTCCTAAGATTTGACCTCTGACCTTCTTTTTGACCCCCATGACCCAATTTCAAACTTGTCCAAGATTTTATTGAGACAAACATTCTGACCAAGTTTCATAAAGATTGGCCTAAAAATATGGCCTCTAGAGTGTTAACAAGCCAAATTGTTGACGACGCACGATGGACGACGGACGAAGGGCCATCACAAACGCTCACCCTTGAGCACGTTGTGCTCAGGTGAACTTTAAATGAGACCAGATAGAGTTACAGTTCTTGGAGACTGCGGTTTTCCTAGTTGCCATCAGATTCTGGTTACATTTTAAATTTCAAGTCAATACATTGTATAATATTTGAGCGATGTTCCGGACAAGAAAAATAAAATTAACCAAAGGGAGATAATGCAAAAATGAAACCAGGGCAATAATTCTGCGATTATCTGAATATCAATTCACACACAACATTTGAACCGAGTTGGTTAAGAAATGTAGTTCGCGTCACAAAATATTTAAAGTCAAATCAGGGGCAATAACTCCATAATCCTCGTGGGAACGAAGTGAATTTTGCGTCTTGTACATCTACTGCTAATGAAGAACATTTTTTTTCAAAGTATTAGATGAATCAGACTGAAATTGAAAGAGGAATTCACTGGACAAGACATTTCAAGTTGATTCAGGGGCAATAACATCGTAATCCTTGTGGGAATGAAGTGCAATTTGCATCTTGCACATTTAGTTCTTCTGTCAGGGATCAAGATAAGCTGCGTATTTGCGTAATTACACAAATAAAATAGATAAAAACCCATTTTTTTTAAATTCTAGCGTATCAAAAAGCAATTAAAATTAGATTACTCAAATATCCAAAATATTAAAGCCTACTGGTACGCAACATTTTGAAACCGAGTGATGTTTACAAATACTTGTATATGTTTGACTGGTTACTTGCGAATCAGCAAAATAGTCTTCAAACGATTTCCGGTAATTTCCTACTTTGGGTTCCATTCAAGTAAAACATAAATCCAGTCTGTCTTATTTGTTCATCTCACGCTTTTCTATTTGTTTGCTCTTTTCTATTTGTTTGCTTCAAATATGGTTACATAAAGCAGGAAGAAACGGGTAAACGTTTAAAAAACACTGAGTAGATACCTAGCACTGCAAACCAAACATCAGGCATTTGTGTCACAATAATTGACGATCTGGAAGTTGAGATAGAGTCGATAGCATCCAATTCCATGTAAACCAGTAAATAATTTGTTTTAATTGAATATTTTAAAAGTGCTAAATCTTTGGATCAGGAAGATCAAATATGATTGAATGTTTTTTTTTATTTAATTGTTGAGGAGCTAATGATAAATCCTTCATCTGATAATTGTTAAATTGACATTGTTGCATACAAGGACAGCAGGCGCATATACCAGTAAGAACATGTACTGTTATTTCAATTCCAGAAAAAAAAAGCAGTTGACTTAATTTTGATGGAGTGACCATATTTTCATTACTCAATTAAAATTGTGAAACCCCAATTCCTTGAAAAATTGATGAGTAAATACCCAATTGACCTCAAACCTTATATGTAGCCCTGTTTTGATAAATATTTATGCCAAGTATCTGGTGAAATGGCTGAAAGTACCGGACAAGATTTTGCTTAAATACCGCATGACCGACTGATCAACCAACCGACTGACCAACCAACCGACTGACCAACCAACCGACTGACCAACCAACCGACCAGCAGGGTGATTCTCTTCCATTTGTGCTGGTATACAGGGGTTTTCATTTCAAAACAAAAATAAATCAATAAACACCTAGTATCACATTAATTAATATAAAATCTTAAGGTTTTTAGAACAGGGTTGCTTGCAAAATGATTAATGATTTGTCTGCACCGTTTACTCAGTTCAACTTCATAATGGTTTCATAATGGGTTTTCCCCATGCGCTTGTGACTAGCCTGTTGATGTGCAACATCTTTTGATTTTGCCGACATATCATAATCCCTACTGGGACCCATGTTTACATGCACTGAAATACACACGCGTGTGTAAATATTCTCTAAATCACCTGTCACATGCATTTGATTGACAGATCAGCCAAGGGCGTGTTGAATTTTATCACAGCATCCATGCATCACTAATTCTTGACCGTGATACGCCATGTTAGTGTTGATAATTATTATGCATTAATTTTACCAAAAGAGTGATAGCACTGATTACAGCATTAATATAAAAAGAAAATGTCCAAGAGACAACCGTAAAATTTGAAGGGAAAAATTTAAATAGAAGTCATTAAAAAAGACGAAAATTAGCTGGCCCCGGAATGATCACAAGAATGTCAAACGCGAAAGGTAGCCAGCAAATAAAGAAAATAAAACTATTGATTTATTTCTCAGAGCAAAAATGTGTATTTATTTTGTCTTAACGTCTGTTAGTCTGTAATTTGGGTCATCCTGTTTTAATGATTGAAATCCTTCTCTATTATATAATCTTAACGGAGCCCTATTTCAAAAGAGATATGACTGTTTCGTTACATTTTGGAGTATACTTAGTTCATGTAAATTTTAACACCAATGAACTAGAAGTATAATTGGACATTTGTTAAAAAAAGATGACCTGTAATTTATTGGTTGTCGCATTACGACAGATTATGTTCAAAATCAAAACCTACAAGATGAAAAAAAGAAAGAGTAATGCTGTTTTGGGTTAAAATAAACATATTTTAAATAGCCTACACATACCATCTTTTCTACATTTGTTCAGCATTTTTTTCCCTATTTTTTGATAAACAAAAATAAATTTAAAAAAGAACTTTACCATATAAGAATATATAAGAAAAAAGTGCATTCAGGTTTTGAAAAAGACAATAATTTAATGCCCAAGCATTACTAATTTTTCTTACCTTTGTATTTGTCTTTGGGTTGGATCAATTTGTATCTGCTATTTGTATCTATTTGTATCTGATTTGCAGCGTCTCTGACAAATCACATACATTTTGACAGTTGACTGACTTATCTGCCAGCAAACTAGCCAAATTAATGCATTACGCCAGGAATATTCTCCTCACCTCCGTGTCACATTTGCAATCGGTCTCGATATGAACGTAATCCATTTGTGTAATGTCTGTATTTAGATATTCAGTGTCGTTTAGATGTCATTTCCAGCTTGATTCAAAAACCTTTTTTTGGTAGAAATTGTTTTTTAAAAGTTTTAATCTGCAAACTCCCTTTTACACGAGGGCGACCATTTTGTTTACATCTTTGGGTTGCCCTGGTACTGTAATGTACTGTACTATATTGATAAATAATAGAATTGAAACACCATTAAATTATTGTCATCACTTGTTTAGCTAGTAATATCATATATATGATATAAGTAAAAAGTTTATTTTGCAATTTATATGACTAATACATATCTGTAAACTTATATTTTCCAAAAATGCTTCAATTAAGGTGATAGCGAAAGTAGGATATTTTTCGAAAATTCATACAATTGGGTTTAAATTCGTATTTTTGATGTAACTTCCTTATAATTTAATCAATTTTAAAACTCTAGGTAACAAAATAATCGTCTGAAAATTCTCTACATCTCACTCGCTTAATGTTCGCACTTATATCAAATTAGTTTTAAGATATTAGCCGTAAAATTTTGACAACACGGCAGAATCGCTGAAATTCTACAAGTTTAAATTCTTATTTTTGATGTAACTTCCTTATACTTTGATCAATTTCAAAACTTAAGGTACCAGAATAATTGTCTGAAAATTCTCTACATTTCACACGCTTTATGTTTGGAATATTTTTAATACTTTTTGAGATAGAAGCTTTTAAACCTCCTGAAGAATGAAAAAATCACCAAAGCTATATGCACGAATTTCGTTTTTTCCCATAACTCCATGAATCTTTGTCCAATCATTAAACTTTAAACATCAAAAGAACGGCCAAACATTGCTCTACAAATAATATCCATCATCATATTTTCAAAAATCAAAGGCTTTCGAGATATAAACTGTTAAACACTCTGAGTGTTACCAAATTTTCGTTGTTCCGCCATAACTCAACCGATTCAACCCCGATCATCAAAAACTAAATATCATCTGAAAGGTCTTTCTAAACACTACAAATTACACGCATAGTGTCTCGATAGAATATTTACCGTTTTTGAGGTATTTATGGCCAAAGAAAAAGCCGATAATTGATATATGACCTTGACCTTTGGGGGTTTCCGGAAACGAAAGTGACATGGCTCCATAAAATCTAATTCTGCATCTTCAATCAAAATTTCAAGCAAATCATAAAAAAATAAGGCCTACAAGGCTTAAAAACCGTTAAATTTAATACGAAAGTTTTAATAGCATTGCGTTTATCTTTTCAGAATTTAAAGAAGATCTAGAGACTAATATTCAGTCCAAATATCAGCTTTCTAGCTCTTCTGGAAGCGATTTTATACGCATTTGAAATTTGACGTCATTAGTTCGAATCTTGGATTCGCCATAAAATCTTTGCCTTTTTGAATTTGGAAAAAGGGACACCGAAAGGCACAACTAGAGCGTAACATACACATTCTGTGAAATTTTGATGAAAATCGGTCCAGAAGTAATGGCTGTAGACCGCGTACAAACTTTTTGAGTAATCTGCGTTATATGACGTCATATGAATATGAAATTCATTGCATCCGAAAGCTCATGGTTGAAATATATGCCGTAAAATTTTCACTGTTCTGAGTCAATGGCAACACCTCAAAATTAACACAAATATAAGAGGAAGAAAAAAAGAATAATAATAATAAGAAGAAGCAGAAGAATAATAAAAAAACAGTACAAACCCAATAGGACATTCTGCCTGTAGGCAGAAAGTCCTATAATAAAAAGCATAACAAACCCAATAGGACTTTCTGCCGAAAGGGCAGAAAGTCCTAATAAGGCCTACAGGCTTTCAAAGCAGTTGAATTTCAATAAAAAAAACATTGGCCCTATGAGTATTATGATGTCATATGACGTACATCTTCTCAGAATGTAAAGAAGACTTAGAGACTTATGTTCAGTTCAAATATTAGATTCCTATCTTATCTGAAGTGATTGTACACGTTTCTGAACTGAAATTTGACGTCAGTGGTTCTAATCTTGGATTCGCAATAAAACATTTGCCTTTTCTATTTTGGTAAAACGGACATGGGTAGGCATAATTAGAGCGTAACATACACAGAAATAATGGCTGTATACTGCGTAAACAAATTTGTAGATAACGTAAAGTGTGACGTCAAATGATGTTATAGGTATCAATGAAGAAAATCAATGAAATGAAACATTCAGTATCTTAGATATAAGCAATAAACTTTTCGTGCCCATGGGATATCTGCAACATATAGAAACTAACGCGTAGACGAAAGATATTTTTTTGACGTGATGACTTCATAAGACGTCAAATGACGTTCGTCCTAACAGAATAGAAAAAGTCTTAGAGACTAATATTCGATAAAATTTTACAATCAATGGTTCGAATCTTGGATTCGCCATAGAACCACTGCGTTTTTGAATTTGGAAGAACGGACACCGGGATTCACAACTAGAGCCTAACATACACATTCTGTGAAATTTTGATGAAAATTGGTCAGGAAAAAGGGCTGTAGACCGCGTACAAACATTTTTAGACGACTCAAAACACTCATAGGCAAATGAAAATCATTGAAGTGCAAAATGTTCAATATGAAGTTGATCTTCTGAAAATCTAAAGAAATCTCAGAGACTAATATACTGTCCAAAAATCAGATTTTTAACTCATCTGGAAACGATTTTATACGTATTTGAAATTTTTACGTCAATGGTTTGAATCTTGGATTCGCCATAGAACTATTGCCTTTTCGAATTTGGAAAAACGGACACCGGGATGCACATCTAGAGCCTAACATACACATTCTGTGAAATTTTGATGAAAATCGGCCCAGAAACAATGGCTGTAGACAGACGTTACATGACGTCATATGAATAAGAAATTAATTGTATGCGAAAGCTAATAGTTTGAAATATATGGCATAAAATTTTCATTGTTCTGGGCCAGTGGCAACGCATCGAAATTTACACAAATATAAGAGGAAGAAAAAAATAATAAGAATAAGAATAACTAGATTTCATTCGTTGATACGAATGATAGGACTTTCTGCTAACATTGAAAAATATAAGGATTAATACCGTTAGAAAGAATATACATTAAATTCCCTACCTTTTACTTTTTTTTCGTATGGACTTCTCATGCATGAACTTTGTGAAATAAGCCATATGGCAAAAATAAATAAATCTTTGTTTTGATATCGCTTTCTTATAACTTGACCAATTTTAGTATTCTAGGTACCAAAATAAATGGCCTGAAAATCCCGACAATTCCATTGTAGCATATTTGGGCTAGTTTTATAGGTATTCAAAATATAAGCAATTAAACTTAAACCTCTTAATTCTGCATATCAAAATAACCATATCGGCAGGCTCTCTGCGGAAATCGCTATATCGGCTGGCTCTCTGCGTTCGCACCGGTCATTCTCTGCCATAAATACTAGCAAAGGCTTGACGGAAGTGAAAGAAACAGATCAATGGTCACTTTTCAAAGATGAGTTGCTCAATATCAAGTATTGCACGGAATATTAGAGTATCTTAGCTATGTATATGCGTGTAAACATTTCAATTATCAGCGACTGCGACCTGAAACTCGGCCGAACAGTTTAGTGATGTACCAACATAAACACAACTTCGGCACTTTCTACAGGCTTCAGCAGGTTATTGCTTTGATTATGTCTATAATATGACCATCGAGTGTATTCTTTTAAGTATATTCTTCAAGAAGATATCGGTAAATTGGCCGATTTTAATGTAAATTTCTTGAAACCCCCCTACTTTCGGTTTTGTCGTTGCACTGGAGATCTCTCTGCACATCACTTTTTGAAGCACCGGCAGACTCTCTGCATTTACTTGCAAGCTATGGTTTATCTTATTGTTTACGGAAAATGAATAATTTCATGGGTCCTTAGCCCTAATTTGTGTTTTTAATTTCGTACTTGGCATGTTATTTGTATTGTTTCGTAGTCAGATACAAATCTGTTAAAAGTATATATGTGTTACTTACCTTTTTTTTTTTTACTATTTTGTTGATATAAAATATATAAGATAAATAAAGCTTTGATCAATTTCAAAACTTTAGTTACCAAAATAATCGTCTGAAAATTCTCTACATTTCACACGCTTTAAGTACAAGAAAAATTTTAATACTTTTTGAGATACAAGCTCTTAAACCTCCTGAAAAAAGAAAAAAAGCTATATGCACGAATTTTTTTCCCCCATTACTCCATGAATCTTAGGTCAATCATTAAACTTTAAGCATCAAAAGAACGGCCAAACATTGCTCTACAAATAATATCCATCATCATATTTTCAAAAATCAAAGGCTTTCGAGATATAAACTGTTAAACACACTGAGTGTTACCAAATTTTCGTTTTTCCGCCATAACTCAACCGATTCAACCCCGATCATCAAAAACTAAATATCATCTGAAAGGTCTTTCTAAACACTACAAATTATACGCATAGTGTCTCGATAGAATATTTACCGTTTTTGAGATATTTAAGGCCGAAGAAAAAACCGATAATTGATATATGACATTTGGGATTTTCCGGAAACGAAAGTGACATGGCTCCATAAAATCTAATACTGCATCTTCAGACAAAATTTCAAGCAAATCATACAAAAAATAAAGCCTACAGGGCTTAAAAACCGTTAAGTTTTAATACGAAAGTTTTATTAGCATTATGACGTCATGTGACGTCATATGGCGTTCATCTTTTATAGCATTTGAAATTTGACGTCATTAGTTCGAATCTTGGATTCGCCATAAACCTTTGCCTTTTCGAATTTGGAGAAAGGGACACCGAAAGGCACAACTAGAGCGTAACATACATATTCTGTGAAATTTTGATGAAAATCGGTCCAGAAGTAATGGCTGTAGACCGCGTACAAACTTTTTCACCTGACGTCGAATCTGACATTATATGACGTCATATGATTATGAAATTCATTGCCTCCGAAAGCTCATGGTTTGAAATATATGCCGTAAAATTTTCATTGTTCTGAGTCAATGGCAACACCTCAAAATTAACACAAATATAAGAGGAAGAAAAAAAGAATAATAATAATAAGAAGAAGCAGAAGAATAATAAAAAACAGTACAAACCCAATAGGAGGCAGAAAGTCCTAATAAAAAACATAACAAACCCAAAAGGACTTTCTGTCGAAAGGGCAGAAAGTCCTAATAATAAAAACATAACAAACCCAATAGGACTTTCTGCCGTAAGGGCAGAAAGTCCTAATAATAAGAAAAATAAACATAACAAACCCTATACGTTTTCCGCAAGTTTGCGGAAAGCCGTAATAAGAAACATAACAAAACCTATACGTTTTCCGAAGGTTTGCGGAAAGCCGTAATTATTTAAACTTTATTTAGAATTTCTAGTTTATGTTTTATTTGCCGTCTATTGACTGATCACATTTACCGTGTTCTATATTTAATCGATTTCCTCGAAGTAGCATTTACAAAAAGCGCTTTACCGCACAATGTGACTTACACTTGCCGAGTAGGCAGGAAACAAAAACTGTACCAACATAAAAGAGTTTATTTTATTTTTTTTATTTCTATCGATCTTCTGTGAACAAGCTGCTTTAATGAGCAATGATTAGTGATATTTAAAAATGTATTTTTCCTCTTTTTTGCAATATGTATCTGTTCTGTACCGAACATTTTAAGGGAACATTTTTATTCTTTTCTCGCTAATTTTAAATAATTATTAACACTAACAGTTGTGTATATGTAAAATCTATTTACAGAACATTCGGGAGTTTAGTTTAACAGTTAACATCCTTTCATAGAAACTGTAATCAAAAGATGCCTTGCAATGGCCGCCGTTGTTGTTTACAAGTGCCAAAAGTCGGTGCTGGTTGATGTCGTAATTAGAAATACGAAGAGTATGGTGGGGTATGCGATCATCCGTCGTCTGGCTATTAAATAATTCTTGACTTGAGATTTTTCGTCGCATTTTCGCAATATGTATTTTGTCTTATTATCAAAAAAACTCAATCGGGATCGAAAATATAATTTCGTAATAATTACATGTAGTTGCCTGTATTATTAAGTTGGTCGCAGTGTGAGGTTTTGCTGTATGTACAAAATGTATGTTATTTAATATTCACCACTAATTTATTCGTTGTCAAACTACTTAAACATTTATTTGCATGCTTTTGCATTTTATCAATTTATCTGGATAATATAACTTGGGTTGTGTTTGTTATCCTTCCAGAATGTAGCCTGTTTGGAAAATCTTTGAAACTACCAGATCTGTCAAAGACTGCAGTTGGAGAATTTGTAAATTACTACATATCGGACAACTGTATGCGTTTGGATGCCTGTGTCGAGATCGGTATCCCTAGGACAGAAATTAAAAGATCTTTCTCTACATACATTGAACTTGATACTTGTCAGTTTATTATTCGTGCAGCTTTTGAGAAGTTCAAAATATCAGTGATCCTCTTTGAGTACGAATGGGGTAGGTGTTTTATTGATACCAATATGTTTATATCTTTTTTATAATTAACTGACTTTGCTTTCATAACATTTGAACCCAGTTTGTATTGAAATTAATTAGTTATACATAAAATGTTATGCTTTATTATATATTAGTACATTATGTTTTCAGGAAAAGAGGAGTCTGTTTATCTATCAAAAGAAGTATTTATAAAGTAAGAAATGTTTGATATTCTAATACCTTACATCCATGGTAATGAATGAGTTTTTCAGCTGTTGAGAAAATGTTTATTTTGCAAATTGATCTAATCACTTGCGTAATTTAATAGCTAAGCGTCCTTTTATTTAGTTTGGTGAAACAACACCAAACAAAACAAAAATATCATTACTGCGATATTTTTAATGTCTTTTAAATAATGTACTTTTAAATTAAAAAATATAACTATTTTTGATTATCTAAAAATCCACACAGCTTTTATGAACAAACTGTTATACATTGTTAGAGTCAATCAAAATAGTATCATACTAAAACAACTTCATTCTATCTTATTTCAGGTTGTATATACGATTTTAATTAATAGCACTTTGCTTTCTCTTAAAGATTCACAGTCAATAAAGATGACACAAGAAAGATCTTTATCGTTAGCGTTAGCGTTAAGATTGGGCCTCATGTTGATGAAGATATTTTGAAAGACGTTGAAATTCCAATACCTATCTGCAATGGAAATTTTACACTGCTAAGTAAGTTTTATTTAAGGGGAAAGGCCGAAAACCGTCTAATATTTCATAGAGACACATCGAGGCCCGTAGGGCCGATATGTCTTTTTCTATGAAATATTGGATAGTTTGAGGCGTTTCGCGCACTTAAAACATTTTCTCATTTTATATTTGACATCATAAAACCAGACTGAGGAATTTCAATCATATCTGGTTCCTTTATTGAAGTAAAAGCCGATACCCTAGAAATACGAGAAAATGGAACTCCGCATGGGTAAATACTGGAGAGCCAGATATTATAAATGGACTCCAATTGACTTATTGGATGGATATAGTACAATATTCCGTATAATGCACTGAAATAACAAAGGATTGCGTCACGAAAATGTTTTAAATGTAATTAAATTTATGAATGATGTATTTTAATGGCTGATAGTTTGACATAACCCTGTTTTGTCCAGTGAATAATAACTTTAAGTGAAAGTCTGTATTCACAAATTTATACGAGTAGCAACATTAAAAATAACAAAATACGATGCCTAGCATAATTCATTCATCATAATTCCAAACCTCCTCCTCAGCAAAATCTAAATGTAAGAAATGGCAATTTATAAGAAGTTATTTCTGCTTTAATTTATGATGACTGTCACTACGTCGACTTTGAAACTTATGATCATCCCCTTTGACGGCTTTCGTGTGGTACCACTTGTTGGCACCAGAAAAAAATCGTTATTTACCCGTAGTAAATGAATTTGACCTAAAAATATTTTCTTAGAATATCACTATATCGTTGATCAGTAAAAATGTTAATTCGTATGTTAGCTAAATTTTAATGTAGGTTCAGAAAATATTGTTTCTACAGGAAAGTGAATGTCATGTTGCCCTGTTGTAAACTACAACATGAGTCGTGCGCATAAAAGTTTTCTTAAATATTTTGAACAAATTGAGTAGCCACCGTATGGCTCTTGAAGTAGACTAGATATACATTTTACAATGACCAAAACGCGTTTCAGTAAATAATTTTGCTTGTTTGGACATCATTTTATATATCATTTTATAACTTTTGTCATTTTTTTTAATTCAGTGATTAAAACTAAGTAGTAGTTCGATTTTAGTGTAATTTTCTGTTTATATGCATGCAATTTCAATTACCTTATTCTAGATAACATAAAAGACATTAAAAGGGCCCTAGGAGGAGAAATCAATAAAGCCGTTTTCAATATGGTACTGAAGAAATTTGGTATAGACGGAATTATTTCAAGCCAAGTTTGCATTGTACCGAAAGAACCGGAGGGTAAGAATCTCTTTGCTATAGAGTGTTAGTAAAATAGACATTATCTTCACATCATAATAAGCTACACTAATCCAAACTCTCTTTATTAATGCACACTTAATTTTCTGTGTATTGAAATACTGTGATTATGTTAATGTAACTAACTACATGTAAAACCATTTCTTTAATTATAAAGCACATACCATATTCGAATCTGAACCATTTAAATATGTTTTATTTTATTAATCTCATTCTGCCTTTTAAATTATTTTTTTATTATTCCACAGGCTGCCCTGCCGTTTTAAATAATGTGACACATATACCAGAATTCATGAAGGATGTACTTTACTGCTCCCTGCCAGATTACTGCCTCGGAATAACTTGTTGTGCACAATTCAGTTTAAATATTCCGCTCTCAAGCCAAACCATGGATGTTTCATTTCCACTCTTTTTTAAACTAAATGTTTGCGACTTTAACTTTGAAGCTGGAATTGCGTCGTTTTCACACAAAGAACAGTTACTTCACTACGAATGGGGTATGCTGTATTATATACTATTCTCAGGACATTGTTGGATAAGAACATTTCTTTTCAAAATAATATACTTGTAGTTGTAAATCAAACAAAGTCACAAAACATTTTGTAATTCAGAATCATGTTTTCAAAATAAAGGTTTTGTTTATCAGGACTAATAGATACAGGTTCAAAGTAAACATTGTATTTATTTTGAAAAATGAAATGCATCGAATATTTTGATTGGAAAATTTTTACTTTACTTTAGGAAACCGAAAAACTTTTAAGAGATCCACCCCCCGTAATTATTCGGTACGTACTCTTAAAGATGCAAGGCTAAGTTACTGATCTTCTCGTTGTTCATGTTGTCACATGATTAGAATGTAACGTTATTACTTTCATTGCCAGTCGACTAGAAAAAATATCACAAATATGTATGAAATATAAGTACATATGATTGAAATGAATGGTATAGCAAATGATTCTTGCTGAACAAATAACAACTTACGTTTAATTACCATCCGAATCAGCGATGGGAAATGAATGAATTTCAAACTGTGTACATAAAAACCTGGGAGTTTTGTAATATCAGCCGTTACCTTTTTTTGCCTATATAATATTTAATCATAACTTCAGTATAATATATAGCAAAAAGCTTATATCAAACAAATTTCAACATCAGGTAACATTACGGTCTAACTGCAATTGTAACTTAGATCAGAAGCTTCAAATTTTCGTATTCCTCATACTTATTCCCGGTTTTACACCTCATCAGATTGCACAGTGCTTTATGCGATGGTATGGGAATGTGCTGACTAAAGCATGTATTAATGACGAAAACCCATCAATGAATATAAAAAAGTGATATTCAAGACTATTTTAACACAAACAGATGGAATAAATTTTAGTGAGATCGTTTCATTAGTGTATAATTAACATACAGGTTATTTTCTGTTAAGCGTAAAAATGCATGTGGTAAGATTGAACAAATACCAAAATTAATAGCTTTATCTTGACTACACCAAGCAATAGGGCAAGCAAATACAAGCATTTATCATGTTAAAAAATTAAGGCTTTTAATTGAATGGACAGTAAAACTTTAAATATATTTTCATCTTTGTGAATTTGAATTTCAGATATTCTATAAACAAGGACACCAACGGTTTCTTCGTTGATTTCAGTGTAGACATTTGTATACAAATAGCGGATGAAACGGAATGTTTTCCTAAAGGAGGATTAAAGCTTCTTGAAAATACATACATACCAGCATGTGACATCAACTTTTGGAAAAACATATCAGGTGAACTTCTTTTTATTTACAGTAGTTAATGTATGTACGGAAGTTATAACGATTATTACTTTCTTTGTGTTCTGAGCTTTCGTGAACTTTAATTGTCAGTTTTGTGCAAACTATGCAGCATATTTGATTGATCTACGAGCATCAATTTTGACCCTTGGAACTACAAGGGATCGGCACATAAAACAATTTTATATCTCTCTAAATAAAGTCAAAGGAAAGTACCCCGAACTTGTAATCTTGGAACAAGTTTTAGTTACTGGGTCTGATGTCGAACAGTAATAGAGAAAGAATCTACTGTTTCTCTCCGGACGTGAGCTAAGAACCTTCATAAAAGGACGGAACCGCTCAAAATACTATCTTCCTCGCTGTGGAGCTGACGGTATTTATAAAAGGGCCTACTTTCTCTACTATACCACCTCATTACAGGAAGCTTCCTGTGTAAAAAGCAAATGACACAAATATTTCAGTGACACCCAAACGACCAAGTTCATTAAAGTATTTAATTATTTTTGTTGTTGTTTTGTTCATGATCGAACACTTTCACTATTCGTGAAATGTTTGTACAGATCTACTTTTTCCTTTTAGAGCTGTGATTCCAAAAACTTTCACTGGCCAACTCTGTCGTTCTCACACTTACTAATGAATTTGAATTGTATTTAATTCTGAGTAAGAAGTTTCACGTGATATAGATGGACGTTCTAAAACGAAGATTAGATCGTTTCAAAATAATTTCTTTCATATTGAAATTTCGGCCGTATGAAATTTTAGAAAAATGTGCTTAGGTGAAATTTCATGGGTGAAATGGGTCTTTAACATGGCCGAAATATGTGTCATATGAGAATAGTCAGCTGCATTGTATAAGCCTCAGTGACTTGAGCAGCTCCGTCTTCTATCTTGATGAAGGATGCCATAGCTTGCGTCAGATCCATAGATGTAGAGAATATCTGAGAAGTTCTGTTCAGGGTCAGGCCCAATAGCTTTATCATTTGTGGAGATCATATTTTGTTTTGCGATTTCTTCCCAGAAACAGTGTTTCTCTAAGTAAATATTGGCCATCCTAATCAATTGTATACATTTGAAAAGAAAATCTGGATTAATTTTGCTTTATCTGCAGCTATTAATGTGTTTTACGAGTAACTTCACTATATTTTATTGAGCAGTTTTCTGTTGTTGTGTAAACGGGTGAGAAATATGTGTAGCCGGAGCCCGGAACACTGCCCGGGACCTTTGGATACAGGACGAGACCTACAAGACATCTTACACATACCACTCACCGATAAGGGTTACTCATAGATCGTTACATACTCCACTGCCAATTGGGAATTCGCCCTCGAATTTAAGTACAGAGAACAAGACGAACCCAAAACAGTATATACTTGAGAATTAGGCTTTTAAGTTGGGCGCCAAATGTAGCCAGGCGAGATTAATTTGAAGTCAGACCGGAACCCGAACCCGATACCCCTCGCTTAAAGGGCGAATGTTCTACCTGCTGAGCTACATGGCCTCTAACACACTCACACTCCTCTGTTGTGAGTTATCGGTACCGTGACAGTTATATGACAACATAACATGCACCATAACAAGCGATATTAATATTGTTGAAGATTTCACTTTGATGCTTAAGTATGTGTTGGCACGATTACATACAAAATGGTATATGGTTTGTTTGGTAATAAAATAAAATTGTACTAAACTTTTTGACCGATTACATTTCCAGTAAAAATAAAACAACGTTTACCATTTATGTGAATGAATATATACATTTCAGATTTCTCTTTAAAGAAGTGGTTAGAAGAAAAAGGAGAAGACATAAGTACACAGTTGTCAAATGCTGGTAAACAAGCCTTGCTCGAGACGTTGGGAATAGTTAAGTCTGTGATGGATTCGCCATGCGACAGAAAAAGGTCTCCATATATGCCCGCTGTGAATGGATGGAATAATCGTATGTCCATGATTATTCTTTCCGTTAAATTATAACATAAAAGCTTACATGTATATATATCAATATTCATGTATCCCACATCTGCCATGCAACGTAAGATAACATTGTTGATACTTGTGCAAACGTTATGGATTTTTATTAGCGTTAAAACAATTATTGTCTTTTTTGCAGTTTGTCCATTGAGTTTTGTGAATTTGCCATCGTTATCTGAGCAAGCATCATGCCATATACCTGATTACTGCACCGGTATTGATTGCTGCATAGATCTCGAAACACTTGGTTTGTCATTTCGTGTGTTTCTCGACATTGATATTTGTAACTACACGGTGACTGGTGGCATAGAGAAACTGAAGTTCAACTTTTCTCTTGTTGATTACGAATGGGGTATGTAAAAGTCTACCATGATTTTATTGAATATAAGAAGTTATCGTTAGTTTTTTGTTAATAAAAACAATGACAATGGCACCCCTTTTCTTTTTAAACCTGTATATGATAGTTTTGATATATAGGTATTGTATGCTACTGTTATAGCAATGATTTAAAAGCGTAAAGTCTAAGATGATTATATTTACACTAAATATATATGTGAATCGCATCAAAGAAAGGAATATCATCGATTGACAGCTACCTTGCTTTCAACAAAATCGGTATTCATATCTATACAGTTTCGCTTTATGTCGTATGTATCCTGTTATATTTGCTTTTGCAGGGAAAACGGAAACATTCGCTATTGAAGACGTGTTGAAAATAAGGTAAATATAAAACTTAAATACTTGTATTGCATGAAGAGATATGTTCCTTATATTAGATATAAAATACCTATTATATAAAAATATTCAAAAGAAAAATGACAATTTTATGCATATCTAGGATACACATAATTTTGGTTATAGTTAGCTGCGTTTTTTGTTCATTATTCCTTTATAAAAAATAATTTATTCATTTACATTAAATGTTAAGTATAATAAATCCTTACATCAATATCTTCGTCATATTTTTTCTTAGGTAACTTCTATTCTATTTATACTCACGTTGTATCCTTTACTTACTGAATATTTGTCTTAAGGTTCCAGGACGACCCTAATGCCTTCATAATTAAAGAGCATCCACTGTAAACTTCTTTGAAACTTGGGGTAGTGGGTTCACTGTAGGGCCATCGCCCCCTATTTTTTCTCTTTTGCCATTATTGATGTATCACTGAGATCAGATTTAGAAATATAAAATTAATACATGTTTTATATTTATTCAATATTTGATCATGGGATAAATCATGCTGAGTTTAAAAACTAACATCGTACTCGGTATTTGTAGAAGTCTAAATACTTTTGGGTAAACTTTTAGATACATGTTTATCTCCCAATGATGTACATTTTAGCGTTATTTTGAAATCACAACCATGACACAAATATATAATTATATTTGTGTATAAAACGATCTGGTCAGAACAAAATAAATATTACTTTATAGTGTTTATTATTAATTTTATATTCACGACAGCATTGCTCATGAAATAAATTGTTTAAAAAATGATGTAATTGTTGCGCTGCAGTATTTTAGGTTTATACACCAAGGTAACTGACGTTTAATTTTAGCTAGTTGATTCCCTTACTGGTTGATAAATCATAAACCTCGTGGTAAAAGTTCATATTCAAGCATATTTATTCAACAATAAAATACTGAACATTTTGAAACTCCTCCTATGATTGTATTTACAATACATTACAGACAGTACACTTTTAAATATTCACTATGTTAACAAACGTTGTAAAACACATATTAAGTTATGAGAAAGTAAAAATGAAAACAGTGAAATATAAAACAAATGTTTTCTCATTCCTCTTTCTGTATGATACATAGAAATGTTAGCACATTGTTTGATTAATTAATTTTACTTTCAGAATATGAAGTGTATTTGTGGTTCTTAATATCATGCATTAGAGTGCCGAAACCCTAAATGAATATAATTGTTTTATCGAATATTGAATATGTACATGAGCATGTAGGATAGTTCCTCTGGGAATGCAGTGTTTCTTCATATTCAGATTCACAATGAAGAAGCCACCGAACAAGAAAATATTTCTCATTGACCTCCAACTCGCAGCATGTTTTGAAAGTGATGGTTCGTGTCTGTTCCAAGAGAATGTTCTGACTGATTCGGAGGTTCCTCAGCCTGGATGCAACACCAATTTTAATTTTAAAGGTAACCGTCTTCTGATATAAGACTTAACTTTTATTTATAACGAAGCAATTTCGAAGTTTGGTATGGCTTCTTCAAATTTAACTTTCACATGTAAAAGTGGCATATTTTTTTTCCAGACCTGTCGATCTCCACATGGTTAAGAAATAACGGTCTTGCACACGTGAAACTCACAAGCAAACTATGGGACAAAGCCCTTGGATTCTTTTCTGACGTTACCGGACTTGACACGTACCTCTTAGATGCCGGTTGTAATCTAAACGATAAAATATATGGCTTGAATAAAACAGGCTGGAATAACGGTATACCGTTTTGTTATACCTACGTTGAATTGATAAAATGTGTAGATAATATGTATTCATTTTAAGTATATTGATTATATTGTTGTTATGAATATCATTAACACTTATAATAAAGGAAAAATGAACATAGAATTAAATAAAGTTACAGTTAATTTAAAATTAAAGAAACGCACCTTTTGATAATTGTGTACATGTATTTAAGATTTTTGCTTTAATCAATATGTAAATATACTGCTCGCACTTTTCTTTTCAGAATGCCACACTTTATCTCATCTGAATATGCAGATCCCCAATATTTCCTCCTGTTATATGTCACAAAACTGCACGACGATTGACTGTTGCTTTGATGTTGATTTCATCAGGAGAACGATACACTTAAGTTTTAGCATTGACTTTTGCAATTTTGTCGTCTCTGGTGAGGTAGAGCGGTTACAATTCAAACACAGTATCATTGACTATCACTGGGGTACTTTTTATACTTTTTGATTTTTAAAGTTATTAGTAAAGTTATTCAAGCATGTTTTTTTATTCTAAATTATGAAGTAACTGCTCGAATTGCTAATAAAATCTAATTTTATTATATTTTTTACATAATTATTTAAATGCAAAAAAAAAATGTCAATGAACATATGACGTGATAATATGCTGTACAATGGGTGACCAGATAGAATGCGGAAATGCTTTGTAACGTGAAGAATATCTTTTACCTTTACAAAATTTACGCTACTACAACACTATTCTAAATTCAATTAAATCCAGTCGTACAATACCTTTATGACGAAGTTGTTATGATGACGTCAACTTTCATGACGTCATATACTAGTATAGCGGTTCAAAATTTCGCAATAAATTATCATCGAGCAGAGTGTTATAATAAGTTTTTTGTGTGCAAAACTAGGCAAATCAAATACTGACGTCTGCACAGATTTAACCATGTTTATGGGGATTTTACCCTAAAGAATAGTGCCAATAGTTCTTGACACAGTATGTCTTTAGACGGTAGAGAGAGAGTGACACAATGAACCAAAGTATGGTAGACTTATCAAGTCACTATAAGGTGTTTGTGCGCGATGTTTAGCTCGCATTCTAAAATATCATATACCGCTGTCAATGGTGAATACTATGCCAAAATTGATAAATTCAGTCTGAAGAATTGGTATTTGTAAAAATCAATCTGATCTTATCCGGAGGGGTACTTTTGCACTAATAATATTTATGCGTCTTTGCATAAGGCTTAACTCGTTAAAAACGCACTGAGTAGTTGCAACATAAAAACTTTTCTGTATCTGCCTAGTAGAAAAGATTTGACCCAGTATGTTTTTGGCTGTTTAAACTTTGAATGACCTTCTATGTGGAACGCGATTTGAAAGTAGAATTGTGCTCCGTAAAGCTATAACCAGGTCGCTAGCTAGTATATCGTGCTCGTGCTGAAGGGCTCGTGTACATGTCCTATAAATAGGAATCACGATTGAGAAGGTGCATTGAATCGGGAGAAGTTTACTTTTAGAAATTGTAATGACGTCTGTGTACAAAAGCAGTATAAGAATATGTTACCGGCCAGCTCCGTGTTCTCTCGGGTAATCCTTCGTATATGAATATGTTTAAATATATGAAAATTAATTTATATTACATGTATATTTAATGTATATATATATATATATATATATATATATATATATATATATATTATGCTGGAAAAGGACGGTATTGATCATGATGGGTATTTACTTATATATTGTAAGTGGTATTATCTTATAAATTTTTCCACACACAATATATATATATATATATATATATATATATATATATATATGTATATATATATGACTTTCCTCGAATAATGTGTATTATTTATTAATTTAAAAAGCAGTTTCTCATTACCCTAAACACATTTGTTTTAAAGAGTCAAGATGGCAATATAACGTTACTGTTTTATCTTAAAACAGGCGAAACTAAGAGGGAGGCTATACTGGAGATGATTCAGATAACGTAAGTTACTTACTATAATTTGGATTAAACATAATTTAAAGAACTATTTTATTTCACGACATGCGCACTTTTGCTTCAATGAATTAGCTTAATGTTTAGAATATTTTCACCATATCCAAATTAATGCATTGAGATAACTGATAATTTAACATTTAATAAAATTGCAAAAACGGGACACGATGAACATTCTTAACGAACTTGCATTGTAAGAGCAGTATTTTAGATTGGCATTTTGTTAAAGTCAACATTGGATAATATGTTTTACTATTATGGCAAAATATAATTGCAGGTACAAGATTGACAAAACTGAAAAACACTTCATCATAGATATCGGTGTAGGTGTTTGCATGGAGAAAGACAACTGCCAGTTTGAATTAGACATTCTTAAGAACGCGATACTGCCTATACCTGGCTGTTCAATGGACATGGATTTTAGTATATCAAGTACATTAATTTCAAGTCTCTTGTTTTCTAATTTATAAACATACATTTGCATCTCAAAATCCAAGAATTGGGTATATTTACTACTCAAAATATGCTTAGGGTCACCCTTTGTTCATTGCATATCAAAACACTTAAATGATTTAATTAAATGATGGAAAACTTATTGCCAAAACAACCAAAAAGGCTGCCTTAATTGATTTATGAAAAGGTTTCCATATAGTCACATGATGGTCAATGTCACAATTCTGTAGGACAAGTTGCTGGTACTGTCTTAATGAATATTGTTTGTGATTATGAATCAAATCTATTAAGAGATATCAATGATAAATTTATTTTGAAAAACACTACATACGCAACATAACAGGGCTACATGTTACTTAACTTGTTTTTGAGTAAAATAAGTCAAGCAACAAATGGAAATTGTCAAAAACACACAATAGGGTTTCACTCAATGATCCTTAGCAATGTTTGTGTAGTATAGTTTTACTCAAGCTCGATAATACATTGTTCTGTTAATTGTTCTTTTATTTCGAAATGCGACATTCTCAACCTTTTCTTACATTTCTGGTGATTCTGAGGTTATGTTTTGGTTTGACTACGAATAATATGGCCTAAAGGGACACATTTGTTTTATGCCATCAATTGCCCATTTTTTAACGAGATTATTACACTTGGTCTTTGAAAATTCCAAAGCAATTGACTCTTTGTAATTTGTTCTACATGCTTTGATATACGGAGCTAAATGTTAGTATGTAGATGTACGTACTATGATGCGTTACAAACCAACATTTCGCGCATCTTCACCCATTATGACTCTTGGACTTTTCTTCTCAGTTGAGTTTTATCCACTATAGTAAATGCTATGTATCACAATACGCTAACAATAACTGTTCAGTGTGTTTAAAACCCACTCACATGATTAAATAATTTATTGCAGGCAGGAGGAACCTTAATATACATGTTTTTCTTTCTTTCTCTCACATTGATTAGGCATCTTTGATACAATCGTAGTATCTCATAAAAATCTTGCCGCTACCTTGATTTAAATCTATGTTTATTAGATTAACTCCTTTTGTAGACTTTTCGTTCAGTAAGTGGCTTAACAACGTGGGACATGATATCGAAGAAAGTTTATCGACTGCAATGATTAATACACTTTTGAATACCTTGGACATAGAGAAATTCCTTCAAGAAACACCTTGTGACCAAAAGCATGCCTCATATATTGGACAAACCAATGGTTGGAAATCAGGTAAAGTCATTTAAAGTAAATTAAAGAAAGATAAAATTCTAAAGTATATTTTAGATATTCATTACAGATATGTTCTAGTTCGGACGAAAAAAGCAGTTTATAACATAATTTTCGTTTAATACCTTTACTGCAAGCGAGAACCGAGTTTTGAATTATCCTCTACTAGTTCTGATATTGACACAAATGATAACTTTCACATATAAACAAATATTACACAAGTAAAAAATGAGAAACCCAAATGTCAGTACCTTGCTTGCATTCAGAATACTGCCTTTTTTTACCAAAACTATCCTCAATAAATACACTTCCGGCTTATTTCTGTAGGTGTATTTTTCTACGGTTTTGCCATAAAAAGGGTTAGTTTTTTTTACGGATTATTTTTCTGCGATTTCTGAACCCCAGGAAGAATTTGTTTGATTTTTATCTGAAGCAAATTTATTAAATTCTCTTATTCAATATATTACGGGACATTTTTCTTTCACTCAAGGGAGATCACTCTGTGTTACATGTCATATACTCTACTGTACACCATACACAATTTAACAGCTGCTATAGGTATATGTTAGTGAATGTTCGTTTACTTGGAATTATTCTTATAGATAAACGTTCAAATACCGGCAAAGCACGATTTCGTACTGACTTTATCAGCGATTTATTCATTTAGCAAGTGTAAAAAATGAATGGCCTGTAATTTAGATCCACCTTCCCGTCCCCAGGAATACCTGGAAGGTTACACGTTTTGTGTCATTGATTAGGGAGGTTTACAATGAAAAGTGCTCAAACTATCATATTTCGCTGTTATGAAAGTATGACCGCTCTAGCGTGATTTTTTCATTTATTCTTTTTTTCTATTTCTTGTAATAACTACCAATTCGACAATTGACTGGTTGTATTATCTTGTTGCTAGAAATCGACTTACTTTTGTTGATATAAAGAAAAACACAGTAACAACGAATTTAAAGCAGCTCATTCACAGATGATAAGTAGAATTAAAAATCCACTCCCCCTCATTAATGTTGTTGAAGACTTTGTCTCTTGGCACATTAACACGGCAAGTGTAGGTCACATTGTACGGGAAAACTTTTTTTTCGTAAACACCCATTTCGGGGAAATTTGTAAAATATATAAAAACGGTATCGCCGAAGCAAGTGCTCACGGTATCACGTAACACGTTCTGTAACATTGCTTTTTCACCAGTTCCGGTAACGAATTCGTAAGATCAGCCTGTAAAGTGTGAGCATACACGAAGAGTGAATGTGATCAGTCATTTGTCGGCACTGGAAAATATAAATGTTAAATATAGGTTTTTTTATTATTCTAAGGCTTCAATACCCCCGTGACGTTATTGCCTGTGGTGGAAAAAGCATCCATTATTTTACAATCATGGAATGTTGAATTTGGTGACCATGTGTCTGTAGATTGGTATTGATAGTTGTAATACATGCAAATAGTTTGAAATCAAATTTTAAGTCAATGACCAACTTAGAAAGAGCTGCTTTTAATGATTTATACAAAAAAGGGGAACATATTTCTGCATTTAGTTAATTTCCACGAATGTTATTTTTACGGGTTTGTGTCCATCAGCAGAATAGTAGAAATAAATTACCCGCAGAAATAACCCGCTATACGATATGTAGACTTGTGTGGACGTTTGTGGAGCTTTAAGTTTTCTGCTAGATTTTCATAAAATGTGATTCCCTTTTTCGACAAGTGATTCGTATTTCCATGTAAACCATCTGTGCGCATTTAATTGCAGCCTTGTTTTCATACTGCTTTGAACGAGACTTTATGTTTACATTTTTACTTTCTCCCGAAGGTCATATTATAGAAGCTTTCAATTAAACTTCGTGTTATCTTGACGATTTTCCTACTGTCGACAATCTTGTCTTCTCAAATATGGTATTTGAATTATTCACCAGAACTTACTCCGAACAAAGCAAATATTTGAAATTCAAAAGCAGATTTTCTGGATGTTAATATAACCTTAACAAATTTGTTTGTTTCTACAGATGTTTATGATGATAGGGACGATTTCAGTTTCTATAGTGTTAATTATCCGTACATTTGTACTTTGATGATGTTTCACCTCTTGCAGCATCCTATGGTGTTTATATATCCCAACTTAATATGATTTCACGAGTTTGTACTAGGGTTGAGGGTTTAAACACCAGAAATGTGTTTATTGTTTTAGATTTCACAAAGTCAAGAGGGCGTTCTCAAGACTATTTCGCCCATATGATTTTATTACTTCCAAATACAACAATAATATGAACACACTTGTGCAAGAAGGAATTAGCAATCTTGCATTTTATTGGAATGTACCTTATAGGACCAATAAAAGCAAAGGTCTCAATAACTCTATTAACCTCTTCACTGTTCATTTTATTGAACATTTATTGCTGATGTGTGCAACCCGGGATTCTTCAGTGTACTACATTGCTTGTAATTGACCATTTTACAGTCAAGCCTTTTACCGTTGTTTAGCTACTCGTACAAGCTGACGGGACAAGTGACAGAGACTACATGAACACGATGACTTAAAGACTCTATTTTTGACAGTCATTTTTGGATATTTTGTCTGTGCACCCCTTCAGTCGTGTCCTATGTATATGCAGTCGCCATGTTCATAATGTAAGATGTATGTATAGTATGTAGGTATTTTTAATTGTAAGCTCATTTGGAATTAACGTTCGCCAATACATTTTAACTCTTATGAGACATTATTCGCGTCTGTCTGTCACACTTTTTATTCTTCAATAACTCCTGCTATATTCATGCTATTAAATTAGCATTTCAATGATGAGCTTGATAAGATGAATTGTCATGCTCAATATCTATAACTCTTACATCAATATCCTTTTAGATCTTTTTCCACATTTTCTGTCACACTTTATCACACTTTTTCCATCACGCTTCAGCAACATGGGTTTCAAGGATCCCACTTTTCGATTTTATATACATAAAGAAGTGAGGGATCGGGGTCTCCTCAAACCTTGTTTACGCACCCCAATTTGTCTTTTTGCAGACTGACAGTTTCAAAGCGGTAACTGTTGGCATTTCTCTATTTCATGTAATGTACTGTCTTCGTGATTGTGTCTATTTATCTCCTTCTGGTATTAATTTTGAATTTCTAATATGATCGTTTTGTATTGTACTTATTACAGTACAAACATACTTCTTTTCAGCAAAAAAGTGAATGTTTTATATATAGTATTAAATTGATCGTATTTGTGTATCCAATTTATCTTCCAGAGTGTCCTGCTAATATTACGATGGCAAAGCTGCCACCAGAGATTGTATGTTCAATGGGAAACAGCTGCACAGGCATTGAATGTTGTGTCTTTGTGAACCTGATTAGAAAAACAATTAATTTCAAATTCACATTAGACACATGCAACTACAAACTCAAGATCGAAGTGGAAAAATTTTCAAAGGATATTGCACTTTTTGATGGACATATTGGTGAGTTTAAAATTATTGTATTTGTTTGTGTCCCAACGACACTATTTAAGTCATTTGGGGACTTTGTCTACATAATACATGTATAATACCTTTTAATTGCAATAATACCTATTGAAAACTGTCAAGGGAAATACACAAGTGTCATTTAAGATACGTTGGTATATCGTCGATGTGGATCGAACCAATGGTTTCCTGGTTACGGGTCGGGCGTTTTAATCATTTGGCAGTTTTATATTGATTCTATTGATTAAAAATACATTAAATACTTACTTTGAAATAATAAATAATGATTATTTAATATAATAAATAAACCATATAACAACGTTGTGCATTTACCTTGATATATTATCTTTGACGCTTTTTTTTCTATTCAGATGAGGTTCAAAGATTCAATTTGGGAGGAGTTTTCGGAATAGAGTAAGTAAATCAATCAGTTATATTCAGCAAATAATTACCCCCCAAAAAAGACAAGGGATATGTCTTAATTTATTTCTACTGCGTGATTTTTCAAATAATATAAATCGTTTTTCCTGTGTTATTATATACTTTAGTATTGCTATGTACTTGATAAAGTAGCATAATGTTATTGTTTCACTCAACGAGAGTGTTGTTATCAACATATGATCCATACTTTATATCAGTTTCAGTATCAGCGACATCATTTCGGAGAACACATACATTGTAAATCTTAATATCAGCGTGTGCTTTGAGAAGACAGCGTGTGTCTTATCTGTTGAACTTTTGAAGAATACATACCTTCCCAAACCCCTCTGTAACTGGGATGGACAACTGAGAATTCCAGGTGAGGAAATAATATCATGGATAGCAACTGTAGACTTTATATTTAAGAGACTTTTTAACAGCTATTCAACTTTCCTAACCAATGTATGAATGGAGAGAACCTAATCCGAAGAAATTCAGGAAGTGAATACTAAGAAGTAATTTGTTAATCTTTGAGATTAATATGTTGTGTTTTTAACATATTGCATGAATATAATTCACAACAACCTAATCTGATAAATACTTATTTACAGAAAATATACTATAGAAAAAACAACAAAAAAAAAACGTAACTAAACGGTAATATTATTTATAAGGTTTAGTGTTAACCACACATGATCAGCCTTACCTCCATGAATTTTCAATTTAAAGAAATGAGCCCTCTTTTGACAAATTGTGTCTTTATAACGGCATAAACACACTTCTGTATTCAAGCAAACCATCATGTAAGTTTTTCCTGCGTTTCCATTTCCTTTAACATGTTTATGATTTGTTAGCTATTCTAATATTTTCATTTCAGATTTCTCATTGCCTAAATGGCTTTCCACTAATAACCTGCTATCTGGGGCTGGCATATTGGAAGACTTTGGAAAAGAAAAGTTATTCGAAGCGCTTGGAATCTTACCACTCCTGATTAATCCTGAGTGCAAAGTAGAACACGAAGTGAATTCCAATAATGCATGGACAAATGGTTAACGTTTTATGATACATTTTTTTATAGATATTTCTGTTTGTAACATCATATTATATATTTAAGGTGAATTCTGATTCACGCTTTCCTCAAATGTATCACTTCAGCTTGGACTATTTCACAATATAAAAGACATTTCTGCAATTTACAAAGTAACACATGATTAGGACAGTGATACATGGTCAAAAACAATGATTTGTTTCTATATGTCGTGTTTAATAATGTAAACTCCGTGATTTGGTGGAGAAATGATAAAATATCATTCCGATACTGCTTAGTATTGATTTTTGTCCGAGAATCATATGTAGCCGTAAAGAATACCAGATATTTAGGAAAAAGAACTAATTCATGATAACATGTATGTTTGTTCATCATTAATACTCTACTCATGGAAGTAAATAATTATTAATCCCTGTTTTTACTTCATAAAACATAAATAAAGGGGTAAAACGGAATTAAATAAATTTGTTTACAGATTGCCCGATGAGTATCACACTACCTGCGCTCCCGAACTCAATGTCATGTCATGTGCCAAGCTACTGTACAGGGATTACATGTTGTTTTCATGTTGAATCAATCAGACGTTCATTCCGTGTTTTCTTACTGCTAAATGCATGTGAATATTCGCTTTCAATCGGGATTGAAAAACTAACATTCAATGTGACGCTCATTAATTATGACTGGGGGAAACCAGAAGTGTTTTCTCTCTTCGGCGTTTTAAAGATAAAGTAAGTTGAAATAAATATAATTATCGTATTACAGTGTTTTTAAATTAATTCCACATTACCTATACTCCAAGAACTAACCATTGATGTGCAGAAAATATACTACCTTTACGTAATAGTGATCATTAATTGTATTGTTTTGTGAGAGTTTATTTATGCGTCAATGTATTGTGTGTGTATCATGACATTTATGGTTTGAGTCATAAACTTTGATCAAGTTGTTTGGTAATAATTTTACATAAAGTTGCAACCTTGGCACCTTTTTACCATACAAGTCGCTCTTGAAGTTGTGAAAGTTTACTTTTATCAACCATACACATTATTATTATATAAGAATACCATTTAAATCCTAAAAAAATATATATGAAAAGTCATAATGTACGTTTTGTCATGTTCTTAACATGATTATACTTTATCATATATCTTACACAGATACAGCATCATGGACCTGAAAGCAGAGAAACAGTATGTTGTAAATCTCGACGTGTTTGTGTGTCTAGATTCCAAGAAGTGTGACGAAAGTCTAAACGTTCTTTCGGATGTAAGAATACCAAAACTTGGCTGCATGTGGGACAAAAATCAGACTGGTAAATTACAAGAATAACTTTTAAATTAGACTATCCTTTGATTAGATAATTTACTATCTTTGCAATTTTAAATCTACCAAATCATTTTTCGCAATTACGTACATTCCCTATATACACAGTGGGGCGTTTAACCCAATGAACAAAAAACAATCAAACCCTATATACACTTTATCATCATTAAGCAATCAACTCAACTTACATTCAAAGGTCTCAATATACAAAAATAATATCACTGTTGACTTAAAACACAAGTTCAGCATGACTTTTGCAACCGCAGCGACTATCAATTATTTGGTTTTCTTTTGCTTGTTAAAAGGTAATTAAAATATTTACATGTTATGAACAGTTAACACTCTCTAACAAAAGCTTTAAATAAATGTTTTTATTTATGTACATGAAATGTTATTATATTTAGATCATATTAATGGTACTAATTAAACATAATCATACATGTAACACTACGTATTTAATAACACCAATTTAGACTTTGACCTCATACAATTTCTTCAAAACACGGGGGAGGAAGCAGTATCTTCTCTGAAGAAATACAGCTCTGATGCTCTTCTTGAAAAAGTTGGTGTTTTACAGTATTTACACAGTACACCATGCAACAAAGAATCGACTAAGTCTTCTGTATCAGTAGGCGGCTGGACTAAAGGTACGTTTTATTTTATACTAACCTTTATGCATTTATAACAGAAGTAAATTGAGTTTTCTGTTAATAATATCTTGGTTAATAAGGTGTTAAGGTTGTACATTGTTTTTAAGCATTAGAAATATTTGATTTTACGATAGAAAGCACTACCTTGAAATATACATGACTAGTCTAGGTCTTTAACAACACATTGAATTATCTTACAGAATGTGAGAAACAAGTATCGCTTCCTACACTCCCAGAGGCTTTCTCTTGCACAATTGCCCCTTCATGTACAGCGGTGGACTGTTGCGTAGATATTGCCTTTATACAAAGACACGTCGATTTCTTTCTCAAAATCGACTCTTGCAAGTACCAATTGAGTATTGGTGTCGAGAAATTTTCTTTTAATATCTCCTTACTGAATTTCGATTGGGGAAAGACGAGATCGTTAAATCTAAAAGGAGTATTCAGGATAGAGTGAGTATACGTCCAATCTTTCAACATGAAAATGATTTAAGAACAAACATGCTATTGGACATACAATTTATTCAACAGAGATGTCCTTATATGTAAATGATTTTATATCAGATATGAGATTATTGCATAGTTGCATCCCAATTCAGACACAAGACTGACAGGTAAAATATAAAGCATTACTGCAAATGACGTCCTTCTTTTTTTGGAATTGTTTTAGACATACCCCTTGTCAAATGTGTACGCCCTATGATATGTATTACTAACGTAACTACGTAGGCATTTACTTTTCAGAATATGTAACTTTAAGAAATGTATTTTTTTTTTGTAGGTACACAATTGAAAATTTGGAATCTAGTCGGCAGTTTGTTGTGTCTGCAGCACTTTCAGTGTGTTTCAGTCAGGAGAGTTGCACATTGCATTCACAGATCTTGGAAAATGCTTTATTTCCAAAACCATTCTGTAGGTTTGACGGAGACCTTCACGGTACGCTATGTATAAATTATTTACGAAAGCAAATATTATTAACATAGATAATGTTAAAAGTACTGAAATTACTATATGTGACCGTGTCTGTAAAATGGGCAAAAATAAGGAAGAATGGCATTTTTAGAATTGTTCATTATTTTAGCTGTATATCAGGACAGCATGTATTAGTTATCGTTTATATTTTAAATTTGATGGTATTTATCGCAAGCGACGCGGTAAGTCCATAAAATTCAAAATATAAACGATAGCATGTTTACAGTTTGTCATGTACGCCATACAGCTTCACCTTTGACCTCGTTATGGAACCAATCCTCGTTTGATTGACAGTCCACGTGATGGTTCAGAGTCAGTATTACTGGCTACATGCAAAACATGACATAATCTGCCGCCGCCGCAACAAGCTCTGCCCATTAAGTTAAAAGATCACGTAGGCAGCATACACTCATATTTTCTTAATATCAAGACCTCACGTATCATTTTGAACGAGATGAAAGCATTTCATCGGACGATTAAGTCGGACAAACTTTAAATGTTTCTTATTAAAATACACATCTCATTGTACTGTATTTAAAGATAATCTGGAAAGGTAATTATTTGAAAATTAATTACTTTAAGACTTCACTGGTACTTTTCTAATCTAATGAAGTATATATGAAGTAATGTTTATAATAAATTTACCTTTAATTGATATAAGAGGACAATTTCCGCCGAGGTCTGAGAGGGTGTCTCCAGCAGCGACATACTAGTCAATAAAGTGGCATTTCTATATATGGTAGCTTCAGGATAGGTTGGCCCGCTGGCATGATAGGTTCTTCCTCTATAGTAATGGCTAACAATCATTTTCTGATTATGATGGTCATGCATGGGGATTAGTAAAAGGGTAGAGTGCTAGGCCTCCAAAGTTACTCAGTACACCCAGGAAAACCAAGCACCGTGAATAGATTGGTGCAAAACCTTACACCGTAAGATCATAAAAACCCTTAAATCTTCTACAATATAAACATGGTTTTGAAGCAATTTGATGAGTATTAGTATGTTAAAAAAGAAACAACTTAAAAGCCGGGTGTATTAAAAACATGGTGTAGTCCAAGTGCATGTAGCCAGTGCCGACTTGAAACCAAGTATCGAGTAATTGCTGGCTACAGTCTGTTGTGGAAGGGGAATTCCATAGGTAGACCTTTCGAGGAAAATGAATATGAATAAGTTTTGTTTGATGATTTAACAAGATGGTAAGCTTGGTTATGGTAATGTCTAGATTATCTTGTGTAGGGTTGCAGATATTGATTCATGTCTAGTACTACTGTGTTATTTATTGTCTTGTGAAATAAAACTAATTTTTGTAAGTGCGACTACTTTGAGAGTATGTTGGTCGTTGATCTTGGGATGTAAGAGTAATTATTTGTAACAAATATCGCCGAAAGTTTTTGAATGGATTCAATTTTATCAATATCTTTCTTGAGGTAAGGGTCCCGTGCGGATAAAGAATATTCTAGAGTTGGTCTTACTAAAGAGTTATATGCAGCCGTTTTAGTTTCTTGAGTAGCTGAATGTAGAAGCGTCTTTGGAACCCCAATGGTTGATTTGTTTTGACGGTGATTATATTGGTATGCGCTGACTAGAAGAGATTTGATGTTATTTCTATCTCTAGGTAAGTGGCATGACTAACAGTCTGAAGTTGTTGATTATACAGGGTATAATAAGTTTTGAAAGCCCTTTTTAAATGGCCAGTGATATGCATGATAGTCACTTTTCGATGTTTAAAGGACTTCTTCCATTTCTGCCCCCACTCTACCAGTCTATTCAAGTCTTCCAGGAGTATTGCATCGTCGGTTGCGGAGTTTACAACTCTGTAGATAACACAGACGCATGCAAAGAGACGGCAGATTGATTGTACAGCACCAGGGAGGCCATTAATGTAGAACAGAAATAGGAGAGGCCCAAGAACAAAGCCCTGTGAAATAACTGATGCCTTATGAGAAACGCGTCCATTAGTACTATATTTGTGTCATATGGAGAGAGTCTCGAAGAAGGTAAAAATATGTTATAACCAAACGAATAAGTTAATAATGGAAGATCTCGGGACCTAATCACCTCAGTAATGCACGTTACTTCTTGTGCCATGAACCACTCTTCAAATGAATTGATGATAATTCATGATTACATGCAGATATGCAGACAAATTGAGGAGATAACTTTCTGAAAAAACTATATTGACTGCTCACTATCATTACTCGTATTAACAATTGTGGCTTTAAAAAAAAAGATATTAGGTTATTGATCACATTAATGGAATGATCAAATGACCCACCAAAAAAGAAATACTACTAAGAGAAGGTAAATACTGTTGGATAAAGTAATGTAGGTAGTTAAGGCACACAATAGGAATGTAATATGAAATGCTATTTAATATAATTCTTTTACATATCATTTTAATGTAAAACGGTTTGTTCCAACTTCAAATCTACTCTAGAAAGTAAAATTCCATTATTTTCCAAAATTTTGTATCAAATTATATAAATTTTGTTATGAATATTTAACTGTGTATCATGCAGTTAATGTTTGACATAATTGCGGCCAACAAGATGTGG
>CM037782.1:68345952-68395952 GCA_021229015.1 Solen grandis
TACACATTCAAATTCATTGTAGAAAATTAATCAATTTGCTGTTGAATATTTTTTATTGGCTCACACTTAGCTTAAAATCATGGCCATTTTAACCTCTTCAATTCGATAGGTACTGCCAATCCAATAAGAAAGGATAGCATTATCTCAAGTTTGAAGCTTTGAACTTTACCTAGGTTATATGTTGTATACAAGTTAAACACTGGTCCTTTGTGATATGTTTTACTATCTGATTTCCATCTATATTTCACCACAAACATTCACAAATATTGCCATGGTAACTGTTTGCATAGCAACCCTATCTAGCACGTGGCATACCTCATTTGAACCCTTCACACGCAGGGAGATATTGGCCGCCTGGTTGATATTAAAACAAACTGTCTGATAAATTCTGGAACTCCAAGAGCGGCATGGTCGGTAATGCTACATGTCAGAGTGAAACTGGAGAAATTGAAATGGTATTTACCGCGATAATGAGCTGGAAATTACTCTAGATCCAGGTTTGATAGTCAAGATGAAGTGGAAACCTGTGAAACAAGTGGCTATTTTGTCTGCATGCTTGACGTTTGAATGAGTACTGCTATGGTTTCGGGTTAATAAAAGCAGAATATCAATTTTGTTGTATGGCTTGTTAGTTTGTTTTGATAGGTTTATCGTCTCACCTATAGTATTTCAGGTGGAGATTGCGTCTTCTTGAAACAGATATAGTGCTTCCAAACTGCAGTATCACGCCGTAGACATGCGGTATGATACCACACCTAGTCACATTATCCTGACACAGGGCCAACCAGTCCTGGAACTACCCTGTATGAGTTTTGTAGTATTGCAATTTTCATAAATGCCTTTAACAAGATGCAAATTGAACCCGTTTTTGTACAATTGTCCAAATTTTCCGAAGATGTTTTTATCCCATTTCTACGTCTATACAATTTATGATATAGAGGATTTGTTCGTTATTGTCAAAGTATGATTTCAGTCCACAAAAAAAAAAAAAATATACATTTCATGTCAGAAAGAGTGAATTATATTTTTTATATTTTTCACTGTGAAATGATCAAATACAGTTTTTATGTATAAGCAGTAATCCATTCACAAGGAAAAACAAAAATATTTTGTTTACATATTGTAAGACAGTAAATATTTTCGTGTTCGTTGAGTTTGGTGGTGGTGGTGTGTGTGTGTGTGTGTGTGTGTGGAGGGGGTGTAATGGACGAATGTTATCCCAAAGAAAAAAATGACTGAAAACCTCACATTTTCTAGAATATGCATCCACAAATAAAATTAATATAACCACGAAATTCACGATAGTTCATAATTAGCTAAATATAATGTTAGTACATTATTGAAATCGTTTGTTATTTAAGATATATATTCCGGTTTGGACAAAAAATAAAAATATATGTATTGTGGTTTGATCAATTCAAGTTGTTTTAGTAAACTCCGGAAAATTGTAGAACAAATCAAATTTTAAAGTAAAGAAAAATAAATCTAGAACAAACGAAATGCAGAAAATGCAAATTTGCGGTATAGCTAGACATAAAAGAAAGAAACGAACCTCTGTGATCAATTTTCTCGAGTTTAAAGAAAGGACCGGTGCTGAATCACGATACGAGCTAGTTTGTGTGTATGGGGTCAATCACGTGAGTCGCTGTCAGATTGGAAAAGATATTGTTTGACAACTTTACCTCACTGTGATTCGAACTATAAGCATATTCGTCATGTATTTTCTCTCTCGGAAATAATTGTAGCGTTTTCAAAAACTGTTACTTGTTATGACATCAATATGGTTGTACCTTAACACATTTGTATAGTTAACATAGCTGTATGGTGTACGGTCGTATTTCTGAATGGCATAACACACACACACACACACACACACACACACACACACCACGTGTATTACTATGTACATGTGTATTTAATATTCTGTTTTTGTTTGTTTAATATTCTGTTTTTTTTTTGTTGTTTCCCCCCCCCCCCCCGTTGTGCTTAAAGTTTGATCTTATTGTATTAACTTTGTTATGACCAAATAAATATTATAGTATTTTGAAATTTGATATCATTAGTCTCCATGGCGTATTATAAATATAATACATGAAATGAAATAAAGTATATATTCTGTTCTGTTCAGCTAGAACTGTTGCGAAAGCAGAAGCCGCATACCGCTCTGACATAGATATTTGTTTGTTTGTTAGGTTTAACGACCCACCGACAGTATTTCAGTCATTTGGAGATGATGTCTACTTGAGACAGATATAGTGCTGCCACAATGCAGTATCGCGCCATGATAACACACCCTGTCACATTATCCTGACACTGGGTCAATTAACCAGTCCTGAAACTACCCGTATATTCTGAGCGCCAAGCAAGGGAGCTATAACAGTCCCATTTTTTTACGACTTTGGTATGTCGCGGCCGGGGATCGAACCCACGACTCCCGCTCCCGAGCTCTGACATAGTCCAATGCGGTTGAAATATCTCCGAAACTGAAGTAGTTCGCGCCACAAATTTTCGGACTGACCAACCGACTTGAACAACCGACCGACGGGTTAATTCCAACATACTCCTATGTACATTTTCTTTTGGAGATATAATTATGTTTCCATTTATTTACACTACTGGTTAGCATAAGGAAAACCTCCGATGAGCGAGCATGTGTTTTATTTCAGATAAAAATAACCTACGTGTCTCTTTTTCTTTTTCTTTACAAAATATTTCTTTTCGTCGGTTGGGAGACCAGCGCTTACAGCCGACAGAAATCCCGTGTCTGTGTCTGCGTAATGACACATAATGTTAGACACACTGTACAGATCAAAGTACTCAAATAGCGAAGAGATTATCGGCAGGATTTACTTTAAAAAAATCAAATTCCAGCATTTAGTAGGGTTTTATTCGACAGAGGCAACGGGGATATGACGCAAAACTCCGCACATTTTCTTACAACTCTAGCTTATACTAATAGATTGTCAGCTGAAATCGCTCTTTGTTTCATGATATCCGACCGGAAGTCTCTCTGTGCCTTGAGAGCTTTGATTTGTTTCATAATGAACAGGAGTGAGGTTCCGTTCACTAAGTAGGTCATGACCTTATTTACCTGGTTTACATAATTGCATTGAATTCAAACGCTACTACGTGATACAGTGCATTGAAAACGGCTGCAGTAATTACGCAAATCACAATTTGCTTTACAGTTACGTAAAACTGGCGGCTATGGCCAGTCTAAAAAAACAACAACAATTTATCTAGTCGTTTAACGGGCTTTGATAGTATTTCATTTGATGGTAATTAAACTGTTAGCGAAGCATCATTTTCCTGGCCACCCCCAAAGCCCCGGCATCAGCTGTTTAGTCTACATAAACAGGTTATTCCTCACCTGGGTTCACAGACGCCGTCTTATTTTATGGCAAAAGGGGGCATAATATGTGCCTCTAAATTGTCTGAGATTGAACTCATATCTGCGAAGAATCGCGCATTCTCCGGCTGGACATTGAACGTATTGGAAACCGTTTTCTTCTCGAGAAGTTCTTTAGTGTGGATGTGATTTAGCTATTGACGCTGTGTGTTTTCTACGGACGTACAGGAGTTTACTGTCAAACCTCTGTGGTATTCAGAAGCTGTTGATATCAGTTTAATTTTGATTGTTTAAAACATTGATAAATTATTGATGAATAGACTCAGTGTTTCTTGGCTAAATATTATTTTCAAGAATCAGCTAAGGTTTGAAAATAGGCGATGTTTTTTTAACATAGACGTGCATTATTTTTTCAGTCGTTATTCTTTTAGAGGAAAAAAAAGTAAAACATTGCATCATGCAACTGATAGTTTTCATACTTAATGAGGTCGATAATTTAAGATTTACTCCGGTGTTAAAACAAATGCATACGTTTGAGGCTCATTTGTCGTTTAAAGGCATCTTGCAAAGGCAACTTCCACAGTGATTGCATTATCACGTCAATCACTATAGCAAAACAAACGGCTTCTTTAATTCTCATTTCGGAAATAATTAGCTCTGGTTTCTCGAAATTAAATGAGAAAGGCAGTTGCTTTGAACTTTCTAAATTGAGACTTTGTCTTTTCTAATAACGTATCAGACGAAATATTTTTTGTTTGTATTTTTACTGAGTTTAGAAGTTTGTCGGTTCAGCAGTAATTATTAAAAGCGACATTACAGAGGGTAAAACTCGTAACATTGGCAGTAATAAAGTTGTCGATAGCAAAAAGAAAAAAGAAATGTTATATTTCTCCGCGTGTTACTATGAAAGATATAAACAGGAAATACAATTTAAATACATTCGCAAACAGGCATTGTTTTCTAATGGTAACATACATTACTTGGGTTGGAAGGGTGAGAATTCGAACCGAGCATGAGGCGAAGGGTTTTTCATGACCTTCTAATGTGCAAAGTACAGGTCCAACCCAGGAACCTCCGAATCGTAAGAACCAGTTTTCGAAATGACGTTAAAAAAAGGAAAAGCAAAGCAAAAAAACAACAAAAAACACAAAAAAACAGCATTTTACTAAGTAAGAATACTAGCATTCATTAATGCTCTTCGGTGGATTATAGGGGAATATCTGTCAAATAAAAATTGTTATTTCACTATTTCAAACAGTGAATATTACCTTTTTTATAAGTTCACTATTTTGTGATTGGACTACTTAAAGACACTATCGTATTTTTTCAAGACATTTCAATATTGATTTCTACCTTGAAATAAAATTCTTTAAGAAACACCTGAAAGAAATGTTGATTACACGCTTTCTTTGTATTCATTTATTAGAAACATTTTAAACCGAAGAACGATTCATACGACTTCGAGATTTTGGGGCTTCCCACAGGGTAACATTTATGTTGAGCTTAGTAATAATGTATAAAGAGTCGCAGAAAGTTAGTTTCAGTGGAATATTATTTTTAATTCATCGAGTGAGGAGGAAAATCAATATCTTCCTCTTCACTCGATGAATTAAAAATGATATTCCACTAAAACGAACAATAAATATTATCCTATATATTATGAAAGCTGGCCCCTGAAATTATACTTAAATAGGTAAACTGCTTATTGGGGTTAAGTAATAGATAATAATGCCAAATGCACATGTATATATAAGAAAACATGAACATGAAAAGGCTGAATGAATAAGATTCCTCAATTATTCTAGTATTCTAGTGGACTGTAATCGCACTTTGTACTGCCCGCCGTGTTTGTAAAGTTGCAGGGGTTAAGAATCTTATCATTACCGATTTCGAAATTTCAGAAAGATTTAAAGCTGAATCTAAGAACGTCAAATTAAAATTAACGTTAAATGTATGACCATATTTAAATAAAATCATTATTTGTATGGTCACGTGAAAAACCTTTAATATCCGTAACCTTTTCGTGTAAGATCAGATTGCAAGGGGGTTTAAGATACATGTGTTTCTTGTCTTCTGTCTGTAAGGTCTGCTTTTCTTTTAACTTTGCAGGTGAGTACACTTTGCAATATATTTTTATTCGGAAATCCAAAACTACCAAAATAAACAACCCTCAGCAAGGTAAATCAAAATTGGAAAAGAGGCAAAGAAGGCTGGCGAAGCTCCTGTTCCTAATGAGGTTGGGATTAATGTACCTTTATCTAAATAAACGTCAGAAGGGTTTACTATCTCAAGCGGTAGAGAAGTGAAGACTGATTTTAAAATGCTTGGGCAGGGATGATACCTGTGTCGATTGTATGAATAACCCCGGGGCTGGAGTTGTTGGACTACGGTAGTAGACGTAATTACCGGTACAGCGTTCTGTACTTAAAGACTTCCATCTTCAGAAGTTGTAATGAACGTCTTAATCTTTTCTAGAAGAGATTATTTCGAGTCGGGTTCTGTCTTTAAATTACTGAAATAATTTACACACTGCATAAGTTCTGGTATTCTATCATTGAAGTCTCAACGACCACACAGATGCGCTCTTGTATTTTTTTATCACATGTTAGTAAAATCATTGACCTGTTTGTATCAATCATCTGGTGAACGTTTATAAAGCATTTGGATATTTTTATAGCGAAACATTTTATTTACGTCAAGGTTTTTTTTTTTTTTGAAGCCTCATTTTTTCTAGTAGTTCTTTTCAGTTTTCCCAATATAATATAGACTTATCTACGGCTGTAAATTACTAAACCTGAACCGAGTTTTATTTCTTTTCTATCAGCGTTCGCGCTCATTGTCAAAACGTTCTTAATATTCACACTATCTCCTTTATTTTCATTTGACTGTGCTGCCGCACGTGCGACATACACATCCTGGCACTTCTGTCCTTTGTCACTTTTGTCGTAGCGCCATCCTGTTTTGAAAATCGATGTGTCTCCACTTTGGTGGCGACATCAGGAGAGATCCGCACGCAGTCGTCGTCATTGGAAACATATTCGGCAGAACTTCAAGAAAGTGATATATATATATATATATAAAATTAATCATATCTACACTAAGACTGGAAATTCTTAATTGGTTTGTTATACTGGTGTGGAAAGAACTTTGATGTGTAGAGAAGCAGATCGACTCTTTTGAACATGTCTGGAAACAGTTATTAAATTGCGGATGCTTTAAGTAATCGGATTTTTATGAAAAGGATAAATTAATGTACAAAACCTGTGTATTTGTCTTTGTAGAATCTAATATTACCTTATTGTCAAGTAATATAATTACTCTGATTTGATATTCGTAGTAAACTAAAGTTGCATTTTGAACTGTCGTTGTGGGTTTTGGAACAATTTGATACACCGATAGAAAATTTCGGTGCTTTGTTTTCTTTTGTATGGTAAGCTAACTTGCATTAATTGCAGTAATATACTTCTGAATCGTTCGTTTGGTAAAATATTTGATAAAACTGCAAACTTTGTCAGACATTCCTTGTGTTAAATGTAGGAATTAAACCCGTAATTGGAACTCGCTGTAACACACAGGGTGAAACATTCGCGGAGAGAGCCTGTTAAATTACCGAAACGAAACATAATTACAGACTTACCAGCAGCGTGAGGTTTCTTGCATGACGGTCAGTCTCTTTTCCAGGTATCTGAACAGACCAGTATTTCTCACGATCCAGAGTTTTTCCCTCCTATACCGTTTTAACACATAATTCTTTAATCTATATTTAGCTTAGAGAAAAGAGTGAATCTGTTAAAAGCTGTAATAAACCTAGCTAGCGCTCGATCGGTCGGAGATATAATTGTGTCGGAATAGGAACAGTGAAGGACAGATTGGTGGGATATCAACACTGGACACTGAAAACATGGTTGAATGTTCTCAAACAGTCACCGTTGATTGCAGTCACAGACGGATCTGTGTCAGATAGTTGCGACATTTTGTGATAATTTGGAGAGTAAACATCAACAACTGTATAGACGTAAGCCGCCTATTGTTTCCCTGCTTCGTGCACAAACACCAACTGCAACCATTGCGGAGCTGGTAGCCATGCTCTGGAGCCACGGCCATTATTGGTACGTCTGTCCGTCAGTACGTCTTCCTGTCTGTCTGTTCGCATGTCCTGTCATCGCTCTACTCTCAACAGATCGTCTGCAACATGTTGGTGTTTCAGTATGTATATACATATGTTCTATGATGCCTTTTTATCTTTTTTTCTGTCTATATAGACTTGTTTTACTAGTACGTCCGTCTCTTTCTCTCTCTTCTCTCGTCTCCCTGTATATACCAATCAACGTGTCGTGTATGTCATTGCTAATAGTTACACGTATGCGTTTGTATGCACTCGTTTGTACTTAAATAACATATTGAAACGAAAATTAATGAATTGGATTGTACCTAAATAACATATTGAAACAAAAATTAATGAATGGGGAAATATCTAACAATCAAACAAATGACTCTTTGCATATTTAAGCATGAATAAAGGACGTGCGTAGTTTTAAATCATCTTTGAAATCCTATTTAAATAATCATATATAGATATGAATAAATGAAATATGTAAGCTTTATACTGTCAAATCATTATTTTTTGTTGCTATTACATTTCGTTGAAATTTCGATTTAAGACTATTTCAGAGTATATAATATAAGTGAATTTATGTTCTAGAAATAGTGAGACCTAATAAATGGACGTGTTTCGTGGGGACTGATACCATCCACGAATCCAACGAAAATTGGCACCCACGAAAATTTATGTTATTACAATAATTTGTGTGTGTGGTGGACCTTATTCAAACATTATTATCTTTTCTCGTTCAACGAACCATCAGACAGTGCTGTTATTGTACAGAGTTAATATCTTTACATTCCAATCGTGACTGGTTAGTGAGTAAAAACCATTTGATAAAAGTGTTCGGCCAAGAAGCATTTCTCTTCAATGTCTTTATCTGATCAGAAAATGATTGCCTTAGTCTTTTTATTGAAGGAAAATTTAACACTGTCTAAATAAGAATACTGAAGAGTGTCCGTTTGTATTGGTCTCTTAAGACAGGGAAAACGGGGGGAGAGAGAGAGAGAGAGAGAGAGAGAGAGAACACTTGTGAATTGACAACATGATATATTTGAATCCCGGTTATTCGAAATGCCTGGGACCAGCTTTATATTTCGAAATAGGCATGGTTTCGAATAACCAAAACTCTAAAATATATTAGAAAACGCGCCACGAATTCATATATATTTATATATATATATTTGTTTTTGTGTTTGATCAATTAGCTTTCTTGTGTTGATTTTGTTTCCGTTGTCACACGACCCGACCTGAATACTTTACAAAAAGACTCATTGCTTCGTCCTCAGTAACATTAAAACTCTTTATAAATGTGTCTGTCATCTATTCCCCGAAAGCAGCACCTAATTACAAACAAAGACCTCACATTGCCAACAGCAGTGACACTACGTTGAGCAATTTGATTAGGGCCAGGCTTTGATGGGGACTGAATAAACAAAGTTGATTCCGTGTGTATTTTAGGCCCTAACTGGGCGGAACTGTCGATATTTAAACTTAACAAAGATGGATCCGAGTGCAAAAAAATGTTTTCGGTACCAGGCAGATGTAGTATCGACATTTACATTCATTGGCTGGAATAATAAACGTCGGTTTCTTGATTTGTTTATGTCTGTGACAGTTGTGTGTTTTTGGAATTGTATAACGGATATTTTAAGTCCTGATGTAAGACAGACTTTATTTGTGTCGTCGTGGGCTTTTACTTTGAAAGTAATGGCACCAGCGTGAAAATTGTCGCATGGCTTACTCGATATTATAGTTTGACGTTACAGTGGCCAGAGTTAACTCGTTGGCTAAAGAAATCTGCTTCCATATTTAAAATTTAAACTTTCAGGTCTCAATTCATCGTCGGAACCCACAGTATATATTCAGTGATAACTTCAACTTGCAAAATTCATTTCCATGATTATTAATCACCTACATGCTGATCAATGACACCATGGGAGTAATCTAAATACTCTTTATTGAATTACAGACTCAAAAGCTGATTTTCAAAAATCCGGACAAATATATATAACGCGCCGTTTCATTGCTCAAATGAACCGGAGCTGTTCCGCAAAGATCAGGTGAAATGCCAAATTATTAATTCACGAGTACGATCTTTGTTAAGCAATGGTTTTGATTGTTTTGACTCAATTTTATAACGTGTTCCAACTTTGCACTGGTGAGCTGAGCAACATTTAATTTCATTAAAAAAAATCGGTTGTTTAATGAACATGAGGTTATAGCGTGTTGTGGGATTCAATCCCAGACCGCGACATACCGAAGTCGTTAAACTCCCTGCTAGACACAGGGTAGTTCCGAGACTGGTTAGTCTGGTGTCAGAATACTGTGACTGGTTATGGTATCGTGATGCAGCATTACATTTGTCTCAAGTAAAGATAGTTCCAAATTGCTGAAATACTCTTGGTGGGTTGTTAAACGCAACAAACAAACAAACACTAATAATGATCATCTTATTTAGCGAAATAAAGCTAGGCTCATTCAATAAAGACATGTTTCTTTGACAGAACTAGCTTAGTTTCGAGATCTGGTCTACTGACAGTCGATAGTTTAACAAAGAGCTGAACACACGGCTCCAATTCTCGGGACAATTAAACGTAATACATTATTTCAAAACACTGATCCAAAAACAGTAGTGACAAATAGAACAAAACATTATTTGTTATTATATAGCAGTAACTGTATTTGAGATAAATAAATGTGGTACCACCCGAACTCATATTTTTCTCGCCGAAACGACTTTAGCTGCTAAAAAACACAAACATCTGTTAAAAGATTCGTCCTGCTTCACCTCAAACACGTGTTAAACAGTTTTGTATTCCTATTTACATGTGGATGATAATGAGCTCTTCAGGGAGATATACCATTTCAAGATCAGTGGTAAATGACTTCTAGCAATGGTTGGCGTGTTCCAGATAGATATCTTAAATAACAAACAATGGGTGCCCAATTTCTCAGTAAATTGAATATTTTAAGTTGTCATTGTAATAATGAGTCATATTTCACTTGGAACATGTTAGTGTTTGTTTGGTTTAACGTCGCACCGACATTATGTCAGGCATTTGGAGATTATGTCTTCTTGACAAACATATAGTGCTACCATACAGCAGTGTTACGCCATAAACATGTGGCATGATACCACACATAGTGATTAGTCACATTATCATGTCACTGGATCTGGAACTGCCTTGTATGTATGCTGAGCGACAAGCAGGGAGCTGCCAGTACCATATTTTAACGAATTACGACTGTTATGTCGCGGTCGGGGATTGATCCTCCAAGAAAGGGAGCTTTACCTTTATCATTTCTTACGACTTTGGTATGTCACGGCCGGGGATCGAACCAACGGCATCCCGCCCCCTAGACGGATGAATAGTCTGTTGCAGCACATCTTGTCCTCGGATATCACGAGTCTGACAAAGTCCAACGCCTAAGGCGTCAAGGACAACACAGAGACCCACTATCATCAACAACTTAAACGCTTTTAGAAGATATACTGTACACACATAGTGACTTTACATATAATGACTAATAAAACATTGACTACATACAGCATTTAAATTCAATAACTATACAGAACAATGATTAGACACAAGATGACAACACTCATAATGACTTTACACATTTAATGCCGATACATAATGGCTACACTCATAATGACTATACACACACTTAATGCCTATACACCTAATGGCTACACTCATAATGACTATACACACATAATGCCTATACACCTAATGGCTACACTCATAATGACTATACACACTTAATGCCTATACACCTAATGGCTACACTCATAATGACTATATACTCATAAAGACTACACTCATAATGACTTTACACACTTAATGCCTATACACCTAATGGCTACACTCATAATGACTTTACTCACTTAATGCCTATACACCTAATGGCTACATTCATAATGATTTTATACTCATAATGACTACACTCATAATGACTTTACACACTTAATGCCTATACACCTAATGGCTACATTCATAATGACTATACACACTTAATGCCTATACACCTAATGGCTACATTCATAATGACTTTACACACTTAATGCCTATACACCTAATGGCTACATTCATAATGACTTTACACACTTAATGCCTATACACCTAATGGCTACACTCATAATGATTATACACACTTAATGCCTATACACCTAATGGCTACACTCATAATGACTATACACACTTAATGCCTATACACCTAATGGCTACATTCATAATGACTATACACACTTAATGCCTATACACCTAATGGCTACATTCATAATGACTATACACACTTAATGCCTATACACCTAATGGCTACATTCATAATGACTATACACACTTAATGCCTATACACCTAATGGCTACATTCATAATGACTATATACTCATAATGACTACACTCATAATGACTATACACACATAATGCCTATACACTTAATGGCTACATTCATAATGGCTACACTCATAATGACTATACACACTTACTGCCTACAGACATAATGGCTACATTCATAATGACTATACACACATAATGCCTATACACCTAATGGCTACACTCATAATGACTATACACACTTAATGCCTACACACCTAATGGCTACACTCACAAGACCTTTACGTAATGTCCATACAAAAACACATATAGGTCTCGCCGTTCTAAATATCATTATCTTAACAATTCAATCATTATTATATTACTTAATACGGTCATTTGTGCAAGAAAAACTCGTCACGTCATATCGTTCCACCAACAAAATCCACACACGTTCAATGACTAATTATTTCTTCTTATTGCACAGTTCGCCGGCAGGCATCTTCTTTTATAATCAATCAGCTGAGGAAAGCTAAACAAAAATGCCCTTTCTGTTATATGATACGAACAAAGGAGAACTCATCGTCGAGTTGGTATCTCAATCTATATTTGGAATTAGTTCTGTCTCTGAGACAACAGACAATGTGGGAATTTAAGTATTTAGTTCATGTTCTGTGTCACAAAATTTCTAACTTTTTTTTAAAGCTCGTACCAATGACCGCGAAGTCGTTGTCAGATCTGTTGAAAGCCGTAGTAATGGCCGCGAAGGTATTATAAAATGGGTTGAAAGCTCGCGCCAATGGCAGCGCGATGTCACACTTTAAATATGCTGTTCACTTACTTACATTTTGCTAAACACTCGCACTCAATGTTTTTCAGTTTTATTAAAACTGACGATCAGCTATGATGCTTGGCATGCAATGTTTCATGATTTTCTTATCCTAAAATAATTCTATATAATCCACCAATCATGTCAAGCTTTACCATCAACATGAAGTAAGTATACGTCTCTACAAAATATTCATGTCAACATGCTATCATATGAATCTTAGACAAACCAGACCGTTTTTGATTTTGTTGTTGTTTTTTATTTCTTCAAGGACAATCTTTCTAACGTGAAACTATCGGAAGGAGCGGTCGATGTCAACGAATTAATTCAATAAATGTATTCACATGAAATTTGAGTGCGCTATTTTTAACCCAATCTTATGTATTTCAGCAATTTTTATTAATGAATATACATGCACAATAAAAGAGTCGAGTAAATGATTAAGAGTGCGTATTTAAAAAATATTTATATATATTTAGTATCTCGTCATTCATTTGAATTGTAATTTCTCAGAATAATCGCTAATTATCAATCTCGTTCCACCACGTCCATCTCAAACCTTATTGTTTATAGACACTCGGCTAATTTGCAGCAGTTATGCAACTACCAGTTTGCATCTAATTTCTCAACCCGCCCTAAAATAAAAGACGATCTGTCTTCATCTTCAAACCTCTGATTGCTAATTTTTCAGTTTCACGGCCGTGAGAGGAGTTCGTGTTCAGTGTGCAGATTGTTTCCATGTCTTTCATCTCACCCAACGCTTTAATCTCGGCAATATTCGTTTGCTTGATACGTGCTTTTATTGCCATATTTAAATCAGTCCCCAGTAACTTTGAAGTGTTACCCATGTACGTAACGAATAAACGCGTGGGTTATTCTTGATACATCCTTTTGGAACGAGAAAATATATTTTAAGAAACGTTTTCCAATAAAGAATCAGGTTCACCCTATACCAGAATTCTTCTACAACAGAAATGTGATAGATAAAAACTTAGTTGAAACATAAACAGAAAGTTAGAGATTTAAGCATGTAAATATAGACACGGGTTATTTTAATGCATCTCCTGAGAGGTTTCCGCGAACATTCCTAGCCACCAATTTTGAATTTGACAGTCAAGCAGAGATTGTCAAATAATAGAAATACATAAATAATAAAAAGACCATTCTTAGCTGAGTGATTGATAAAGTGGCCAGCAATAACGACACCATTTCCACCATCATATTCAACAGAACGATCGAAATGACTTCCAAAACGCAAAATAATTGAATTCACATCGGAAGAGCATTTGCAGATCGGGCACTTAATTTTCCCCGGACCTGCAGGCGTGGAAGGTCAGCTTGCTAATTCTGCAAAACTATTTAACGCTACAAGTCTGGTCGGGAAAACAATAACTGGATCACTGACGATTCCGCGGGACAGCGTGCCGTTAGGGTTCGAATTGGGCTTAACTACATCAGTATAGCCATTCTTCTTAATATATTCCTACTTAGGCGAGACTTCTGCAATAATCTAGTTATTCTTAAAAGCAACTCATCTGTTTGACGGTAATGTGATGATGGTAGTTTTCATTATTAATTAACTGGAAGTCGATTGTATGCGAACCACTGAAGAAATTATATCTGAATTGATGTCTCGATTATTTCCATGGTTACTGGTTTTGTATAAATGCACGGGATCATGATCGTTTCAATACGACTATTTCTTGTTTTCTTCAAACAGATTGTTTATATTGAAAACGATCTTTTTTCGCCTGCCTAGAATTGCATTGCATGTGAGGGTTGTTCGAAAATTACCCGGAAAAGTCCCATATTAATACGGTATAAAGATCACTCTGTCGTCCTAAACATCGTCTAGTACGACTAAACATGGCACTTTGATATATATGAATTGGAGCATGAAGTAGTTCCAGCGAAAACCCTTCAGAGAGGCTTGAGTTATAACTGCTCTTTTTGTTAAAAGTTTGCCAAATAATATCCTGTTCCTTTCATTTACATTGACAGATCTTTTACGAAATTAGCTATAATATAATTAAGAGACATCTCGGATAAGGCTTATTTTTTTTTTTCAAAAATATTTTGAAGAAATTATCTCGAGTTATCTTTTATGAAAAATAAAGTCAATTTTTTTTTAAAAAAAATTCCATTGCTAATGTTGGATTTATTTCACAATATGAGTTGAACATTTCTTTGCTTATATTGAGACTGTTTTTAATCTGATTTTAGCATGAATTGAGATGAGCTCCTGCATGACAACAACAACAAAAACAAAACAAAACAAAAAAAACAACAACAGAGGTCGTTTGTCATTTGCTTTTGAAAATATGCTTCTAATTAACGCAAACAAGCAATTTTAGAATGTCAGTGTTAAATATTTATCATTTTATAAACAATCGGGGAATAACATGAACCCAGAATGCAATGGTTGATGGCAAATTTCTCGAAGGAAAAAAAAGAAAAATCGATAATCAAAGTAATTATCTTTGATTTGGAAATATAATAAAAAGTGGTCTCATTTATCATTTGATTTCGGACAAATGCATGCACATTTAGAAAGCATGCACTAATCTGAAAAAAAAATGTGAACATTGATTACAAATCTTTCAATGTAGGAGCTTCCTGGTATTCAGATGCAAGTTATTAATGTCTAGTAATGGGACAACGACACGCAATAAGAGATAATTTGATAAGGACCGACTTGGACAACGTAGCCTTTTGTTGTGATTCGATTCTGGCTGAGATAACCTCTGGTTTGATAGAATGCAGTTGAAAATTGTATTAAAGCTCTGACTTTTTATATGGCCGTCACAATAATTCAATAACCATGTACTTTTTGGGAATAAGTTTTTCATTGATTATTTTATAGATTTCTTAATTGTGTCATATTGAAAATATTTCACTCGTGACATCTCGCTGGCTGGTTTGTATTTTTGTTCTGCCTAGTTCATTGCTCGTCGTGACTTCTCCCTGAATCGTGACATCTCCCTGGCTCTTAACTTCGTTCTGGCTCGTGCCTATATCCTTGCTCGCGACTTCTTCTTAAATCTTCCCCCCTCATTTTTTTTTCTCGTGTCTTTTCCCTTGCTCATGGCTTTTCATCTGACTCATGATTTGTCTCGACTTGTGACCTTTCTCGTGACCTTTTTTTCTGGCTCCTTATTTGTATTTACTCGTAACATTTCTCTGGCCCCTATTATATGTCTTAACTCGTAACATTTCTCTGGCTCCTTATTTGTCTTTACTCGTAACATTTCTCTGGCTCCTTATTTGTCTTTACTCGTAACATTTCTCTGGCTCCTTACTTGTCTTTACTCGTAACATTTTTCTGGCTCCTTATTTGTCTTTACTCGTAACATTTTTCTGGCTCCTTATTTGTCTTTAACATTTCTCTGTCTCCTTATTTGTCTTTACTCGTAACATTTCTCCGGTTCTTAATTTGTCTTTGGCTCGTAACCTATCTCTGATTCGTAATTATTCCCGGGTGATCACTATATGTATTTTGTAAAGAAGCATTACTGTGAGAGACGTATCACTTTTAAGTATGAACGGGTACGTGTTAAGAGCCAGAATAAATTGTAAACCAGTTTAACCAATCACCATCGTCTGATACAGAAAATGGTTGCTTAGCATAGTTGGCCGGCAAATAAAGTTAGGTATGAGAGGGACGTTCATGCAATTCATAAAAAATGACCATGTGCTAGTTGTATCAAAATACGCCAATGTACTTTTAATCAACCTGTGTTTTATCGAAATACATCCATGTAATTTTTTAAAATATTCGGATAATGACATACTCAACATACGGTTATTTACTTATCCATATATCCATGTACGTTATCTACATACATCCATGTAATATATTGATATTCGGAAAGTGACTTACTCAACATACGGTAATGTACTTTATCCATGGACATTTTACCGAATATGTTCATGTACACCACCCATGTACTTGATCAACACACGGTAATGTACTTTATCCATGGACATTTTACTGAATATGTTCAAGTACACCACCCATGTACTTGATCAACACACGGTAATGTACTTTATCCATGGACATTTTACCGAATATGTTCAAGTACACCACCCATGTACTTGATCAACACACGGTAATGTACTTTATCCATGGACATTTTACTGAATATGTTCAAGTACACCACCCATGTACTGTTACCGAATATGTTCAAGTACACCACCCATGTACTTGATCAACACACGGTTCATGGACATTTTACCGAATATGTTCATGTACACCACCCATGTACTTGATCAACACACGGTTATGTATTTGATGAAAGCTGGATTGCGGTAGGACGGTGGTTCTATCCGGATGCCTCCGTGCATTCGGGGTCCTCCTCCACCTGTAATTAGCTGGACGTCGCTATTCGACTTAAATACTGTCGAAACGACGGTAAACTCAAATCGTCGAGTCGAGTCGAAAATACAGCCGTGTACTTCATCAAAATGCACCATTGATTGACTTGGCGGTCGGTTGGTTAGGGGACTGTTAATTGATTTAATGTTACATCAACAGCCTAGATCACGTTACTTTAAATCTCTCAATAGCCTTTAAACTCCCCAGGAGAACTCTAAGCTAAACTAAATACGCGGGTTTTATAATTCTGTGCTATTTGATAACAAACAAGAAGCATTCAAACTTGTCTACCAATCGACGTAAAATAAATAAGTTTTATCAGGCATTCGCCTTCATTTCATATTGATAATTACAGACTCATTTTCAATTTTCAAATTTACTTTTGCAAGTCAGTAAGCATGAGATGAAAGTAAGATATTGATCGAAGGATGCCTTGGATACATAGCACATTTGTTTCCCCATACAGATATAAATATGGAAATCTGACATTGTTATTGTAATATAGAGCAACATAACTTACAGATAAACTTATTTTCCCAACTAGGTTTGTGTTTAAAATCGATTTCTATATTTTAAACACGAACCTAGTTGAGAAATTTTCATAGTTCATATAGAAGTATGACAAATGGAATCAAAGGCCTGGGAGTCCTAATGTTGCGTTAAGCATTAACTGGGACAAGCAATGAGAAAGTCAAGTGGTTTGCAAATTGGAAATGTTTTATCGATGTTCCATATAATATGGATCTTGTTTCTTATATAATATCATTTTGTTGAGAGGGCTGGACATAGTTCAATGAACGATATCATTTTATTTGCCATGGACCTATGAGATTAACCAAGGACATATCGCATATCAGGTGCATGAACTGCTTCACTTCATGTATACCGCTCCACAGGCTTACGTCACACTGTTCAATTCATTTTTTTTTTCATTGATAACTTTTCCCGCTTACGCATCATTGCAGAGTTTTCGTTCGTTGTGTGCCGTCTTAACTTCTATAATAAAATGATAAATAAATCATATAAAGACGATTGGTGTGCATTTTATTCATGTAAAATGTGTAAACAAGAGCGCGTTTATGTTCCCCGATAGAGGGCATTGAAATTGGATATCCTGTGCTGTGATAAATGCAATCGGTTACAATATGTTGCGTTGTAAACATAAACGCAACATAAAAATGGAAAGAAAAGAAGTGCTTATCTGACTACATTTTAGATGATTTTTTTTTTCATTTATCATGTACTGATACTTTTTATGCAGTTTCCTCTCGCATATTTGCGTTTTAGACTGCTGAGACATAATCGCTGAATTCCTAAAACCTTACATGATAAACGTTGCTCGTTCGATAACTATTCAATTATATCCCTTTAGAAAACTTAATTACCTCCCTTGTTGACAATAGCGCCATGCAAAAGACGTCTTAAAAGGTTGTAAAAAATACCGTTTTGTGTCCGCCATATTGGTATAATATAATCAGTCTACTGGAGTCAAAGAAAAATGTCTTTATTGTCGAGAAAATAGGGATATATGGTGTGTTTGAACAATTTCTCAGTATCCTTTAAGGACTAGACATAATCCATATTGCTGTAATAGTATATGAAGAAACACGGCCCATGTCCGACAGATATCCTAACGTAATAGGGACAGGTCATACTTGATTTGTTTTATGTCTGATCCAGCTGGATGTTTATGTCTTTGCCTTTTGGTCTTCATACAAGATAGCCTCGATCAGTGACAGCTATTTTCCTAGGAGCAACAAACACAGACTTGTATTCTCAAGTTGATAATCAAATATGTATGGAATATGTAAGCGTTCTAAGATTTTCAATCGTCGAAGGAATATGAAAATTCCATCCTGGTCCCAATAACTGACTGCATTAGTCCTCGGTCCCTCGTAAATATTGACTTCTATAGCGAAGTATTTGCCCCCAACCCCCCAATGGGAAGCTCTGTCTAGAAAAAGATTTGTCAAATGAGATTAAGATGAAACGAAAGATGGTATCGAACTATTTTGTCTCTTTCTCCCTCATTTTATAAATTTTCTGTGATGATTTTTTTTCGCAGTTAGTAATTAAAATAAATTTATTTGGATTTTTCACTCTCTAATCTTGTGCCTGATGATGATAAATTCAGCATCAGATAAACGACGAGGCGGTCCTAATTTCGCGATATTTTTGTGAACTGGAAATGGAGTTCTAGATATGATTAAATTCCCGCGGAATGACGGTAAAGTTTATTTTCTGTATGGCAAATGAAGACGCCAAAATAGATTGTTTTTTTTTCTCTCCAAAAATCGATGATAGATGGGTCGTCAATGCTAATTAAGAATAAATAAGCATGGCGCTGGTACATTAACCCAGCTGAATAGATGCGGGCGCTTTCTAACCTATAACGTAATTATACCGATACTGGAAATATTTGAGATGCTAAATAAAGACATGTAAATAGGCATATATATATATATATATATATATATATATATATATATATATATGCATATGTGTAAACAACCTGAAATGACGCTATTTGCATAGTTTAGTAAAAAGGGAGGAATCAAATCATAAATTAAAAACTGAAAATCGCAATAAATGTCAGGCTGCTGTAAGACATTATGTTCTCTTATAATTTATGAGACCCTACAATATTTCAGAAACATTTAGGGACATAGCTGTTCTATTTTTGTTATACTTTTAAAGTCAACATTAGCATGATAAATCAGTCCCGGTGACTTAGGGTTAGGGTGTCCACCCCGGAATCGGAAGGACGTAGGTTCGATCTTCGACCACGACATACCAATGTCGTTAAAAGTGGTACTGGTAAATGTATAGCCCCCTTGTTTGGCGCTAAATTATAGGATAGTTCCATGACTGGCTGTCCCGGTGTCAGGATAATGTGACTTGGTATGGTATCATGGCACATGTGTGCAGCGTGATATTTTATTGTGGAAGCACTGTATCTGTCTCAAGTAGACAGTCTCCAAATGAGTGAAACAAATCATAATGAAGGAAATGATGATAAATTACATCGAAACGATGGTTTCACTACGGGGATATTGTCGATGATACTGTTTTTTATAAATTGTTGTTGTTGTTTTTTGTTTTTGCCTTCACAGTGTCAAAATGCTGTATGCACATTAATTTACTATCAACATATTTTATTGGCCCACTTTAAACATATATTTACAATGAATTAAAGTTACCACAATTAAAAAGCAAAAGGGTTAGGCTGCATGTCCTAAAATTTATCTATACAGTACTCCCCTTCAAAAAAAAAAAAAAAAAAAAAAAATCAGCAATAAACATGGCAATACTTATTCTAATGCAACTATAATAACTAATATCATATTGCTATTGCACTATGTATGATAACAAATGTAAAAAAATGGCGTTTGAAATTCGAGATTTGGTTTGCTAATTCTGCTCAAGGTTGCACGATTTCCTACAGAAGATTTTGCTATTGATTTGAAGATTATACTTTTAAGTCTCCCATGTTTTCTATAGAATCCGCTCCAAGAGATCATTATTACAAGCATGGGGTTATTTAGAACGGTATTTAGCAGGCACTTATCACAGGGGAGCTGTTCGCAAATCGTTCATTTATCCACAGCAAGTGTCATCAGCATCGATACTGTAGATTCAGCTTGTTGAAAATTTCTTTTGACTATGATGAATCTCGGCGGCAATTTAGGGACATAAGAGAAAATCATTTAGTCGTTGTGTAGTAAAAAATATACAATAACTCAGTTTTAGATGCTGTAAATTCATTAATCGTGGCACACTAATTTATCTTGATTTTGTGAAGAGTTTTATTCATTTATATGAGTTCCCAGAAAAATCGATCATTTCATAACGTTGTCAAAAACAATAATCCAAAAATAATGCACCCACGGTATTCCATTATGTACATAATCAAAGATATTCAGTGTCAACGAAAATGGATGATTCTCTTGTAAAACAAGTTATTTATTAACGCAGTTATTTAAATAAGTTGATGCAGTCCTTTATATATTCATTACAACCTATTGGTCCATGTTAAAGAAATCTGACCCCACTCGAGGATTATCGCAAACCCTTTGATAACTTTATTTTTTTACTTAATCAACAAAAAACGTTTTCTTAGATTTGATTTCTAAACGACGAGACGTTGTACATTTAACGATGTATCCTCATAATGATCAAACCCAGATAAGGGATGGGACACTTCCGGTCTGACGTAGAAAAACATCAATGACGCAGTTACAATACACCAACGTATGTTGATTATTCGTACCAAGGGCCGTCAAGAAAGTTTATCATTAGTTGTAAAGGGAAATGTTTCACAGTTAGATAATTGTTTTTAAACTAAAGCATGTTTGATGATTTGATGAAGAGATTTGTACTTGAGAATAAACATGTACAAATATTAATGGCTACGCTAGACAGTTATGCGTATGGAACAAAAGGTAAAAGTACCTCCAGCACGTGCGTTTTTTTACCATTCCCCTTCCTTGTTATCATTGCACAGGATCCCATATTTATTAGGAAGTCCTCCAACAAATGCTACGGTATCAACATCTTGCGTTTGGGAATGTGTTTTCAAAACAGGCCGATGGGTAAAGGGCAAGATATTTCCAGTGATGTTTACAGTAGAGCCCGACCTTATAGTTCACAAGAGATAGCGAATAAAGGAGCTTAGATAAGGTTCCTTTTCTATGTGGTGTTTTACAAAGGTCCTCCCAGTTTGTGGTTAAATCATGCAGGCCTACCCCAGCTGTTAAAGTCCGCGGCCGATGGATTTGTGTGCATATGCACTGTGTCTCTGTGTGAAAATGCATGTACAGTTTATTTATTTTTGTAATAATCAGCTTGAGTTGTAAGTCCCTTTATGAGCATCTCCTTTACTTAAACAAATCTTATAAAATATACAACAAGTAGACTATACTAGTGATGAACCGTCTACTTGTACGAAGTTCTATCGCTGTCTTTCGAATATTTCTTTAAATATTTCTTTTGATCTAAATTAAAAGGGACCAAAACCCTTGAAAAAAATGTAAAGGGGACAAAGCGCTTGATTTTTATACTGTCCTCACTTCACCTTGTGAAATGGGATATAGTATAAAATTAATGCATTGTGCAACACGCGGCGAATTTACAGTTAAACCTGTATTAGCAGTCACCTGTATTAAGCGGTCATCCTGCATTTAGCGGTCAGTTTTAATTTTACTAAACTAGCATTTTGTTTTTTGTTTAACCTTCATTTTGCAGCCATCTCTGTTTAGCGGTCACTTCCTATTATTCCCCTGACTGACCGCTTAAGAAAGGTTTGACTTATATTGGTCCCATCTTATACCCATATCCTATGTTTATGTGGGTCATATCGAAATCCAGATCCCTCCAATATGGGTAAGTTCATTATTAAAGCATATTCGGGGCCATATGGTTTCTTAATTGACTTTAGGAGAATCTAAAGTTCGATTCTACATCTTCTTGTTGAGAACAGAATACTCTATATAGTCTTACCTGTCTTAAGCGGTCAGTTAAGGGAATAATAGAAAGTGACCACTTAACAGAGATGGCTACTTATTGAAAATTAAACATATAACAAAATGCTAGTTTGGTAATTAATTTTAATACTAACCACAGGTTGACCACGTAATACAGGTGACCGCTAATACGGGTTCTGCTGTCTTACGTGGAGCACAAATGCAAGAGATAATGGATATTCAAATAAAATGTATGCATCATTTCTCGCCAATGGGGACCGTGAATTAATTTATTTAGATATATGTAAATTTGTCAATGGTTAACTATGTATAAATCTATAAATAATGTATACAGTCTCCATACCAATTACCATAATGCTGTCTTACGCTAAAATATTGATAAAATTTAATTTACTGGAAGAGTGAAAAATGTCAATATAGATGTAACTGCAGGATATTTCGAATAGATTCCATTTTTTTTCAATGTAATCAATAATAACTGTATGCCAAAATAAGTACGTCATATAGTTAAATTACCAATGCATTTGTTCGATTTGTATAGGTCTTAAAGCTGTGAAACAATATCTGAGAAACATGCCAGCTATCTTCCTGAAATAAACACCATGTGTCTAATGCAATGTGACGTCATTTGTTTCAAGTCTTATTCAAGCAATGCAGCAATTGTTTACCGCGATACAATCCTTTGAGAAAAGAGCTCTTGTTAAAATGATGAAAAATACAGTATCTTGTGTTTGTTCTACGTGCAGCTGCATAGCTTTGATGATCCGTGCCCTGCTCGGCGTTCCTCTCCGCTCCGCAATTGTCGGGATTTGCATGCAACGCAAGATTGGTGATTACGTGCCCGGAATATGCTGCTTTCGGGAAATTGTGGAAAAGATGCATTATAATCATCGATGTAACGGGATTGATTTATCTAGCGTTTTTTTTTCCACTTCTATTTCAGGCGGCAGGCTCTTATGTCTAGATGTGTATATGTTTCCATAACAAATGCTAAGTTTTGTTTACCAGAAAAAAAAATGTAAAGGTTATCAACGTAAATTTACCAGATAAGGAAAACTGGCACAAGAAGCGAATTTCCCCTTATTTCATATGTTGAAACAATCTGACATCGCTCGATTATGGAGTTCGAAATATTTGCGCATATATATGCTATCATTGACTTCTTCGTAATGTAGAAAAAACATGTGGAATCTGTTTCCAGAGCCAGTGATAAGGAAGGTTGTTTTTTTTCGGTCCAGTTTATTTAAATGAATACATACATTTATGTATAAAAATATATCTCAATTTAGAATAGATAAACATATTTTAATTTGTATAAACAGCTGCCAAGAGCACCCCCTGCATGCGCTCATTAGAACCAACCGAATCTTCGTATCACGTGACCTACTCAGGTCCTGTCCGTGGCAGGCAATCGTACCGAGAATATGTTTTCCAACTACTCAGAAATGGCGCTCAGCATATAAGGGTAGTTCCAGGACTGGTTGGCCTGGTGTTAGGATAATGTGACTTGGTGTGGTATCAAGACACATGTCTGCGGCGTGATACTGCAGTGTGGCAGCACCATATCTGTCTAAATTAGACATCGTCTCCAAATGACTGAACTACTGTCGGTCGGACGTTAAACCCAACAAACACCATTTAAAGGTCCCCCCCCCCACCTTCCACAAAAAAAAAAAAATAAAAAATAAATGAATTGAATATTTAATGTAGCATCTTACACTCTACTGTTTATTAAAACTATGGAGCACAGTACAGCAGGACGCAAATAGAATGCTGTTGTTTACTAGTATTTCAATTAACGTGGCATATCGAGTAACTTCAGACAAGACGCCGTTCGGACCCGCACTCTGAACATTTATCTCTATGCCAGTAGGGACCGGCATTGTCATACATGATAAAGTATACTTGTCATATCGGAGTGACAATGGATGGCAGTTCCGGTCCGAACCAAATCTATCAATATTGACATTTCGGTCCCCGGAAGAAGTCCAGTTGGACTTCGTCAGCCTCGCGGCAGAAGATTTATAGATGTCCGTAACTCCGGGCTGGATAACAGGAATTATTTTGATCTCGACGCAGATGGTTAAGTAGAAATGACATGATCATTGGAGTATGCATATATGAATGAAGGAACACGTCAGGACATAACTCAAAAGTGATTTAGATCAGTTAGGTTGCATGCCCTTTAAATGTTTAGAAATAGTGCTACTTGCAAGCACGTATATATTATTACTGTTTATTTACACACTAGCGTGTCAGTATCTTATTTTAATTAAAAGGAAATCAGCTTAAAAACATCGTGAAAAGTAGCCACATTCAAGATAATCTGTAAACGAATGCCAGTGTTGTCCCAAAAACTTCAGATAGTACGAGTTTCAATTGATATGTTGCGTTACCCCATGGGAAAAGAAAAGTAACATGGAGACAACAAATGAAGGTGGAAGATAAAAGAGCCTTAATAAGTTTATCTAACCCAACTTTCATTGAGTAAACAACATTGACCCTTTGGCTGGAATATGTCTTTCAATTTAAGTGCTTCATGATAATCAATTTGGGCCTTTACAGTGTTCAAAGATATATTCAGATTTACTTAAAGCTTTTTAATAAACCTTTCCCGAATTTCTGAATAAAATCTGAGATCTTCGGATCCGGAGAAAAAAATAATACCCCAAACAACAGAAGAGTCTTGGATCTGTTGACTATGTTATGACAAACTTGACTGGACTATTTAAATTTACCGTCGCTTCGACAGTATTTCAGATATATAGCGACGTCCAGCTAATTACAGGTGGAGGAAGTCCCCGAATTCACGAAGGCATCCAGGTAGAACCACCGACCTACCGCAAGCCAGCTGGAAGGCTTCCTCACATGAAAATCCGAATGACCCTGCCGGGATTCGAACCCACGCGGTGAGGGACTGAGTGAGTGTTAAAGTCAGCGACTTTACCCTCTCGGCCCCACTATGCTATTAAGTTGGATATATTTTTTGTAAATGTGTAGAAATGTACCAAACTATTTTTAGTATACACGTATACAATAACTATTTCCGATCTCTTCCGACCAAAAGTGTTTTTGAATTCGCGAACATTTTTAGGGCGATTCCTCAGACAAGAGGGTGTTTTATGTCCCTGTATGTCTTTATTCATTTCTTCCACACAAAATTTTATGAAAATCTATCGGTAATCAAAGGAGTTACGGCAATTGAAACGACATACTGTATGATTTCAATGAAAAAAGTTATCTACCTTGTAATTATATATAAGATTGTTGATTTTTTTTAATGCGGCAGTTTTCCGGTCAAATCAATGTACCGGATACCATTAATGTATACATGTATTTAAGGGTTTGGGACTCAAATGCATTGCCTCCAATTACATAACATCCAAAAATTGGCTAACATTACTGTCAACTGCTTTGAAGCTGAGGATTGTGGTTCCAATTCCCAGTAGGACCACTTTTATTACGTTTCTATTCCTCTCTCTATATGCATCCCACAGATCAAGTGTTTTATGTTATTTGTATCGTTTGAATAGATATTAAAATATCTTATAGCCATTTACAAAGGTAAAATGTTTGTAAAAACGTTTGTATTTAGGTACATGTACCTGTTTCACTTACTGATTATTAAATCATATACGCCGCGATGTAATCCTCAAAACTTTACCCTTGTTAAATGAATTATATATTTTTTAATATAATATTGTTTTTGTGATTCGTAACATCATACATTGGGGTCCCATAATCTAAAATCAAACATTAAGATATCCCTCGCTCTCTGAATAAGAAAGTCAAGATAATTGACTTTTCCCTCAACTTTGCTACGTCTGACCAACTCTGTGGATTAAATATACCAGATGATATAAAACAGGCCTTTATCTAACCTAAATACAGACCAAATGAGACAGATTGTTTATATGTTGGTTTCTAGGGGTCAGTTGTTGGCAAATATTTCTATGTTCTGTTACAAATCTTGGTTTCACAGACAAACAATGCTGTAGTCATTTTGGGAACCTCGCTTATACGGGCCAGGTAAAGAGAACATCTATATAATAACAGTCAAACCTGCCTTGAGAGGCCAGTCAAGGGAACAAGAGAAAGTGACCGCTTACCAGAGGTGGCCGCTAAATGAGGGTTAAACATGTAACAAAATGATAAAATTCGGTTATATTAAAACTGACCGCGTAATGCAGGTTCACCATGTTTTCCCTCACAGAATATATGATAATCCTTAAACATCTAACAATGTCATGCATTTTAAATGGACAAAAGATAACATGGTGCCTTTTTTGTTTTCAATTATACCAGTATTACATTTTTCCCCCACAAGATTTCCATCCTTAACCAGATCGATATATTTATAAAGCGTTAAATCGTTACCAAAATTGTTCGGGGAATTAGTGCACTTTACGTGATTTGAAATTTAAAAACTAACCTTTTTCCCGTTTTTGTGCTAACGTCTTTATTTCAGTGCAATGATTACATTTGCGATAAATTGTTGCCTTATAATTCATTTGTTTTATCATGTTTGTGTATTTAATTTGAGGCTGATTTATTGCGTCATGTATAACCATGAACGTTAGCTGAATTCATACACTAAACGAGGCGGTAGAGACTACATTGTCGCCAGCTCACAACGTCGCTGTCGTCTTTAGTGACAGGCAAAGCTGCAATCGATGGATGGGGATTATTCTTAATACGGGTTTTCATTTTAAATTTCGAATTGCATCGTTTTGCATCGTTAGTGTCCAATGGTATTTTTATGAGTGCAGATTCTAGCCTGGAATCAGAGATAATAATTCCAGTGAAATCCTGTTGCTTTGCCATTTGTTGCTTAGCAACCAATTAGAAAATCGTGTATTTTATATCTTCTCTTGTGAGGCAATTTTTATAGACGCGATAAGCAGTTATGACATTTTTAAGTCTAACAGATATTGATCTGAAATGAACTTGTAAATAAACTAAGTCTGAATCGAGGTTTCAAATAGCTAATATGCATATAGCTTCCATTGGGAACACGTATGCCAGACTAACTTCATAATACAATGAATTAAGTAAAACAATAGGGTGTTAAGAAAAGGTTTACAGCGTTTTGAGATTGTCTTCTTCAAAGTAATAAGTATCTGTGATAATTGTGTAATAAGGTGGAGCGCTCTGAGATCAGGGGCCGTTGTCAAGCATTATTTAGGTTTGATTTATAGTATGGTGGAATTTTTCTGCTGATATATGAACCATATAAACACGAAGAGAGTTCGTTTCAGTACATGGCCATTCCCGTTGGCCTAGTGGTTAGAGACTCCGCCTTGTGTACGGGATGTCGCGAGTTCGATCCCTGACCACGACGTATTTTAGTCATAGCTCCTTGCTTGGCGCTCAATATGTTTACATTGTAGTTCCAGGACGTGTTGGCCCGGTGTAAGAATGTAAGAATAATGCGACTGGATGTGATATCAAGCCACGTATCTACGGCGTCACATTATCCAGACACCGGGCCAACCAGTCCTGGAACTCCTTATATGCTGAACGCCAAGCAAGATAGTTAGGGCCCTTGTGTGCAAATACTACGGAAGCTATATCTCATAAACCTTTGTATTGGATTGAAACTTTACACGTCTTTCAAGACCTCTAGCATACTACAATCAGCAAGTTCGATGATTTTAGTTGAATTCAGTGCAAATCAATTACCTTTTTCGAATTTGAAAGTTTGGTTAAAGTGTTGCATACAGGTACTCTCAAAGCTGTATCTCTAACCATTTCATGTATTAGATTGAAACTTCAAATATGTCTTCCCAAAACTCAAATCTACTGAAATAACCAATTAGATCATTCTAAGATGGATTTAATGCAATACTTTTATTCAAATGAGTTACTTTGGTTTGTTTTCCATGTTGATTAAAGTAAATGCCAAAGCTATACCTCAATACCAACAGCATGTGTCGGATAGAAACTACACACATGTGTTCCCAGCCTCCAACCTTTGGTTTGTAACTGATAAGCACTATAATCGAGCGCGCTGTCTTACGGACGGCTCTTGTTTTATACGGATGCGATCTACTCCTCTACCGAAAATCAAACATTATTGAATACCCGGAAGTCTGTGATGTCATTATTTATTGACTCATATACCACATACTATAAATATTTTAATGGTACTGGTTTGTGTGTTCACAGGGGCTCGAAGTTGAATGGGGCGAACCATGTCGTATAATGGTAACACTTATAAATGTAAGGAAGAACACTGTTATGAGACCAAACTTTGGAACTCACGTTTTTTTTACACAACTATGGTATTGTTAATGGACAAGGTTGTGTTTAAAGTGAAAGAAATGAAATGATTATGTTCCAATCAAGTTTGACAGATGTCGGGACAGGCTGTGTCCTGTTTCATTCGCAGTGAATAAAAAGGTAAGTTTTAATTGGTCTCTCAGAATATATAAAAAAAACTCAAAGGAATTACAAATTTTAAAAAAAGAAATATTTACCATGACACTGGATATCAATCAAGAGGATGTATTAGTGTTTTTTATCAAGGATTTGAATTTTCCGCTGCAATTACAAAATTAAATTTAAATGCATTTCTCATTGAGAATTGAACCTTTTATTTACTGCAGATTGCAGATGAAACCGGAAGTAGCTTGTCCCGGCAGTTGTCAAGCACGATTGGAACATGAAAAACACATTTTTATCAGTTATAAGAGTAAAAACAACACGAGAACCGTTTCGATTCTTGATTTTGATTCATTTCAAATGTAAATAAACTATATTACTGAGGGAAAATTGTACGAAAATGTAAAATATAAAAAATAGCCGAAAATAGTGTCAGTCTTACCTCTTTACTAGTGATATCATTAAACGATATGATTCACCCCATTCAACTTCGAGCCCCGTTTGCAAAGTCACAACGTCGGGTAGTTGTAGATTACGTAATGTGGGGCTCACTTATGAATGTGCCCTCAGACATTTCTCTACATTTTTATGTTGTAGAGAAAGTTTATCTCCTCTTTTGGAGATAATAAAATGTTACTTGCTAGTTTTTAAATGAATATTTTTACTAGGCCGTTTCTGTGTAAAAGCCTTATGGGGGGTATTAATCATTTCCCGTGAAAGTCCTAGTTTTACTGCGCACTGGGTAAAAACGTCATCAATTACAAAGCAGCTGCATACAGCAAAACGATGTTTGTAGAAATCGAGGTGGTTGAATCCGGTGACATATTTTCCAGACATTCTTGTTTGATGGTTTATGATCAGATTTGATCTGAATACTGTTTCGAGATTTCCTAAGAGAAACATATTTTAGACGTCCGTTCGATGATGCGTCGAGTGATTTTGTTTGCACAATTCGTGGTGAATAATCAATTGCAAAGCTACTGGGGCACGCGTTATAATATGGCGATATATGAAACAAAAACAGTTTTAGATTTATGAGACTTTCAATAAATCTTAACAGTTTGGGAGATATTTCAAGCAAAATAAATGCTATTAGGATGATTACATGTAGTAAATATACAAGCACATTATTCCTGTGAATTGGATTTTACAAGAAGCATAATTATGTTAGCAATATATTTTTTATCGTAACTGATATTTTATAGTTTTGGATTATATTAAGCACATTGTATTGTTTTGTTCATACTATCCAGCCCTGATGTTATTGCATACTATTCACATTATTGTTTATTATAACGCCTGTTCACAAAGTGTAGGCTATACAAGAATCACGTTCATATCTCGTCGGGTCCCGTCTCGTCCTGCACATACATGAAAACAAGCTAGGATGCAGGGGTTTTAATCATCTTTAATGATAGCTCTAGTTTCAAAATGTGTATAACTAGATACTTTTTATTAAAAAAAAAACATGTATTGATTTGACATTTTTCTTTCTGTATTAAGGTAAAGTCCCTGTAATGGTTCCGCTACGTCATCTCTGACCTCACGGACTTTTACGGAGATAACCAGTTTTTTCTTATGTTTTTATTAGGGTACCTTGGTTATTTTGGTAGAGGTTAAGTGGTCCAAGACGTAGCAGAACCATTACAGGGACTTTACCAGAATTGGCGTATTGCAGTCTGTGAAAAATGTATACTGTATATCAGACCTTCTAAATCGGATAAGAAATGATATTCAGTCTGGGTAATTTAATTCACTTAAATCTTTGTTAATACTGAATTATTTGTTTCAAAGACAAATGGGGATTATTTTAGATTGCTCTTTCAGTTAATGTTTAATTCCCTATATTTCCCGTTTGATTGGTTTGTAGATGCTGGGGTTCGTCTTTGATGTTTTTGAGTCGTCTTCATTAAAACTATCATTTCATTAATGTCTCAGCGCATGGCTGATAAGGTCAAATCTTGTGGAAGTTCGAAATAAGCAGTTTTTATTTGTGTTGATTATTTTGCGTCTCATATGTCTATTGCATAATTAGTTTCATGTATTTACAAGATTGTCTTGGCCCAGAAAATCTGCCGTATAAATCCGTAAAATGCATTTTATAAAGACCGTATCAACAGTACTTTATACTCCTTGGGCTTTTGAAGCGTCTACATATGTATCACAAATGTCGAAAAGGTATTCCATTAGCTACACTAGGATAATGGGTAGTCAATGGTTGACTTGGTGAACTCAAAAACACCAAATGCTTATACTTGAGTTACTGTTTGTTGCAATGAATGGCAAATGTGGGTCTTTGATTTTCAAAGCAAAACGCTGGAGGGATTCATTGCCTTTTGTAACATTGATGATGATTAGCATTTTTTTTTCGATGAACCAGACAACTGCGGGTTTCCTCTTATGGAAATTATTACGTAGATAAAGACATTTTAAGTGATCCTGTTAATGTACATGACAACACAAGTCAAATCTTCTGCTGCTCACGATTTGTTTTGGTTGGGGAAATTACTCTGCATCCGAGTAGATCGTGGAAGAATATTGTCTCGAAAAAGTTAATCCGTCGGAGATGTGCCCATTCTGAATCATCACTGGACAAAGGCGCCATTTATAAAGGATTTATTTTTAACTGACATCATAACTTACGAACATTTTGTTGATGAAAATTATGGCGGCTAATGTGATGACTGTAGGTAAAGGAAACTCATCTTTCTGGACCGACCGTCATGCCGTCTAGCGTTGATGGCCGGAAATCTAACCTGGGAGACACGGTGTACGTTACCACTACGCTAACCAGGCGACCTTCTCATGTGACAGAGGATCGCCTGGCGTAGCTTTAGAAAATGAAAGCAGAATTCATCTAAAAATCAAACAGCGGCGGCATCCTTCTATGTTTTAAGCTACAACACGGTAAACAAATAGATGGCGAGCTAAATATAGATACAATTAAATCTGCTTGTCTTGACTAATCCTGTATCAATTCAATTCAAAAACAGTTTCCAAGTTAGATTTCTTGTATCGATTTTAATTTTAAATCCCTGAAGGTTTTATTACGCGACAAAGATATGCGGCAGAAAGACGCATTTGAAACGACTAGTTTGTTGACACTTCGACTACTTATTGTTCTTCCGCTCGAAGCTCAGGTGCGACTTGACACTGTTTGATGAAAACTGAAAATGATTAAAAGAGATGCTGAAAGAGTCTGGTGAGAAGGTCAGGTGTCAGACACGACAAAAATAAAAATGAAATAACGCATCTACCTTTAACAGACGCCATTTATGTTGCTTTATAGATACATTTATATTATAACATAAAATTTACTATTCCTTTCATTCCTTCGCCGTTAATAATTTCATAGTGTATTTTCAGGGAAATTCAATACTATTAAGTACAGTATACGATTATGTAATATTATATAACACCGTCCCTGGTGCTGAATGGTTAGAGCGTCGAGATAGGGATGTCGTGGGTTTGATTCCAAACACGACATATCAAAGTCATTAAGAATAGTACTGACAGCATCCTGCTTGGCGCTCAGCGTATACACAATATATTTCAAGGACTGGTTGGCCCGCTGTCAGGAAAATACGACATGTCTACGGCGTTATACTGCAGTATGGTGACACTATTTCCGTCTCAAATAGGCATAGTTGCCAAATGTCTGAAATACTTTTAGTGGGACGTTAAACCAAACAAACAAGCATCATATATAACATCTAATTAGTTCAAAATAAAGACAAATCGCACTCTGATTCTTTGTAAGGAGCCCGAAGTTTACCAGGGGTCACTTAACGCCCAATTCTTGACCACCTGATGCCCCCCGGGGCACACATTTGTATCCGTCTGTATGTCTGTTTTTCTGTCTGGCCAATCAGTAAGACAATAATGGAGTGGAAATTGTGTGATGCAGGTACTAATTTGAGTCGACACGCCGATCGCTCTTGTCATTTTCCAGACATACAACTCGTAAATTTGGACGACGAGACCGCCCTGTTACGGGCGGCAAGGTCGATACAAATGCCTCTTAGTTAATACTTTGCATAACTTGTTAAAGATTGGACGAAATATGAAGAATTACAAACAGCTGTAACTCGATTTTCCCCAGTTCTTGATTTGTAATTATAAATATGGCGTGTCTAGAATATTTGAAAATTGAGGGAAAATTATGGTGTGGTACATAATTCAGACCGACAAACCACGTTTGTTCAGACTCGATAAGACGTGTGACAGAAGTTGGCAGCAATTCGTACTGTAATTATCGTTTCTATAGATGAGGGTTTCAATTTGATCGAGGCGGAAAGGACCTGTAAACATTGGTAATAAATGCATTGATGCATTGTGAAAGTATATTGAATAAAAGGTTTGTTCCATCTGTTTGTCTATACGAGGGTCTTGCGATGGAAACGAACGGCACGGCACAAATGGCTTGCCGGGAGGACCACCATGGTATACATGCACGCATATGTCTTTGGGGCCATTGAAAGCTGGTTAAAGCACACCAGTTGTTCTTATTGCTGACTGATCGTAACTAGTCACGCTTCTGGTGAAAGTGAAAATATTTACTTAAAAAACCCAAGAATGGTTGGGCAATTGTTCATTTTATCCGTGACAACGTCTTTGTCCGCGTGTCCTGGGAGTCAAAAGCGTCCATACTTGTAAGCCGTGCCCCAGGATCGCCGTACTTGAGTTCATGCGACTTTAATTGAAATGTTCAGGACATTGTTTGATTGAAAAATACAAATCGAGGGGTGGGAGCGAAACTAGGCTAAGTGCTTATACATTTCTATGCAGTTAGCATAGTTTCGCTCTCACCCCTCGAAATTCTCTTGAGAGCGTTATATACCAATGTCTAATTTTGACACCAGATCCAAAAGTGTCATCATTAATACTTGTACAAACCTTACCAGGCGCAAAGTAATGGCCCAAACCAGAAACAATCTAAAGGGCTTTTATAAGTTGAAAGTAAGATCAAGTTTCGTTTTGCTACATTACCTGAATTTTTAACTTTAAATTCAATAAAAAATAATGTTTTTACCATTCAATATACTGTATAATTAGTTTTATTAATTAATATATCATCATTCTATATTTAATTATATATTATGGAGAGAAAAAAAACTACACCGATGAAGTCGACTGGTGAATTGGTGGCATATAAGGGCGTTAAACGAGTTTCTTTTTTGCTGATATATTTATAGATTTTCTTAGTTATAAAACATAAACAATTTCTCTACTGGTACAGCCGTAACGCTAGACCGTTTCTAATGAAACGTCATACGAAAAAGTAGGTATTAAATACTGTCATTTCCAATGATTTCGGATTTAACACAACAATGCAGACAATTTTAACAACATTGAAATGTCTAGTCTGCAAAAAAGTATTCAAAAGAAATGTTGACGAACTTATTTTAATTCTTATGCTGATGAGATTTTTTATCCTTAGTCTGGATTGATTGACATCAAACGCCTTGATTTGAGATATGCCGAAATTGGACGTTTTTCCCCTTGCAGGGAGGAAAAAAAGGAACTGTCGCAGACGTCAGATCGATTTTGTAAATTGAAAGTGTTTGTCGAAATCCCACGCGTCATATAAAAGTGACATTTCCACTAGCGTTTATGACTAATAAAAGAAAACGTTAGCACCTTGCTCGCATTATCAATCAATAGTTTTCTGAAAATTGCTGCTGGCATTACGTTAGTTTATGTATGGGAGAGTGATGTTTGGCTTTGTTTGCGATTTAGCGCCTCATTTTCTATCCTGTATTTTATCCTCATTTTGGGAAAGAAGACGTCGATTCAGCATTCAATAAAAACATGACTATACAAATAAATTCGCCGACAATGTCCGTGTGCCAAACATAGCTGGATGTAGACTATTAGACGAGTGACCAGGTCATCCTCGATTGAAAATAAAAAAAAGGAGAAGAAGAAGAAGAAGAGTTAAGAAGCTGAATTACTCCTCGTTAAATACGTTTAGTGCCGTAATGAATGAAAACATGTCTCTAAATATACTTGTGTAATATCACACGAATCTCTAAATATACTTGTGTAACATCACACGGATCTCTAGATATACTTGTGTAATATCACACGGGTTTCTTAATATTCTTGTGTAATATCACACGGATCTCTAAATATACTTGTGTAATATCACACGGATCTCTAAATACATTTGTGTAATATCACAAGGATCTCTAAATATACTTATGTAATATCACACGGATCTCTAAAATACACTTGCGTTATATATCACGGATCTCTAAATACACTTGTGCAATATCACACGATACACTTGTGCAATATCACACGAATTGTAATATCACACGAAGCTCTAGACCTAATTTTAAAACGGGACTTCATTTCACAAACCACAGACATGACAATATGCGCCTATACATGAATTGGTGACGTAGATATATAATTTAACAATATTCCTGAATGTCTCTAGAAAACACATAATTTACGGAATTTTGCATATTTTGTCTGTCTACGTTACGTATTAGCATACGACCTCGCTATAATGTGTGTATCAGTGTGTACTGTCTGTCAGTTTAAATTTCTTGTCTCGTGTGTCATTGCATATTAGTTTGATTTGAATTAAACTTGACACTCTGTACAAAATAATGCATCTTATGTGAAGTTTACATTACGTAAAGTAAAACCAAATTTATACATTTAATAAGTGGTTGTTCGATAGAATTTAAGTTTGGAAGGCTACGTTAGGTTGATTATCTGCAGTAATTCGCAGTTAAAACGTAAATCATAAATGAATATATATTCAAACTTATCACACAACAAACATTGAGTTATATACAATTCTATACAAACGTTTTTTATGTAGGGACTGTAAAGTAAAGTCCCTGTAATGGTTCCACTACGTTTTGGAAACTTAACCTGTACCAAGATAACCAAGGTACCCTAATGAAACATTAGGAAACCTTGGTTATCTCCGTGAAAGGCCATGAGGTCCGAAATGTAGCGGAGCCATTACAGGGACTCTACCTTATACTTCATGTTTATTCCTTGACGATGACAAATTTTGCCGAGTGATTGGTGAAATAATGAATTTAACTGTTTATTGTATTATTTCCCTCTGGAAAACCTATATATTCATAGACGATAGTTTTTTCTTATTGTCTCAATCAGTGTATTATACAATGCTTCGTGCAACACTGAAAAATGATAACAATAAATGAGAATTGTTGAACCAGGTACACTGTTACAGTATTACATCGTAATCGACTAGGATAAAGAGCCAACATTTTTTTATGAATTTGGAGGGTTGTTTTTTTTTTCATACTGTTAACGAAAGTAATTCATTTAAAAATCAATGTCAATCTAAAAAAACAACAATAATGATAATGAATACCCTAAAATCAGAAACAGATCTTGTCTTCCATTAGGGTAGTTATACACTCTCAGCCGTGGGCAATCTTATTTCTCAATCCATCAGGAATAGGATTCAACTTCCCCAGGGTTGAACAAATCCAGGACTATTTTCCTGACACCAGCTTATTTAATGTGATCCGTCGTCAGATAGGTCGGAACAGTTTACGGTTCTTTTTTTATATTTTACGTCTGTTCATTACATTGTTTTAAGGCTTTAAATATGTCAACGGCGTCTGATCGATCATTTGTTACCGGAGAGAAATGTAACAGGGCGATTTTCGTAATTCTCTTGATGTTAACATGGACGTTGTGAAGTTTTCTCAGGCAGGTCTTAGGGATGAGAGACTGCAACTCTTTGTAGTCCAGGTGCTTTTGAGATAGGTTAAGATTTAGTTAGAAATGAGTGGTTGGGGATGGGGGCAGTAATGCAGGATACCGCAAAGACAGATGGTGGTGTTTCTTATAAGTCACCTTGTATCTTTTATCAGCGGCCAATCAGAAGCTCTGAAATTTCAAACTTAGCATCGATATATTTCATTAAAGGTCACACCAAATGTGTAGCCAATCAGAAGTTCTGAAAATTCGAATATATCAGAGATATACTTCTTTAGAAGTCGCCCCCCCCCCCGATTTTCTAGCCAGTCAGAAGCGATATGTATTTCATTAAAAGTCACCCTAAATTTGTAGCTAATTAGAAGCTCTGAAAACTCAATTTTATCACCTTTGTATATCATTAGAAGTCACTCTAAATTTGTAGCCAATCAGAAGCTCTGGAATTCCAAATTTATCAGTGATTTATTTCAATTGAACGATTTTCTGTTTTCTGTTTTACATTTACAAAATAGATCGACCTGTTGAGCAAAACCGAGTGGTTCACGAACTGAAGGTGACTTCTAGGTTGGATAGAATCTATTAAGACATTTTTAAAGCAAACGCTGTCTGCATCTATTGCTCGTAGTAATGTCTTCATAGCCTCTATATTTCCTATACTTAATCATTTCAGTATGTTTCGTATACAACTGAGACCGTTTATAGTGACGTTCTGTTTCGAATAGCCCTTTTCCCTTCCCAGAGTAATATCCATTATATTGGGACCATGTATAAGAACTTCCTGTTTTAAGTGTGAAGTGACCAAGAAATTTGAATCCAAAACTCTATTATTTTCTCTATCAAATGAGTCTGTTTATAGCTATTTTATCATTAATAATGATTTTAAATCACATGTGTTGCAACTTTACTGTTTGTGATGATATATACTTGAAATTTGCATTAAAGCGAAAACAATATACATGTTAATGCAGGCCTACATGCATGACCTACATGCTAATAAAAAACATAGATTTTCTTTAACAAGACCATATTAAAAAAGTCGGACAGTTGTCTTACGTAGTAGACATCCGTAATCAAAAGTCTGTGTTTAATGCCAGTAATTTCCTGTGTTAAGTGACCTTTCCTTCTATCTCCCTTTGAAGGTCACCGAAGAAGGCCTATACTCCTCGATTTTTACGTGTGACATTAAATTTTTTATCGAAGTCTCTCTATGAAACAATATTACTTGTATCTGTTTTATGAACCATTGGAACCACGATTTAAATAAAGATTCCACTTATAGTTAAACCCATGAGGATGATTTGGACGTCGCATATAATCACATATAATTCTTAAATCATTAAGTTTCGTTAATATTAAATTTAATTGATTATGTACCAAAGGGAATTTCGTGGGTACATGCATTCGTGGATCTATGTTCTAGAAAACGTGAGGTCTATATAAGAGGCAATCTTTCGTGGGGATTAATATTCCGGATAAAACCCTTCACGGAATCGACGAAAATGAGTGTCCCACGAAAATTAATGATTTTACAGTAACATATAGTAATTCAGCGTAGAAATGTAGGAATGCAGAGAATCGTGCTAGACTGATCTTTGGTTTCTTGAGATATACGTATTTGTATGTAAATCACCAATTGGTTTGCCATTTTAAGCAATTTCCTATATGGGTGATTGACACGCGGCTGAGGGCATAGCGTTAAATATATGAGCGATACAGACGGTGAAAGCAAGTTTTATATGTATAGGATAGAGTATATTTAGATATTCCTACAGACTATAGAAGCCTATAGATGACCGCAGCAAGCATAGCGAGCATAGACTTCTGTTGTGTGCAGAAATGTCTTAATTGACTGTATCCGACTAAGCAGTCACCCTTAATATGTGAAACACATGAGTTTGTCAAATAGACCTATTTATCTACTTTGTACATGGTAAAATCGAATATAGGAAGATGTTGTTTTTTTTTTATTCATAAGTGATTAATTTGAAATTTTAGAGCTTCTAAATGGTCACAAATTTAGGATGACTTCTAATTTGAGAAAGACAGCGTTATTAGCATAAAAAAGATCACGTGGTTATTAAGTAATACCAATTCAGTTTAAGATATACATGTATTCAGATGAAAACGTAATTCTATATAGAACTTTCCTATTTTGATAACCATGTAAATGTTCTCTTTGGACTTTACCCCACTGTCCTACCAGTATTTATTTGTTGGGAATCTGATTCATTTATTATAAAAAATGGCTGGCTCGTCATCAGGGTGTACGTTCGGGAGTGCCAATTTTTCTTAAAAATCGAAAGGGATATATCAGTAAGTATAGTGCTTGATTACATATGGCGACGTTCTTTCTTTTCAGTTATGTTCGTGTTTGAAATATGCCACGTTAATTAATGACTTGAATTTCTTTCTACATCTTTACTTCCTCCTTTGCATAATCAATGCGCTGAGAGAGCAGGGTTTTTAATGTGATGACGTTGAACGCATTCCTTTTGTTTATCAAAGTAGATTTAACAAACGAGGATCAAACTTTCAAGGGATGCCAGTAAACCCAAGACAGTTTGCAGTGGCTGTCCTCGGCTGCTGATGATAATACTCGTGTTTCTACGCTTGATTAACCTCTGTTTGGACCTGTCGCTCTCGAGACGGACACTCTCGGTTACGATCAGTATTTAGTTGTGTATGACGTCAGTCCCATCATGTAATATCAATTTGCCATCCGATTAATTTTTCAAGTGATATACTTCCAAGCAAATTTTCATGCAGACCTTTGCGACTTAAGATGAAGCAAAATAGTAAAAACAACTGGTTTGTATTCGAGTAACAAATACGATAGACAGTATACTCGCAATTAGTGTAATTTTATGGAAAATACTGGAAATGGGTTCTCAGTTCAGGGAACTAGCAAAACTACCAATTATATTGCCGCAAAGCGGTTACACTGGTCGAAAGCGTAATTCACACAAATGCAACACTACTACTACTATTATAGCTATTTTTCGGGGGTCTGCGTACTGCCGACCCGATAGTTATTGGTCAATTTGGAAAGAAACTTTTAAGTTTTTTTTTGTTTTGTTTTTTCAGATTTTTTTTTATCTTTCTCTAATACTAATCGGCTAGACTATTTTTAAGACACGCCTTTTCATTATATTTAGGGGACAATCTTTTCGCTTAAATACATTTTGTTTGTATGACAGAGGCATTGATTTTTTTTTCTGTGTGCGAGAGTGGTTAGGGGTAAATATTTTATTTACGCCCGAGAGAAGAGAATGATGAAATAAATAATTTAAACTAAAGTTAGCCTTGAAAACTGAAAAGTTACTAAATTAGCTTGAAATGTGCACATTGCCTTACAGATATTTATATCTCTAATGCACTTGCATTCATGCAAGAAATGGTATGTTCTACTTTTGGAATTGATGCATTGATATAACGATACTCATCAGCGTAAATATTGTTTGTTTTCTAAATTTAAAAATCTACTGTTTGAATCTAAGAGAGCGCGTCAACAGGACGTCCATAGGGACTCGTAGCATTGTTTGAATAACAAATCCATTACTTTAAGTAAAGCTGATTTTGATCGAAAGCTTGGAGTCTGGTTCAATTATAAAACAAACAAACATCACCCCTGTCTCATTCAACAGCTCATAAATCAAAAGCACATTATAGCACTGACGTGAATCAGATAACATTTTCCATTAGAAAGTATATAACTTTTATGTCAGACACGCGTGTATTTCAAACACACATAAAAGATTAACACAATTTTCTGTCGAAATCATGACCTTTAGTACTTAGATACGATACTGACTTTGATGTAAGTTTATTCTTATAACGATATGAGTGGGAGTCATGAATGTTATATTATTGTGTGAAAGCTAAATATGAGTATATATCAAGTTAAAGTAGTGTCCTGTCAAAAGAAAACTTGTTTAATTATTTATTTCCTAAACTTTCAAACAATATGGTAATTCTCCAATTAGGAACTAAGCCTCAATACCATCCAGGGGGTACACGGCCCTGCAAATATAGAAAATCCTCATCGGAGCCAACGGCATTAGAAATCGCCCCAAGCTAAGCGACTTCCCTGATACCTTTTCCTTTTCGAAAGAGATGTCTTAAACGTTGCTAAACGTCTTTTTTTTTCTCAGCGAACTTTTTGTTTGAAGAGTCCTGCCTGGCACATTTATCAACGCTATATAGTTGCTTTCTTTTTCTTCAATTTTCCTTATTCCAACTTCTGGTGCCGCTTATCTGACTCATTTCCCTTGTTTTGGGAATACGTGTTGCGTATTAGATATACCCAGTCTGTGCACACGATGATACAAGAATTTAGCCGAGTGGTAAAAGCATCCGCTTTTGAATCGGGTGATTGTGGGTTCGATCCCTGATCACAACATACAAAAACAAAAGCGTTACTGGTAGGTCTTCTTTGTTTGGCGCTAAATCAAGTTGGCCCCGTGTCAGGATAATATGACTGGGTGTTGTATCTTGCAACATGTCTAAGGCATGATACTGCCGTGTGGCAGTGCTATATCTGTCTCAAGTAGACATTGTCTCCAAATAACATTAATAATGTCACCGAGGCCTTAAACCTATTAAACAAACAAGCTATGTCGCCATAACTTTTAGATATCTCATCACAGATGTCAATGTTTTTTGTTGTTGTTTTCTTGTGTTGTCATAATCATTCATTTTGTATTCACGAGATGTTATATTAGTTTGAAATTTACGTATTTCTGCATTTGCATGCGTGACCCCACTTCTAAGATTCACAATTTCTGAGAACTGCGTCTCTTCTTTGTTTATTTTCTGATTTTGTAATATTATTCACGACGCAGTGTCATTGAATATTCTTATTTTCAATAGTTCTTTGACTTTTTTTTCATATATTGACGCAGGCCCGCCACCCACTGCGGCATTTCATTATCAGAACATAACATGATTATACTTTACTGAGACTTGTATATACAAGTATGTCGTCCTTATGCAACATAAATAAATAAATAAATAAATAAATAAAATAATCGTGAATAGGTTTAAGAGTTAGTCACGTGACGGTGTTATTCAGATGCGGGGTTTGACATAGTCCCCCGGGCATAACCCTACTCATGAAATATGACAGAGGCGGACAAAAACCCCCTTCGTTGATTTTTCTTCAGCAGGGTAGACATACATGTACCCTCGCCGGGTAAATTCTAGCAGCATTTTTGATAACTTTAGTATGTCGCGGTCGCGGATTGAACCCACGATCCCCGCTTCCGAGGCTTTAAAGTCTCGGGCACCAAGGATGATAATTGATAATACCACCAAGTGCTTAGTATTGATAGGAAAATATTTCTTAGCAAATATTACGGAAACTTAAGACAAGAGCAGCCTGATTGTATATCATATATGAAATGAGGTTATTAATTAGTGATTTATTTAATATATTTAAGACTCTTCCTCGATAATATATTCTGTAGTATTAATAGTTTTGCGCAATATAGTAACACTGAAATTCGTTCCGTGTTTGTATTGTCACCAGTTAAGGCATACCTGGAATATTAACGCTGTTTGATTATAATGATACATTATAATGACTGATATCAATTTGGAAAATAAAAACAAGTCAACGTTTTTTTTATTTTTCTTTCTTTTTTTCTTTTTCGTAAAATTATATTTTTAAAAAGTATGTATCTGATAGACACAGTGCTCCGATAGCAAAAAGATACCCTAAAATCTCTGTAAATTATAAATATAACAGAAAATGTGTTAGGGAAGGGAGACAACCCGCTGTTGTGAAGAAATCTGTGATTCTCTCAAGAGTAACGTAACCTTCGCTTTAGTTACTTTGTCTTTTTGAATTATTGTGTTTCAATGTTTACCAATTACCTCAAATAAACTAGCTATAACGCCTTAGCACACAGAGCAAACCCAGACCCAGATCAGACAGTTGATGGGCTGGACCAGTAGTTTGCGCCTGGTTAGTCTCAGTGAGACATATTGCTGTCAGAAAACACTACTGAATTTGTGATGCCCTGGAAGGAACTGTCTGATCAGGGTTTACTCCCTTCGCTCATATTGTTGCTCAGATTTTACACAGAAAAAAAAGATGAGTTTAGAAAATTAATATTCATTAAGTTTTGAATTTGTACATGAATATTCGTGAGGTCAGGGGTTAAACTGTATTCAATATCTCTGTGTTATACAGCGTTCACAACTGCTGCACGTAGTAGTTTTACCCTTGATTTAAATATATGAATGATTTACAAAGAAATTACACAATACTGAGATTTTTCGGTATTATATACATGGTTTTCATGGCGTACCCAGGCGCAAAGTACTGGTCCAACACAAGAAATGCCGAGAGGAATGTTAAATGTTTGTTTGTTGGATTTAACGTCCCACCGATAGTTCATTTGGAGACGATGTCTACCTGAGACAAATATAGTACACTGCAGTATTATGCCGTAGACATGTGGCATGATACCACACCCAGTCACACTTTACTGACACCGGGCCAGTCAGTCCTGCAACTTCCCTTATATGGTGAGCGTCAAGCCGAAGCCTTATTAAACACGTTGAATAGATCTTTGGCCAAGCAAGGGAGCTATACCAGTGCAAAATGTTATAAGAACTTATTTCACCATCGATAAAAATGAATGTTTTAACTAACATTAATTATGTGATTATTTTATGATGTCTAATAAAAACTTTGTGTTGTATTTTAATTATAACATTTTATATGATATAAGTATTAAAAAAACAAAAGAATAATATTATATGTGCAAATTTTTGTATAGTTTTTTATGTATTAGTCATAGATATCTTACGACAATCATGTTTTCACCAAACTCCATGCGTATACTAGTACACTGTATAAATTATACCAATAACAGATATTAAATATGAAGTTTCTATTAATTTTGACACATACGTATAACTGCATTCTGGGTAAACGTTTTGAATTGATTTCTGGTTTTTATTGTATGAATTTAGGTTAAGATTGAGTACAACGTATCTTTAAGTTCAGCTTATTATGTTTCGTTGACATTAAATTAGATAAAATCTTAAGGGAAAATATTTGTAAGTACATCTATTTATAAAAAAAGAAAAACAAGAAGAAAAAAAAACGCAAGGTATATTCGATTTACGGCTTTTGGTGTGTGTGTGTGTGGGGGGGGGGGGGGTGATATTCGTAGATATAATTCTCCTCGAAATCAATGAAAATTACCCCCCTCCCTCTCGAAAATGAATGTTTTTATAGGAAGGTTTTGAATGCTAGAAGAAAATGGATTATCTGAGGTTTGTAATGGGGACGGACAATATCTTTGTAAGTGTTAGTGGGAATAATGTATTCATCGTTATAGAAATGCACTGTGAAAATTATGCAAGTCTCGGGATGGCCGAGGTTTTCTCTGTTGAGTAATTACCAGCATTTTTAAGATGATGATGTAACTCAGTAAAACCAATCCCAAGTGACACATATAACTGTCAGAGAACTTTACTGAATGTGTGATACGCCCCTCTACCACCCCCGGGACCCGGGGTCATAGTGACGGAAGAAATAAGGCTTTCAGTCTGATCTGGTTTGTTAATGGTTATTATTAATGTCAATCGGTGGGAAAAGGGAGAGAGTGATCAATGACGTCATCTTGGCTTATTTAAAGTTATACATCATCTCTTATCAGTTATCCATATGAACTTCTCCTCGTGCGTATGACGTAATGAAGGATCGATAGTAGGTGATTTGCACCGAGTCACGTGACTGCGCCATTTTTTTTCCCAGACGCCGCAATCATTTTGCTAGACCCGCAGAATAAACGTGAGCAAGCGTTAATTGGGGTGAGGAAAAAACTTGATTAATTTAGTGATGGCGATGATTTTGAGGTTACGAATTATGTGGAATAATTCTTTTTTAGGAGAATAAAAATTAATTTCAATCTTTCGCTGAAAGTGTGTCGGTTTGTGCTCCAGTTTTAAATTCCAGAAATTTTACTTTTCGAGACAGTGGGCGTTTGTCACATTCAAAATGTATATCTGATTTAGATAAGACGGTGTGAATATTTATTGATATATTTTTATACTTTTTCTTTTTATTAATTTTTCATTTTATTTATTTATTGCACATATACAAATATCGTCTCATCAATGAAAACCTCTCATATTAGGTTGGTTAACTGTACGTGTGTAAAATTAAGAAAAACATTATTAGATTGTTTATTTAACATCACAGAATTTCAGTCTTTTAGAGACTACCGGTATGTCGTATAGTGCTTCCACACTGCTGTATCACGCCGTAGTTATGTGGCATAATACCACACCCAGTCATAATTCTATTCTGTCGCTGGGCCAACCAGTCCTGGAACTACACTGAGTATTTGCTTAGCGCCATACAGGGAGCTATCATGACCTTGGTATGTCGCGATCGCGAGATCGAAGCCACGACCTCCAGCTCCAGAGTCGGTCACTACTTTAACCTCTAAACCACCAGGGAAAATGTATTCGATTTTAAGGTCATTGGTCAGTACACTGCATACGTGTTCTATAACTATGAATTTACGTTCTTTGAGCCCGACTTTGTAAACGCGACGTGTCTTTAGAATGGTCATGCGTGAAACCTTTTATCAATATGGAGAAGAAAAACCGCCTACAGCAAATAATCATTTATGAATATCTCTCAGAGTTCACTGACAGCATGTGGGTATGCTCTATCACTAGACAAAATCCCATCAAAATGTCTGCAATCACGGTTAACCCAATACTTCTTTCATTCTTTTTTTTATGAGCTTCGGAAACAGATGTGCCTGCACACAAACTGTACACACACAAGCATCATGCCATGCCTGGACATACGGGACGCATTGTTCACATTGCTCGATACTCGCGTGCGCCCGGCGTGCATTATTTGCTTTCGTGCACCTTTTATTTATTCAAGTAGAGGTGGCCACTTTATTGCAGCCACATATTGTTCTATCTCTCTCTGTACGGAGACCCGGAAATAATGCACACCTTCAAATGCTAATATTGTTTTTGTGTAGGTGGCGACATCTTGGCCAGTGTTGACTGTTGGCCTCATTCGATATACAAATATGTTTTTAGCAATAAAAGTTTTAGAGAATGAAAAGTACAAATAACTGGTGTACTTTAAGGTGATCACTATGAGACAGGCCAGGTAGATTTGAAGATTAACAAAGCATGGCTTAGTCATGTTTACACACATGCGTGAAAACATTAAGTTCACGCGTGAACTTTTAGGATCCAAGGGCTTAAGATCTAATTTTTCAGTGATCAATATGTTATTTAAGGTTAAATGGCTTGCTCATTATATTATGCTAGGAAGCAGCCAAGTCAAAACAATCGAGGTACTTTACTAATAGTTTGCGTTGTACAACCTCTCATATTTTGTGTTTTACAGCCTCTTTTGCTTTACGTTGTAATTAGCCTTTGAAAGTTTATGTTGCACGACCTATGATACTTAACGTTGTACAACCTATGATACTTTACGTTGTACGACCTATGATACTTAACGTTGCACGACCTATGATACTTAACGTTGCACGACCTATGATACTTTACGTTGCACGACCTATGATACTTAACGTTGTACACCTCCGGTACTTAACGTTGCACGACCTATGATACTTAACGTTGCACGACCTATGATACTTTACGTTGCACGACCTATGATACTTTACGTTGCACGACCTATGATACTTTACGTTGCACGACCTATGATACTTAACGTTGCACGACCTATGATACTTTACGTTGTACAATCTCTGACGGTTTACGTTGTATAACCTCCGGAAGGTTTATGTTGTAAATAAGGTTTTGCTTTGTAATTGCTCTGATGCTTTATGTTGTACAATATCTAACACTCTTTACTTACAACCTCTGGTGCTTTGTTTTGTGCAGCCTCTAATGATTTATGTTGTACAACTGCTTATACGTTACGCTGTACAACCTCTGATACTGTGAGTGGGACAGAAATTTTCATCGACTTCATGGGGGTTTTATCCTCGAATATTATTTACCACGAAAACTTGTCTGATATAGGCCTCACGTTTTCTAGAACATAGATCCACGAATAAATGTATCCACGAAATTCCCTTAGGTACATAATCAACGAAATTATATGTCAACGAAAATGAATGATTTTTCAGTACTTTACGTTGTACAACCTCTAAAACTTGACGTTATACGACCTCTGATACGTTTTAACGCTGTGCAAACTCTAACGCTTTACGGTGTACAACTTCTGATATTAATTTTGTACAAACTATAATACTTAACATTGTGCAACCCCAAATATATTGCGTTGTGCATTCTATAATACTCTGCATTGTTTGGCCTCTTATATTTTACGTTTTACAACATGTTGTATTTTGTGTTAATCAATATTTTGAATATGTTGATTACTTTGTGAAGAATCGGCTCCATGTTCGACCACAAGCATTCGTCAACATCACACGCGCTGGAACTTTCCGGTGTCGAGGCAAAATATCACCTCGCAAAAAGTCAAATATGTTAAAAAAAAAAAAAAATGGCATGGTATAATAAACGATGAACATAATATGTACATCATAAAATAAAGATCGTACATAATATAATTAGTTACCTACATGATATAAAGGTGTAACTTGATGATATGATAAAATACAGTTCAGCCTGCTTTCAGCAAGCCCTGGTTTCAGCGGTCACATTGCCTTAAGCGGTCAGACTGTGATCACTATATCTTTACACTGGAATAAGCGGTCAACAGCTTTAAACGGTCAACATACAAGACCAATCGTACAACCTATAGCGATATTTGCACAGAATATTGATAATGTTAATACTTTTTCACAACATGTAAATATATTTTTCCATAATGTAATAAGAAATAAACATATTGATAAATTTCGATGACTTCATATGACAGTGCCAGTGTTTCAAACAGCACACTTCATTACTGAGTGGGTTACTGCCTTACTGGTTCACTGTAATGACCTCCTGTAGTCTCAAAACAGCCATTCAGACGTATTTTTTTGAGTGAGAGGTTGCGACTTGCCAGTTTTGTGAGACAGGACCGATATAATAGCCCCGTCTGTTATAATTTACGATTGAACTTTGAAATAATGGACAAACGTGAACCCTTTATCATAATGAATGGGATACACAATATTTCATGTCTGATGACGTCACTCTCAACAATGCTTATCCTGTCTGAGTTCCAAGTTCTTCTAGATGTCGAATGGAGGATTGATACAATACACCACCCTGTTTCAAGAGTTGTTGCCATAGCGATAAATATGTGGATGGCGGTTGTCTGTTAGACCACCGGTCCTGGTGATGGTTACTGTCATCATCACGTTCGTTCTGCTTTATTTGTTTGAATTATGTCCATATTTTTTGTTTTATTTGTGAGTACATCTACTATTTACTGTTAATAAAAATAATAATAATAAAACATTGATGTTATTAATAATTATGACGATGGAAAGAACATCGAAGAATTATGAATAATTTTATCATATCTTCATATCCGTTTCATATAGCTTGACTTCAATACATATTTGACATGCTGTTTGTTTGGTTGTTGGGTTTAACGTCCCACCAACAGTATTTCAGTCAAATTGGCATGCTGTCTCAGCGACGGTAAAATCCCTCTCCTTCCATACAGTCACAACCTTTACCCTGACCCAAACACCGAAATATACAAACCGAAGTACAACAACAAAAAACAAAAAAACAAAAAAAACACTACCCTCAAAAAATAACCCAAACCCTAACCTAAACCCTAACACTGAAATATACAAACTGAGGTATGAGATTTTAACCTCACAACGTAGGTAAACAAATTCACACACACATACACACAAGAATAGAAAAGACTAATGAATAAATAAATAAATAAATAAATAAATAAATAAATAAATAAAAAGACTTACATGCATGAAGTAATAATGATAACATTTTAATGATTATTATTATTATTATTATTATAACTTTTATTATTGTTGGTGTTGTTGTTATATCTTTAAAGATGCAATAAATTTATCGCAGTAAATAACGGGTACTATTTTTTTCCGATACTTTTATCTCTATCATCATACAAGGGTAAAACTCAAACTGCTGCACTTTTATCGTGCTTAAATCATAAATTCTAGATATACCACGCCATGCTGCTGCCGTCAACACATGCTACACCACGTATGAATATCAGATGATCATTTATTTCATGAGCAAGAAATCGATTCAATATGCAAAAAGATCCCTTATGAAAGCTGCGCTCGACGTATCCAATCCACGGCCGCCCCGCGAGTTAATCTCCAAGAGCGCTTCTTATTGATCCGGTTGGGGTGAAAGACGACCTAGGATGGGGATTAAGAGAGCCTGAACTCCAATCTATTGTTCTTTTACTATCCAAAAGAGCGCATGTGGCAAATATATACCTATGCTATATAAATGATGTTGTCGTTGCTATAGAAACCGAGTCGCACTCATGGCTTTTACCAGCGGTGCATTATAGTTATATTAAACTCTACTCTCATTTTAACAATCTACTAACGTTTGTTACCCATCAAAGCCTCGGAAAAAAGCATAAAGAATGAGACATACATTGAGTTGATATGTAAGTTCTTTGACTCATTCGTTTCGGGCAGGGATGGTCGCTGTATTCGAAACAGCGTGGGCATATTGAGTGAATGAGAAAGTTAGGACTATCTTCACATCATTTGAGCACACGTGTTGTGTTATAAGTGTTATACGGATGAGTTACTGGATAGTTTCGGGAACCTGGAAGTTTTATGGTGAGTCCATTAGAAATCATAAGGGTTTTCCTTAAATGTGAATTTGTCCCGTTTTTTAAGGTTTACGTTGATTATATTTAATTGTACTATACAAATGTATTTCATTCAATGATACCGCTAGACGCATCGAGTATGAGTCAAGTATCAGTAAAATTAAGGGTTACCTTGATTATATGTGTAATATACAATTGTATTTCACTCATTTTTTACCTCTAAACGCATCAGGTGTGAGACCGTTATCAGTAATTGTAATAATAAATGAAACAGGGCATACTATAGTAATTTCAAGCAGTTAACGAAGACATTTGTTTAGTTGGTTTTACGTTCCACCAACAGTATTTCAGTCATTTTGAGACTATGTTTACTTGAGCCATACATAACACGTACGTCGTAGACATGTTGCAAAATACCATGCTCAATACCGGGTCAACCAGGCCCAGGACTGCTCTGTAAATTATGCTGATTGCCAAAGAGAACGACACAATCCATTCGTTTAATGTATTGATACATAGTATTACGAGAATAAACACGCAAAAACTGTTTTGAGTCATTTAGACATATACATTGCTATATATATTTATAGCAGTATTTTATGGTATATATACACACACAAACACACACATATATATATATATATAAATACATGCGTTCATTTATGGTATAT
>CM037782.1:68396052-68446052 GCA_021229015.1 Solen grandis
TAAATATTTAATACGTAAATCTTGAAAGCGTTCACATTTAAGCACAAAATGATACTCGTTAAGGGGTGGTTACTTTGCTCAAGGGAGATAATTATATCATTCGAACGATTTTGTTATGTCGCGGCCGGGAACAAACCTATTTCTAAGCGATACCGGTTCAAGCATCATACTTACAACTCATAGATAGGATAGTCGGGAACGGATAAAAGCTCAATCTGATTGACCTGGATAGCTCTTTTCTGTCTGTGTGGAATATCCGGTTGTTGGAAAACCCGCCGCGGATTAATAGGTTTCGGCTCTGTGGATTTTTCTAGAACAAAAAGGTATGTAGTGTTTCCGAGAAATGATATTAACAGGCTTTACATATGTATACATTCAAACTGACTTACAGACTATCCAATAGCTTTACTGGGATAACAGGTAGTCAATGGTTGACCTGGTCTACACAAAAAGACACATGGTTTTGATTGTGATACTGTTTGTGAGTAGTTGACCTAGACATGAACGGAGAAAAACGGTGCTTGTATTTTCACTGCTGAAAACGGAAAAGGTGCGTCGAAGACCTGAGGTTAAACATTAAATGAGACCCTGCTATAAATATTTATTGCGACATTTATTCAGCGACTTTGTTTTCTGTACAACAAGTATGTATGTACACAATCCACAAACAAATTCTTTTAAGAGACCACCTGTTATAAGCAGCTTCATTGTTTTAAGCGGTCAGTTTTAAGGCGAAAAAAATAAATAAATTGGTAAATAAATGAATAACAAATTAATTAACTTATTTATTCATTTATGAATAAATGAAAGAATGAATAAATTAATCCTGAAATTAATTAAAAGTAATTAATTGATTGTGCTATGTAATCACTCTATTGTTTCCTCATCTTTGGTTTTTGGCAATTTTAACAAGGTGGATTAAATATTTAGTGTTAGTTTTACTGATAAGTATGTTATAGCGTTTTTCTATATTTGCTATTGACTAAATATGATATTTGGTTGTATCAATATTTTAAACAGCATTCATGAAATTAACAAAACTACCAATGTCCATATTGAACTTCGGATGGCATTTCCACATGGGTTTATTTCGAATTCATTTCGTGCTACCTGACTTTCCTGTTTCATTATACCCTCTTTGTTTTGGAATCCTGAATAAAATCCCCAAGTAGCCATGCACATCATGCTAAATGAATGATTGACTGATTTTTTTTTAAGTTTTACCGTCGCTTCGACAGTATTTCAGTCATATAGCGACGTCAAGCTAATTACAGGTGGAGGAAGACCTCGAATGCACTGAGGCATCCGGGTAAAACCACCGAACTACCGCAAGCCAGCTTGGAGGCTTCCTCGCATAAAAATCCGAATGACCATTTCGGGCCCACTCGAACCCACGCGGTGAGGGGCTAAGTGAGTGTTACAGTCACTTTACCCTCTCCGCCACGGAGGCCCCGCTAAATGATTATTAATATAGTTAATAATTAGTATATAATTAGTATTTAATTCTCGTTTTGCACGAATAAAAGTTTATTGCATATGTCCGTGCTGGTATGTCAGTCAACGTTAAGGATTTGTATACATGAATATGTTTGGTAGTACAGTCTAAAGTTATGTGTTGCGTGGTAGAAGGAAATCGTTTCTATTAAAATATATTAAATATTCTACCTGGATAAAGGAAGTCGCTTCTGTAATCAGCGGGAATGTAGTCGGTCTGGAAAACTTTGTGGACGGCCTCGGATGGTCCGTTGGACGTCGACCTTCCGGCGGAAATGACGTCATCGTCGGGCTCTATCATGAACGACTCATTCTTCATGTTGAAACTACCACGCTATGAGAACACAAATAAATCAGTGGTAGGGATAGAAAGGGAAGAACTTTCATATACGAATATTTGCACAAAAGTTTAAAAGTAGTTATGTTATATTGTTTTTATTGTTACTGTGATACTATTATAGTAAACTTAAGTAAGGGAAGCAAGTACCTAAATTCAAACGTCATTTTAGCTCACTACATGTCCTCTAAATATTTAAATACCCATACAAATTATAAAAAATAAACACCCTTTTTCTAAATATTATCAGAAATAATCGTCAGAAAGAAAAATAGATAGAAAAAATGACTCTGCTGGGATTCGAATCCACAACTCTTGGGTTCTTTAAGTTGTAGGCCAGACTTTGGTAATAATAATACAACATTAACGCAGTCTACATATATATGTTTGTGCGTGCGCCTTTAAACCTGATTTTAAATATTTGATGAAAGCAATCGGTAGTATTTATTATAAGTCATATGCAAAACATTGACTTCACTTTTTTTTTAAAATTTATATTGAATAACTGATTGGGGAAAATTCGCTGAATTATTAATTTTGCTTTCACTTTCTACTTATTTACAGTTTCGTCAGAGAAACAGGAAGCAACCAGGAGCAGCCACTTTACCCTCGGACTTCACGACTGGGTTTCAAACATTGACGTATTGGCGTGTTGCACGTTGCCACTACGTAATGCAGGCTAACTTTTGAGCTTCTACACAAGTCATGTTTTGTTTAATTTATTCGTAGGCTGCTAATTTTCAAAAAAAAAAAAAAAATGGAATCGTAAAAGCATGGTACCACTGAAATTAGTATTTGATTTACTATTTATTGAAACTAATAGACTGTAGCTACAAGACTGAAAATTGTATCGTCTCTCGTACGTCACATACTAATGCAGCTCGTGCCTTTTATTTATGCCCTACTCTTCTTTATTCAAATATTTGAATACCAAATGGTTAACAATTGACTAAAACTAAATATTTCCCTATTGCCTATCTACAAATATTTCGTCGACCTATGTTTGAGAAAGTGTTAACCACTTTTGTTCAAGTTTGTGATAACGCCAAAATCGGCTATTTTCAACAATATAAACATCTCAATAGTTCTTCCATGTAAATAATTACATGGCGTAAATATGGCAGACGATAATTTAAAATTTCAATATACAAGAGCGTGAACGTGAGGGAAACTGTGTCAAAGTCAAATCGCTCACAAACTCTGCACTGTTTAACGTCACGTCCCATCGACAATCATTTTTTTTTGTCTATTTGAGACAGGTACAGTGTTATCTCACTGTGGTATCTTGCCTTATACAAGTGGCACGACTCCACACCCATTCATATAGAAGATATCCAGAACTCAAGTACATGTGTTCTTCCATGTAGGTACAAACAAGGTGTTCATGCAATGTTGATGAAAGGAATTCTGCGCATTTATGATTATATCATTATTCTTTGTTGACCTTTATTCACTTTAATCGGCGCCATTACCTACATGGAACTTGGAAAAAAAAAAAAACACTGGGTTTATTATTCCGGTCTATAATTCTATCATTCTGACACTGTGCCTACCGGACCTGTCTTGAATACTTATTGCTAAGTTATACTTTAAATACTTAAGGGCGATTTCATCATTTTTATGATATATTTTTCATTTCTTATCACATATGTTTTACGTTTAGAGTAATTATTCACCTCAGCTTAGTCATGTCCTGAAATTTAAGTGTTGCAATATGTTTCTACCTAGTTAAGAATTTAGATATCTACCGTTTAATTTATAATATATTTTTATTTCTCAACGATGACTTATAAGCCCATAGGACCGGGAGTTTAAATTAATTATTTTCATTAATATGTATATTGCACGACACAAGTCATTTTCATAAAACATTTACTTACTTATTACTTACTTATTACTAAGTAATCAGATTCTGGCATCAATGATGAATAAACAAGTACCATTTTAACGACATCGGCATGTCGTTGACGGGGATCGAACCATTATCACGATTATAGCCCATTGGGACCTGTATCAGTCTGTTTAAAATAATTCAAACTCAAGTTTTACTTTCTAATATTTTCTGACTTCTTTCTTTGGGACAGATCTGCTTACGTAAGGATATAGACGATAACGGTATAACATGCTTCTGATGATGATGATGATGATGATGATGTTGTTGATGATGATAATGATGATTGTAGTGGTGATGATGGTATATATGATTATGATGGTGCTCCTGATGTTTGTGCTGGTTGATCATGCTGATGGCAATGATGTTGATGGTATTGCCGCTGTGCTGCTGCTGCTGATGATGATGATGTGACATACCACAAGATGGCGACATCTTTGTTCTGTTTCATTCTTGGGACGGGCACACTCCAGTTCGATCACTGCACCGTTGTCCAAGTCCTGATATAGTGCTGATTTCTGCAAATAAATAAACAAACATGACACAAAAATAATCTCGCTTCCTATTTACATAAACTGGCAGCTCAATATCATGAAAGTCTTTTTTTCTTCCAAACAGAAAACAGCTATATCGCAAATTCTACAAAAAATACGTTACGCTTTAGTAATATACTTCGATTCTTAAACTCGACAGAAACGCATCCCATTATTCCTGCTTTTCGAAACACATGTATTCAGACCGGTATGGCGTAAATTATATACAATGTTAAGTAATAAGAAACTTGAATAATTTATTTGTGACAAATGTTGAAATTCGGTCTTAAGTGTTACATAGCGATTGTTTAGATTGGGTGAATTCTGGTCTTTGTTTTGTTGGGTTTAATGTCATACCGACAGTATTTCAGGCATTTGGAGACCTTGTCTACTTGCAACAGATATAGTGTTGACATATTGCAGTATCACGCCGTAGACATGTGGTATGATACCACACTCAGTCTTATTATCCTGACACCGGGCTAACCAGTTTTGGCAAGCGCCAAGCTACCAGTACCATATACAACGACTTTGGTTTTGCGCAGTCGGGGATCGAACTCACGACCTTCCCGGCCCCGAGGAGGACTAGATTTTTGTTGAAAATGAAAAATAAAGAAGGGAAATTGTAATGATATATACACAATTAATACTTTAACGCATTTTTATCGTAAAAAATACTATGAGTCACGAGATTTCTAATTAAATAATTAAAAACATGTTTACAATGTATGTAAATTTAACTGTCCATAAATGTATTTTATCATTATTTTAATTATTGAATTTTCATCAGGTCTGATATTTGTTGTAATATTTCAGGAAATTCATGAAAGTCACCGATTCGTATAGCTTATATTATACAATACAAGGTGACCATACCACATGGTATGTGACGTTATTTTCAGCTATCGCAGGAGGAAACTGCTGTATTTTATTTTTTCATCAATTATAATAGGACATGCGAAACGGAATATATTGACCTATATATAAAACTCAGTGATTCTTTTACCAGATATACTTTATTTCCTAAAACAAAACATTATTAGCGACGCGCTTTTCGCAATAACAAATACAATAATTGTAGAAAATACTGTAAAGAAAGAAACACCAGAGTGTTTGAGTAATGTACACTTTTCCGCTTCACACGCTTTAAGAACGGTTCCAAGATTGGACCAGTACTTCGCGTGTGAGAATATCTTAAACGGTCTCGCATCCGCATCATTCCGATTCGTAATCAATGTGCTCTAACACTGGACCGCGGCGCTCTTTATCTGAATATTTTATAGAGATGAAAACAAAAATGTTATACCCGGCGGGGTGGTATATTTCGCCTCTCCACTTTTCCGTCCCGGACCAGGTAGACCGGAACCCCGGTGCTAATTCGGTCGTTCCTCTGAAGATGTAGCGCCACGTGATCAACATCGGAGCTGCTCATCACAAGATCAATATCTAGGTCGGGCGGAAGTTGCCCCTCGTCATCATCAACTGAACGCTTGCTTCTGTCGCGGTTCAGTCGTATAGTGGCAAAGTCTGGAATAAATCATTGCAAACGTTTGCTTTCCCAAATTTTGTTTTAATATTTAATTATGTCTTTTGGCTTAATTCCTAATGACCGATCCATACGGTTATGAGGCTTGAACGTCCGCCTCCCTGACCAGAAGGTCATGGGTTCGATCGGACGCGGCATGCCAAAGTCGTTTAAATGATACTGGTACCTCCATGTACTTAACGCTCAGCATATATAGAACTAGTTTGCATGGTGTCCATACAGTATGTGACAATATATCCCTTGTTTAGTGTTATTCGCCCTATTCTGAATTATAAGTTAAAAAAAATAAGGGGTATGAACTCATCGCATTCTATTCTTAAATGTAACACTTTACCTCATGTAGACTCGCAAACAGAGAAGACCCAGACCAGGCAGCCCCTTCCTTCCAGGAGCTGTCTTGCCTGGGTCTTTGTTGTATGATCATAAAATTGTGCAAACTCCACGCAGTAGTTACCTCCCCTTAAATCTGTAGATAACCACTGCCACCACAAGTAAAAATGAATAGTCTTTAGCTAATTTTTTTTTTTCCAAAAACAAAAATATATATTTTACTGCGAATGTCATTTCCCTAAGTATGTTTTCTTTAATAAACATCAAATATCGCCTCGTGGTAAAAGAATAAATCATTTAAAAAAAAATGTTGTTGTGACAGCAGACGGAGACGCCATTTTGTTAGTTTACTATCATCAAGCAACATTTGTGACGGCAGTGATGTTTTGTGCTTGCAAGGGAGATCACTGTGTGGAGTTTGAAAATTCTAGACAGTCTGCCCAGTATAGAAAAACATAATAGGTATAATCTAAAGTTAATGCAAATGACATTCATCAAGTCATGATAGAATTTACATGAATATTCATTAGATAATGCAAACGTATGAAATGTTTGACCAGTTCCTGTACAAACGCCCCACAGACAGTATTTTAGTCATTTGGAAGCTATGTCTACTTGAGACAGATATAGTGCTGCCACACTACAGTATCACACTGTAGATATGTGGCATGATACCACACCCAGTCACATTATCCTGACACTGGGTCAACCAGTCCTGTAACTATCCTCTGATGTTGAGCGCCAAGCAAGGGAGCTATACAGTACCATTTTGATCATTCGAATCCACGACCTTCACATCCTGAGGTTGACGCTCTAATCCCTCGATCACCCTAACAGGCGTTCCTTTCAGAACACAAAGTATAAATACATGTACATATGTACTCTTTTTATTTTTTAAATTGGTTAATTGTCAATGGGTATTCCTTGAACCTCGCGAAAAAGGTGAAGCAACAGAGGGAAAACAAGCGAAAAGCTGATGGTAGTCCTTTTCATTAATCAAATATTTTATACAATGAAACTTCTATATTCATATAAGTAGTGTTTGCGCTTTTGAGCTAGGACTTTGAAAATCAATAAACTAACGAAAGACAAAATTAGAAAAAAAGATCGATGGTATAAATTATTTATATTCAGGATATTGTGTGTATACATTTAACATGTAGGTAATTGGGCAAAGTCAAGTTGTTCAGGACACTTTTGTTGACCATGCGTAAACACGATGATTGACAGTTTTTTACTATGGAATATTACAGTACACTGAAGTACATTTACTTGACGAATAAAATCAATAAGTGTTGTAAATAAACAAATCAATCACTAACTAATCAATATCATGTATATATGTGATAAGATAAGATAAGATGAGATAATCTTTTATTATCGTGACTTCTGTTTTACAACATAAAATTAAAGAAATACATATATAACTGTATTTGATTGAACGCCCAGCTCAACGGGCCTTTAAGTATAATAATCAATCAATCAATCAATCAATCACGTGAAAATAGATGAATATTTAGTAAAGTTAAATAAAACCACATATTTTTCTTAAGTCTGATTATATATATGTAAGAAATATTAAAGTGAAACATTCTTAATATTGTACAATAATGCACATCAGCTAATGCTAATAATATATCAAATATTATAGTATTATAATGAAACTGATACATAGTGAGACTGAAGAGGCTGTATAGAAATAGTATAACACGAGCTATGCATAGTGAATTACAATCAAGATAAACACATACTTGATTGTATAAAGTCATCGTTTCTTGTATTGAGTTATTAAAAAATATGAGTTAATAAATCACTATGTAAAAATACATAATAACAACATAATGATTAAAGACTACAAAATCTTGGTAGAAATAAGTCTTAATATACATAATATATGGTGCATTACATTAGTATACAAAATGGCTCGCATGGCTATAAATGCTTTAGTTATGAATTTGGCACATTTTCTTGGAAAATTGTTAAAAAAAGCCAGTAAAAAAATCTTTCTTTTCGAAGTGGCGTAAATTAAATGCAATATTTCAATTTGATCATTTTCCTTAACGCACTAGTATATGTTTTGGTAATGTATCACTCTACATAAGTAAATGATTTATTAATATCAAAATTAAATAAATAAAAAAAGAAAGAACAGAGAGAGAGAGAAAGAAAATAACAACAAAAAAACAAAACAACAACAACAAAAACTGGAAAGAAAAACGTAAAGGGAGCGACATCATAGTGACATAATGAACATGCCAAGTAAGGGGCCACGTCGCATTCACATTGATAACATAACATAACATAACATAACATAACATAACATAAAATAACATAACATAACGTAAAGTGTATTGGCAAAGAACATATACCTATGCACCCAAAGCCATTTAAACATTTACAAACAAAAAGATTCTGACGTTTTCAACGTAGATGAACAGTATGAGACCACGCTGATAGGTACAATTACAGGAGCCTAGCCTCATGTTGGTTCGCTGAAGTTCTCCATCGGCTTGGTCATGGTTTTATGAGTTATAGAGAAACAAAGTTCGGGTCATCTTAAGAACAAAAGCAAAAATAAATATATATAATTGAAGTACTCGGTGCACTTCGTCAGAAAGATTTGACAAACATGTAATAAACAGTTGAATAAAATTCGAAATTAATGATTATATTTGTGATAGTCTTCATTTGAATACAAAACAAATACACGATTTGAATATATGTTTTTTCTTTATTTACAGGTGCGCACACTGTCGTCTGTAATATTTGTCTTCATTTTGTAAGTGTCAATCGAATTCAGTCTGAAAGAAAAAGTACTGACGCAAAGTGAGAAGTGTTTGCACAGGGAAATATAGAAAAGGAATCAACACCAACAGAAATCAGCGTGATGTAAGCATAAGCTTTCAGAACGAAGTCGGTCAAGGTTCCAAATTCAGGAATTCAGACTTTGAGATTATCGTAATTAAAGATCCCCGAGAGCCGTTTCAATGGTTTTTGTAACATTTCCAAATCTAATCAACCGAAAGTTGTTGACATGATTAATATCTAATTGAGAAATGTTTTTTTTAAAATATATTCTTTATTTCTCTTTCAATTTAGGTTAGACATTACGCCCGGAATAAAGAGTAACTTCATTGTACGGAATTCTGTAAATGTTCAGAGCAATATTTGTACTCTTGATCTCTTGATATGAACGATTCATGTCAACTACTTCCATTCAGTTAGTGTTTAAATTGGCAATTCACATACTTACATTTTTAAAACGTTCTAAACTAGATCAGTCCGTGTTCCATGTGTTCATTTTGAAAATACGTGTGCGCCTTAGTTTCAACCTTTGCTTTTGACCCCTTCTTGTACATATTTTGGCTGAGAACCCTTCCCCAAAATGTCCATACTTTCGAAATCAAAGCTGCACGTCAAGCTTATAATATTACTTTGATACAAGCAGGGTTTCAAGATGGAAATGATATATTTCAAGATATATATTTCAAGAAACCACGTCCTGAGTGCACAGTTTTTATTGATTTTTTTTTTTTTTTTTAAAAATGATTTTATAATAAACATTTAAAATCCTTATTTTGTTTTGTTTTATGTGCTTATTTACTTTTTGGTTCTGTGTGTGCTTTGTGTGTGTTTACTTTTTTTCTCGAATTTTATCTTAAAAAATCTAGAAGTCCAAGGACCCAAGTATGCACAAAAAGCATTAAAACATGTAATATCAATTTAATGAATTTGAATCGACGTATCCAAGTCAAAATATAACCAATATACACAACATCTTTTATCCAACTTAAAAAGGGATATTAAATCATATCATTTTATCCATGAATTAAAATAATCATTGAAATGTAAGTGTATAAGAACACTGATCCATACTTCTTAGGAAAAAAAAAAAATAGTTCCGTTTCCGGTCGCCCGACCGACCCTCTTTTTTTACGACCGATACTAAAGTTGTTTGGGTTTTTTTACCTTTCCGCCTTTGAAAAAATATTTCCCTCTTTTTTTACCTTTCGTTTCATGTAAAACAATCCCGACCTACCGATCGTCTTTTTTTTTGCTGGAGACCAGAAACTGGACTATTTTTGGGGCCTTATTTATAGACCTGAAAGCGAAATATTGGAAGGCACCTCTAGCGAGGAAAACAAGAACCGTCATATATAAGTGATATTAATTTAACAATTAATGACAAATAACATTTTTACCCCCCCCCCCCTCCAAAAAAAAAAAAAAAATAAATAAATAAAAAATAAAGTTAAAAAATAAAATAAAATAAATAAATAAAAGTTTATTTCAATAATGTAACAGTAATCTTAAGTGCAATATCATTAATCAGTGAGATAAAAACAAAAAACAAAAACGAAACAAAAAAAAAAACAAACTTTATTTCATGCTTTAACTTGTTGACAGGATTACTGCGATATAAATAAAATATAATTTGATAGTTTCACGGTGAAAATTACAAGAATATTATAAGAGTGTTTCACGGTGAAAATTACAAGAATATAATTTGATAGTTTCACGGTGAAAATTACAAGAATATAATAAGAGTGTTTCACGGTGAAAATTACAAGAATATAATTTCTCTCTTTCCAACATTAAACGAAAAGAAAATTATTTTTTTTTGGAAGATACAAGATTTCATTTCATCAAGTGATTTTCGAAACTCACGAGATCAAATAAATTTTTATCTTCCACATAAACGATCAACTATCCTCTATTTTCTTTCAATAATTAATGCACCAGAACAATCGAGTGAACTAGGCTAAAAGCAATACACGGGGCATGAATGACGCCTAACTTAAAACACAAACACGTGTATCGTGTTTCGAAAACAAAATGGTAATGGAAAACAAAACAAAACTCGAGAATGGATGACTTGTTTTGTTTCTTTCTCTTGATCTACATGTTAAATTACCGAAACTAAATTAATACTGCTTTATCAACATTGTTCATACAAATTTTGCATTGAAAATGTTATTATAGCTTCACTGTGTCAATGGGATGACTTACAAATGATACAATGTGTGAACCCTTTACACCGCAGATTTATGACTTCATGAATATCAATAATCTAAACTTTAAATGGTCATAATTCAATAAATTGAACATTGCCGTTGCAGACTGCAAGTTTTGTATGAGCAAAAAGCTGAGACCCTGCTGAGCTGGGTCTGCTCTGTTTTCCAATTCGTCAAAATGAGTCTACTTGTAAATGGGTCAATACGCCGTTACAACTCTTTCGAAACAATTCAGAATTACCAAGCCTGTAAGTAGAGGTGTATTGTTTCACCGGCAAACCTGTAAACATCTGATATAAATTAAATGTACTTGAACATACTGTTTGTAAGGTGGCCAGTAAGAGGACTTCATTGAATGACGGGGAAAATACAATGCTGAACTCAAAAAACAAAACAAAAAAAACAAACAAAAAAAACAAACATAATATCATGATGTCCAAGCATTAAAACAAATAATTAAATAACCAGATTTAAGGAATACTTATATGAAAGAATAAGAATGCAGTTTTTCCCTGATAGCAGAAGGGTATAAATTTGGATTTGGGGTTAGTATACTTAACGATTTACCCGAAATAAGATACAAAATTTCTAGTGATGACTTTTCTACGGAAGTGCAGAGGGACATGGTGTTTTTCTCTTTTATTATCTCGTGGCCACGAGATAATCTAACGATTTGATTGGTCAGTAATAGCTTACTCGTGGCCACGTGTTAACTGACCAATCAAATCATTAGATTATCTCGTGTACACGAGATAGCGAGATTTTATTTTATTTTTGTTTATACGAGTTAGCGAGATTTTTTTCTTTGTTATATGTCGTGGCCACGAGTTAATAATCGTTTTGTTTTTTGTGTTTTTTTCTCGTGGCCTACGAATTAGACAAGTGTTCTTTTTCGTTGTTTTTTTTTCTTAGTTATATCTCGTGGCCACGGGATAGCAAGATTTGTTTTCGTTTTTCTTCTTAGTGGCCACGACATAATAAAAAAGAAAAACACCATAAATTATGATAAATTTTAGTGAAAAAATGTGAGACATAATGAGGAAAAAAAAAATTCCCTGTAATTTTCACTGAATATAATAATTATATTCACGAATTTTCACTGACTGTTACAATTATATCAACGTTTTTCACTGACTTTCAAAATCATATTCACGAATAATTATATTCAAGGATTTTCACTGACTGTTAATATATAACATATTTTATTTCATTAATGGACATTGAAGAATATTTGCCCACGAATGCCAGAATTCAAATAAATATCTATTTCTTGATGTCACCCCCTTCTCTTTTATGTTGCTTTTCTAGTTTTAATAAAATATACGATGCTTCGCCATTCTTACTCATTTAGCGTCATTTTTTATTTAATAATTAAACCTTGTTTATTTATCATTTGAATTTCGATTATTTGTCGCCTTGTATTTCTTCAAAATAGGAGAACAGGAGACTTTTCTGGCCATGATAATAATAATTAAAAAGATATCTCATATTTATCATATACGCACGTAGTTTGACCCGGAAACATACATAAAAACTCAGTCCATTCATATAAATATGTTCTAAATTCGTTTGATATGCATAAGGTCTATAAGTCTACTCAGTTCAACTAAATTAATAGATAGAAACTTCAGTAAAGGTACGTCGATACGAGGAGCGAATTGCAAAAATCGTGTCTATTTCGAGATAAATTCTCCGTCTCTATCATCCGATTGCGAAGAATTCATGATAGTAACTGCATCTTAACTGAAAACAAGAATAGCTTTTTTATTTTCTGTAATATGATATCTTATATGGCGGTGTAATTATTTATTCATACCAAAGTCGTAAAAAAAAAAAAAAAAAAAAATAATACTTGAATAGCTCCCAAACTTGGGGTTTAGCATATAAGGGTAGTTCCAGAACTGGTTGGCCCGGTGTCAGGAAAATGTGACTGGGGGTGGTATCATGCCACATGCATGTCTACGACGTGATACTGCAGTGTTACAGCACTCTCATGTAGACAAAGTCTCAAAATGACTGATTAACTAAAAGAAGCAAGTGATGAATTGTATTTTGTTCGTTTTGACGTCCCACCGACGCTATTTCAGTCATTTTGGGGAATGTTGTACACATTAGATTTGCATAAAAAGAAAGGGAAATTTCACATTAAAGACAAGAGGCATGGTACCACGGTCAGTAACATTATCTTGGACCAGTATCAGCTTTGAAGCTATATGTGCTGAGCGCCAAGCACAAGTTAACAATTTTCACAAATTTGAAATGTCGCGGCCGGGGACCAGATCTATGACGCTATCGACGGGTATTCTAGACCACAGGTTCCAGTCATTTTATATTATGTCGTCCAAATTTTTGAAATTTTAATTCTCTCACACAATTTTTAAATATAAAAAATGATATATATTGCTAATAAAAAACAAGTGAATTAAGACAGTGCTACGTTATAGGGAAATTTAAAAACGAAATATCTAAGTTGACATGCAATATTACGTTAATAATTAACATAATATGCTAATAAAAATACTATTTGGTTATTTTTTTATGAAATTCACCTCTAAGAATTTAAGTATTACTTAGCGCTAAGTAGGGCTGGTGGAATTCCAGCCTGCATGATGCAATAAAAACAAGACAGAAAAAATTGGCAATTTTATCGAAATGAAGATCATTATAAAAATGTCCATTTAATATTTCCTTATTTCTATAAAAATCATTTTTTCTAATATATCCGCTCATATAATTATACTCAGATGCAACAGAAAGAGTGCACAAATTCTTTCATTAATATAAATGTATCAGTTTAAAAGAAATACCATGTTTGGTATAAAAGACAATAAAAAACAAAACAAACATTTTTAGTGTTGCATAACAAATATAATGAACATAGTTTGTTTCAAATTCTTACTTTTAGGGATTTCAACAATCAAATCATTAGTATTTCGGATAGAAACAATGCATTTGAGTTAAAAAAAAATCAGAGTTTTCTCCTTCTCTCGCAGTTTAGTATTTCATAAAATAAATCTGACATATTACTTTCTTTCCTTACCTATGTGTTCTTTTTCATTCCAGGACAGTTTTAGCGCGTCTGTCAAGACAAAACATACACACAGACAAACGATGTTTTTCCACGTCATTATCCACCAGCAGACGACAATAAAGTGCCGACCGTTTCCTTTCTCACCTGGCTGTATATACCCGTTACGTACATTTCTGTAAGCAGCTACCTTTTGAAATTGAAAGCGACAGACTGAGGGAAGTTGGCAGTGCGCCCTGATTTGAAACGATTAATCGATTAATGTTAACAAATCACGTATTTCCTTACATAATTTAAGCAGATATTGTTACCGCTGAATTAAAAGGAAATAATGGTTTTACACTATTTGTATATCCTGAAGTGAACAAAAACTATTCTCTCCATTATATACAAAAGCTACCTTTTCGTTACAGAAGTTGATATATTTTATTTAAATAGAAGGGAAAAGATCGTTCATCCACCTTCTTCATTACTGTCGTGTAGTCAAATGTTTTAGTCCGCAAACTGCCGTATGGAAACAACAAAGTCAGAAGTCAAACTGATATTATCTTCCTGGTTATTCCGTAGGGAAAGTTTATATCGTAAATCTTTTTAATTCTTTTTAACCCTTTCCCTCATATAGACTCATTTTGACGCACTCAGTAGGTACCACATAAAGCCTGATCTGCAGAAAACCACAGTTAAACCTTACCAAATTTAATTATAAAGTCCTCATTTCCAGACCACTGAGGAGCAGCGAACAGCATAAAACCTGATCAGTTACTCGCAGGCTGATATGGTTTTATGCTGTTCGCATAGGTCTTTTCATGGTTTCCTCTATGAGGGAAAGGGTTAATGACTTTTCGGCCAAAGGCCTTTATCAAAATATTGACAAGTATTGGCAACACTTCATATTTGCAATTCTGCAACCATAATGAAGTAATCACAATGTTATTAATATAGTAATGTTGTTGAAACTTATTAGAAAAAATTAATACTGCTTTCGAACAAGTGGAAATCAAAAAAATAAAATACATGATAATAGATAATAGACACAATTTGAAATTATGAAATGGATCATTTTACGAATGGAACAGTTTCATTGTCATTACCGGTAATTCTACCAAAGAAGAATTTATATTGAAAAGAACACAGGGGCTCGAAGTTGCATGGGGCGAATCATTTCATACCTAATAGAAACATTTAAAAAAGAAAGGGAGGAAACTATTTTGGGCTAATTTTTGAATATCACAATTTCGGCAAATAAATATCAGTAAAATGGTTCATTTACATTTGAAATGAATAGAAATAAAGAATCGAGGCATTTTCCGTGTTGGTTTTATTCTAAAAAGGACTAACATGTGTTTTAATGCCCCAATCGAGCTTGACAACAGCCGGGACCGGCTACTTCCGGTTTCTTTTGCAGTGAATAAAAGGTAAGCGCTCATTAGTTAATATATTTAAATTGAATTTTGTGTAAGCAGGTATGATTTCCCTGTACCTGCTTGTCAGACAATGATAACATTGTGCCCATTGTTTATGCTTTTCTGGATCTCCGCAACTCAACTTCGGGTATGTGAAATTTTCCCGAGAAATGTCAGTTTCGTTTTTATTTTGATAAACCAATAAAATGCTTACCTTTATATTCACTACGAAATAAACAGGAAATAGCCTTCCCCGCCTCATGTCAAGCTCGATTGGAACAATAAATTCACGATATTATCGTTGTAAGAGAAAAACTACCTCAGTTACGTTTTGGAATATATTAGCATTATTATTTGGGTTATGATACGTTGTAATGGAGGAAAACCAGTCAAAGCCCCGATTCAATCATAACAGAGGTCTCCAAAAGTTTAAAAGTATTTAAAAAAAAAGAAAAAGAAAAGAAAAATGAAATTGCATCATATTTTTTCTGTGATGGTGATAATCCAACACATGAGAACAAAGTTACACGACTGAGGCATATATATTAAGAACACACACACACACACACATACATACACACGCTAGTCTTAACAACTTTATTACATATGAGGAAACTATCAATTCTATAGTTCAACGTTTATAAAGGAAGTCACAAAAATGACAAAGAAAAGACAAAATGTTTGTCTAAATTTTACGCGTAATTCAAACATTTACGTAAACATCGCCGCATAGTTTGTTCTTAAGCTTGGTTTTAGTGTCCCGTCGATTGTACATCAGTCATTTGTCTACAAGAATCTGCAATGTCGTAGCATGATACCACACCTAGTCCCGATATCCTGACACTGTCTTGGAATCCTTTTATGTACTGAGCACAAATCAATAGGGAGATACATCGGTATCATTTAAACGACTTTGGTTATGTCGGTTATCGAGCCCACGACCTCACGGTAACGGGATGCAAGCTCTCACCAGTCTGCGACATGGAACGGTAAAGCATATTTTGATAAATGGGATCTAAACTACTAAATCCGTCCCCGGTGGCCAGTAGTTAGAGCTTCCGCCTTGGGAGTGCGAGGTCGTGGGTTCGATCCCCGGCTACGACATATCAAAGTCGTAAAAAAAGGTATTGTTATAGCTCCCTTGCTTGGCGTTCAGTATATAAGGGTAGTTCCAGGACTGGTTGGCCCGGTGTCAGGATAATGTGACTGGGTGTGGTATCATGCCACATGTCTACGGCGTGATACTGCAATGTGGCAGCACTATATCTGTCCTAAGTAGACATAGTCTCCAAATTACTGAAATACTGTCGGTGGGACGTTAAACCCAACAAACAAACAAACTATACTACTTAAACAATCGAGCTGTTTTTATGTCGGATTTGGCGCCGTTATGAAACAAAATTGTGTATATAAAATATTACGGTTCTTTAGTAACCATTCAGTAGTTTTTATATTTGAGGTTAAAAATTTGCTACGACGACCGTAGGAATAAATAAATGTTATAACTCCGCGTTTTAATGCCACGGCGACCTCTACGTATGTACAATTTTGAGAATCTGCGGTCACCGCAGGTATTGCTCTATCCTGGTAGCGTATACGGCCGTCGTATCCTCGTCGTAAAGCAAATGAGTCTAGCACAGTCCCTAGTGACTGACACTTAGGGCGTCTGTAGGTCATGGCTAAAAATAATACTGGTAGACCCCTGTTTGGCGCTCAGTTCCAGGACCGGATGACGTGGTGTCAGGATAATGTGACTGGGTGTGGTATCATTGGGGTGATATTGGACACTGAATGGGGTATTATGTCCTGAATAACATCAGGGATTTATATTATTTACATCTTATTTAGCTTCGTAGTAATATGTTCTGATTATATAATAACTGTCTCTTATGTCCGTTCATCTCACTGTATATAACAAGTTATGACGTCACTATTGTTGTATGTTTGATGCATTCTTTGTAGTTGTCATTGGTTATATACAATTCAGTGTTATCATGTTTTGATACATTAACCCGACCCTGTATAACTAGTCCTGGGACTACATATAGCAGAGCGCCATCAAGGATGTTATCAATGCATTTTTTTGTGGCTCCGGATCGATTCCATGACCTCTCTGTACACGGGACAGATGCTCAAAGAAAAGTAAGTCAATTTTATAAGCTTCAATAGATGACATTAATAAGAAGCTTACAGTAATTACATGTCAATCTTTTTACTAAAACTATTAGCAGCTCATTGAAATACGTAATTCAAATTTGTGAAAAAATGGGGTTGGGCAACGAGTTCTTACTTACTTAGTAACTTAGTAACAGCCCTTTTCTTAGCTTAGTATACTAGTCCTAATCCAGTGTTACAGTTACAGACGAGCGTTAGATGATAATATGTGTGATACAAATTTCACTTAAAGAAACTATAACAATATTACTCGTACATAAAAAAACAACATATGTTGATAACGACAAATCAATGTTCTAATAGCGTTGTGGCTAGCGAACAGCCTTTTTACCAGTTCAACCTGGTTTCGGTCCCTGTTCAGTCCAATGTTGTATGTAAGAGGGTTTGGGTCGCCAATTCAGGCACATGGGTTTTCTCAGGGTTCTTCGGTTTCTCCCCATATAAAGGACTGGGTCAATACCTCCAGGAGTGCCAACCAATGTGAATGAATGCAAGCTATCGACGTCACAGTCTCTATTTTTATACTGTGTACGACAGAGCAAGGGAGGGAACTCAGACTGATTTAGACTGACGCCGCAGCAGGTCCCCTCCTAGGCAGTTGTTGCCCTGCAGCTACCGGAAGTAGGGTCAATACACCACATGGCAGGACAGAGAGTGCTGTATTCCGAGTACTGACTCTGTAATGGAATGGGATAGTTATATGTTTGATGAAGTAAAAATGTTGATCACATTGTGGACCACCGTATAAGGATACAGTCAAACGTGCCCGTTTTTTCAGTATCTATCCATACAATTCTCGTTCTTGCGGGACGGCATATTACCCACAATACCATTGTTAAGCTGCTCGTTCACAGGTGGTCAATAATTAAGAATATTATTTTTAACTATATGCGCGTATTACGTCTGCCAATGTCCATCTATATACGAATTGTCACCAAATGCAACCATCCTTGATCGTAAAAAGTTGGTACTTTTCCCCATCACAGGCAATAGCGTTACAAACAGTATAGAAGCTATATCTGGAATTCTAAAACCATAATATATAGTGTTATTATTATTTTCATTTGCCGTCACGTGATTGATTGCAGTAATTCATGGGCTCACTTCACAGACTAGACTTATGAATTCGCTACCCGGAACTGGTGAAGATGCCATGTTGCGGAACGTGTCGCATGGTACCGCAAGCACATGCTTCGGGGACACCGTATTCTATGTTTAACCGATTTCCCCGAAGTGGCTTTACGTAAACAGCGTTTTCCCGTTCAATGTTACCTACACTTGCAGGAAACAGACTTCACCAATATTAACGAGGTATTATATATTCCTCCTACGCAAAATAAAATTGAAGTTAATGAAAATCGACCCATGTTCTAAGGTGTTATAGCACCCGAAACTAATGACACCATTGGAGTTAGTCGCACCAGCTTCTTCATATCAGCGAGTATGCATATTAAAAAAACGTATGAGCGCATGAATACATCTGTTCACATAATTATATTTGTATATGATAAAACAATAACAGGATTATTCCAGTCAGAAAAAATCATAAGAAAAAAGTAAAAGGTAATTAAGGTAATTAATCTATCATTAAATTATAATCATGGTCCTTCACATGCTTAAAAAGATTTCAGCGCAGATGCAAGCATCCATTGACTTGGAGCGATAGGCCCTTTTGCTCTAAATCCATCATGGCTTGCATTTACTATAAAGTTCCTACGATCGCTTGATGGACTATGATCACAAATTAATGATTGATGGATTACCTTAAGCCAAAAACATCTCCCTACGAATAAACCCCTGCGTTTACAGAACACCACATAGATTTTCAGTATTAAGAAATTTCAAGTTAAGACGTATGACTTTGATCGCCGAAGTTTTTGGATAAGAGACAACAATTCAAAGAGATTTTTTGCCTACCTTATAACCACAGATGTCACTTTTAGGATAAAGATTGAGAGTAGGGTCAGGAAATAGGAAGCGCACGTGATCATCATGATGGTGATGACATTGATAAGGAGAGATCATGCAACGAGACAACCCTTACCCTGCATAATTTATAGCCCGGCCCCGCTATGATTTCACTTTGGGTGTCTGTACTGTACTGTACTGTACTGTACACTTGGCCCGGCATCTGGTTGGCAATCAGGGTCTACCGTCAGCATGCAGTTTTCGTGGCCAGGTCTAAACCACACTGTTCAATTGAAAAATATGACATCAGTTGGAGTCGGCGACAACAGCCGTACTCACTGGTTAAGGTTGCCTTTTGGTAATGATACGTTATACCATGTGTCAATTGGATATCATAGTGATCGAACCGTGCATAGAATATAAATGTAGCATACATTTATCCAAAGTTACAACTTCGTAATCAAGTGATGTCAGATTCCCTTTCTTACCATGTTCAATACAATACAGTACAGAAGGGAAAAAAGCAGTTCCTCAGCAGGGCCCTTTTTATGTAGTGTAGACTTTGAAACTGCAAACTTGATTTTACCCAGAATTGGTTAGAAAATATAAAAACCGGAAAAATAGTCCACTACGTCTTGGAAAGGTCCGTTGTTTATTTGCAGCTTAGGATGGAGGGAGTTACTTCCCTTATCACTGAGTAGGAGATTGGGGAGTAACGTTGTTGTTGTTGTTTTTGTTGTTGCAATAGCGGACTCAGGAATTCGTAACTGGGATGGAACAGCGAGGTCACTGAGCAACTCTGCCAGCTGAAGGCCAATGGCTTCCTATTCAGTCTCACATTAAATGTTCTCTTCAATGTCACTCAAGCACGATCATATCACTGTATGTAACAAGGTCTGTAGTCTTTATGGTTTGTAAGCTAGTTACATGTTTTATGTATTTGGTTGTGTACGATTCAGTTTAAAAGATGTCTAGTCAAAGGACAGAGGGGAGAAATCTGAGAGATACCTAGCGATAGACCTAGAGACAGGTCTAGGGGAGCAGGGAGGGAGAACGCATCCTAATGATGTCATCAATGTACATAAATTAATCGTACAAAGACAGAGAAGGCCCACGTGTGTGTTTGTATGGCCATTATACTACATGGAAATAATTCCTATGGAAATTCAGCCCAAACAACCAAACACAGCTTCATTTAAAAGAATTAGTCTTCTTTTACTAATTTTGTACAATGCATGGAGCAACCTCGCCCTTCTCCTTCAATCCTTCAATTGGGAAACAAAACTTATACAATCAGTAATCCTGCTTGAAAGATCCTGAGTTGGGCCAGTACATAGAGCTTTGGAAGATTATAAATTTTCCCCGGCGAGATTCAAACTCACAATCTCTGCATCCGTAACAACTATGTACACTACCGCCGTATGGTGGCGAATTTAGAACTTTTAAAGGTCAATAATGCTTTCAATGTATATTCTCAGGACAGAAAAGCAAAATGTGTGCAACAGAATTGTTACGAGATGCATTTATCTGTACATAATCGTTGACGACATGTTACTACATGCATAAATAAGAATAAGCATATCTTCGTCAATATTCCTTAGGCATTCCGTATGTCTCCGTTTACGAATCAAGAGTGCATAAATTTATGACGTAGCAGATAAATAAATTGTGTTCGACGACGGTTTTTTTCAAATTCAAATTATTTCAGATTACAGACTGTCATCGGGAAAACTCTCCAATGCAAAATGTAAACAAAGAGAGTATTTTGACATCCATCCAAAATACGAAATTGCATAATTTGATCAGTCTAAGAGTTATTTTACAGCCGATATTTGCACATTATGTATTATTTGTGTTAGTTTATGATATATCAATGTTATTTTATATTTTCTTTTTCATGAAAATTAAATCATTATGAAATATAATGGACCTTTGAACGAAATTGATCGAATGATATTAGAAGCTTACTTGTGACCTAATTGATGCCGGCATCAAAATGGTCCTCCGATATGGCACTGTCATACTTCGCATCGCAAATCCCTTTTATCCAAGAGAGACCTAAACAAAGCGGAAGTGACGTGTTTCTAAGATTAATTATGTTCTTAGTTAATATAAATGTTTGGTTTCATGAAATATTAAAAACAAGCGCCGCGATAAATTTGATAAAATTCAAAATAAAAGATACTTATTTTAGGAACTTTTGTCGGTTGAAGTCACTTTCGGGGCGCAGACTTAGCTTTTGGTGTCGCATAATGGCACCTCCTCCGGGCTGACTGACAATTGCACATGATTCCGTTTCACGTCGATTGCGGTAAGTTCATTAAAACCCAAATATTAATTATAGTATGCAAGGGAGAAAGGCAGAACACTGTCCAATATTTCATAGAAAAGACACATCGAGGCCCATTTCCGTTAGGGCCTCTAAGTGTATTTCCTATGAAATATTTGAGTTAAGTTTACAATCTAGCTCAAACATTTGTTTTTACGTCGATTGGGAAACACGCTTGTGCGTCTTAAACTAACAACCCATCTCAATGGTTCCTGGGTTGGACCAGTACTTTGCGCCTGGGAAAAATCCTTGCCTCCACTGGGGTTCGAATCAACATTCGGATCCGCTGGACAATAGCGCCCTCAATTATTTGAGTTTGACACGCTTTAATGGCTTTAAACATCGTTTAAACTATTTCGCTGTTCGCCGGCTGAATGCCTATTAATAAACGTACAGCTGTAATGAGTTCTAGAAGTATCACCACAACGGTGCAATTATACTTCTGGCGTATAAATGCAAATTATCTTACTTATAACCATTTAAATGATAAAGAACCATGGGTGTGCAAGGGTCTAGTGTCAGGATGATATAACAGTGTGGTATCTACGTCATGATTTTTTTGTTTACTCATTTAAGTTCAATAGATAGATAAATAGATATATATATATATGAATGTAATTATTCAATTAATTAACTAAAATACACTGTATCTGAATCTAGAACTGCAATCTTATTTACATATGATTGTACCAAGAACTGCTTAAAGCGTCTGCCTCGGGAGCGGGAGGTTGTGGGTTCGATACCCTGCCGCGACATACCAAAGTCGTAAAAAATGGTACTGGTATAGCTCCCTTGCTTGGCGCTCATCATATCGGGGTAGTTCCAGGACTAGCTGACCCAGTGTCAGGATAATGTGACTGGGTGTGGTATCATGCCACACGTCTACGGCGTGATACTGCAATGTGGCAGCACTATATCTGTCTCAAGTAGACATCGTCTCCAAATGATTGAAATACTGTCGGTGGGACGTTAAACCCAACAAACAAACCAAAAACTGTTGCTATAGTAGGAGGTGACGTTATGTGAGGCATTTTACCTGCGTAAGATGTTGACCCATTTTTCGTTAGGTCATATCCGGTAAATGCCATCGCGTGGTCATATCTAGGTATCATATCAATCGTCATCGGCGAACTGAGCCAAAATGAGAAGCTATTCAGAGCGAGGCCCGAGTCCACTTGGTCACGTGGAGAGGCGGTGACTGTTGATGGGAGATTAAAGCACCAGAGAATGTAGAACAGTTATATGTGAAGCATTTCATCCTGGAAGTCAAATATGCATAGTTAAAAACCGCCCCCCCCCCCGCCCCCCACCCCCATCTCAATCGGCGGATTAAACACCATTGTAGTAAAGCGTACCATTTGTCAGCTAAGTAGACATGTATAATATATATAAACTGCAGACATTTATAACGTTCGACCCGAAACAAGTCTCAATGTGCATCAAATAGTAGTGTTTTGATAAAATACCTTATACTTATCAAAAAGACTGTAATTTAGTCAGAATACTTTATTAAATTTTCGTAAATACGAAGTTTATGTTTTAGCTAGTTTTCATCTCAACATACAATGGTGCGTGACTTTTCAGTGAGTATAGAAATGTCTACCAATGAAATTCGTTTGAATACTCATTCGGCACTGTTTTACATCATCATCCTAAAGTAGGTCAAAAGTGAGACAGCTACGGCGAAAAATTATTCATAAAAAAGAATCAAATGACGGTAGTTCAACCAACCATCATATTTCTATTAATATTAAGTTTTTTTGTGTTTTTTTTTGCTCTGGCGATATGGTGGACAACAACCCACCTCCTCCACCAACAACGAAAAAGATATGATGGAGTTTTAATTAGCAACCTTGCCAGTCTTTAGTATCTGGTCTTTAGACTAGCGGTAGCCAGTCTTACGTACCGAGAAGCATAAGCAGACGTGATTGATTTTCATCATTGCCACTGCCTTTTTCGCAGAACTGTATCACTCTGCGCTCAGTAGCGTGTCAAAAGCGATTGCGTACATCAGAAGTCATTAGGTATGCATTTTTGATATCGGAACATCATGAAACAAATAAAAGCGCTCAGGGCACTGAGAGACTGTCGTCGGGGTTATCATGAGACAAAGAGCGAGTTTATCTGACTTGCAACTATTTACTAACTAACTAACTAACTAACTAACTAGTTACTAGTGAAGGAAAACGTATGGAATATATATTTGGTGTAAATGACCATTGACTCTATCGTGTTCAGTCCTCTTAAACAATGAAATTAGAATTACATGTATACACATTTCATTATGTAAATCCTGCCGACAGTCTCTCAGCGCTTTGATTCACAAAGAAGTTTGATATCTTTGATTATTCCCCACCCCCTCCTCCACTACGCCCCCTACATACGTATATTCCGTCCTCTTGGGTGTATATGAAATAACTGAAAGACCGACTTTTACTTTTACTGTATGCTTTTAAGGTGTTTGAATAAGGGAATTACTAGGACTATATACAAACATTCAAATAATGAATATGTAAAAATATTAATAAAAATGTAAAAATAACCAGTCATTAATTTCATGTGGCTTTTACTTGTGTACATACGTTTGTTTGTTCGGGTATAACGCCCATCGACAATATTTAAGTAATTTAGGAACATGACTGACATGGTTTATTGGAAACAACTATAGTTCTGCCTCACTGCGATATCATACCGGAGACAAGTGGCGTGATACTACACCAATGCAGAGACATTAACCCGATATTAGGCCAATTTGTTTTAGAACTAGAACTTGTATATGAGACTTGAATATTAATGGAACTAGAAGGAATGCAAATCTTAGAGTTACACCACAGAAAACCCGAACTTTATTACCATATCCAGGGTATCTTCAGACGTATATATAGGCACTCAGCTATATCATATGCAAAATATCTAGATCTTAATAAATATAGTTTTAGCACCCGTTTGATTTACATTATTTGATTTTATCCGGGGAACGGCAACGTCATTGACATGACGTTACGTTGATCTAATGACGATTTAAGCTTGGTTTGTGTCCCTCTTTTTTCTTTGTAAAGTTAATTAAACCAAAGATATTTCATTTGCTGCCACACCCTCTTACAGTATATAAACCCACAAAACTACGGAATTCCGTAAGGGCCATGGCCTATAAATGAAATAATCTGAAACGCGAAAAAGTGAGAACACAAACTACGATGATGGAAACGCGAGAACACGATATGAAAACGCGAGAGCACGATGACGAAAACGCGAAAAAGTGAGATCACGAAAGTACGGTGACGAAAACGCGAGAACACGATGACGAAAATGCGAAAGTAAGAAGGCGTTTTCGTCATCGTGGTTTCGCGTTTTCGTCATCGTGTTCTCGCATTTCCGTGTCCTCGCGTTTTCGTCATCGCGTCATCGCGTCATCGTGTTTTCGCGTTTTCGTCATTGTACTTTCGCGTTTTCATCATCGTGGTTTCGCGTTTTCGTCATCGTACTTTCGTGATTTCGTGTTTTTGCGTTTCAGATTTTTTCACGCACAGGCGAGTATGAAGATGGCCCTAATGGAATTCCGTACAAAACGCGTTGCAATAAAAGATGCACATTTAAGCTTGCTAATGTTGTTAAACCTTCAACCGCTAAAAGTGAATAAAATTTAAGGAATATATGTACTGGACTAATAGCACAGGGGAGATAAGCCAGTATATTTATTAACGACTTCGGCATGTCGCCGCCGGGAATCGAACCCGTGGTAAATGCACAAAAATCACTTGGCCACCGGAACCGATGGGAATATCTGTAAAAATGGAACGTACATCAGTGATTACAATTCCGACAAATACCACCTCTATCGGAATAGATTTACTGGCCAGTTCGACAGTTTTGTATCGTATATCCACCTGCAAATATAGCAAGGGAGCAATAATTCGTTCATTCCAGTAAATATCGACCGAATGACCAATAAGCAGAGGACGGACTGACACGCTGACGGAATGGCGGCAGACAGACAGAAATACAATTGCAGAGACAAAAAAAGGGACGTAGTCTCCTTAGTTCAAAACCATTTATAAAATGAATACTTTTCAAACTGAAATAGATAATAAAAATTCTTAATTAAAAAAAAAAAAAAAAAAAACAAAAAAAAAAACACGATTGAATATAAATTAATTTTTTCGTTGTCTCTGACGGTAGCGCCCTCCAGGTTCTTGTATTAGGGTCTCAGGTTAACGCACTGGCTTTGCACCATTTGTAACCTAATTGCTATCCTAGGTCGGTCCGACATTGTACGTAAAATGCTGATCTACTGATCTTAATAAACTGTTCTAGTTATATATTGAAGAAAAAAAAAGAATCAAAGGACTGAAAGTTCTGATGTCGCATTAATGGGCGTGTTTGTATATATATATATATATATATATATATATATATATATATATATATATATATATATATATATATATACTGCAGGCAACAAATTATTTGCCATTGAATATTCTTTTAAAAATCGATTTTAGGAATTATTGAGGCACAACATAAAGCTTATATAACGCCCCTTGGTTAGGGATAGAGGGTCATGATCCCCTGGGATTTCACTATTATATTAAGAGGAAAGAAGACAAGAACTCCTAAATATCTCCCCACCCCCACACCCTGTAAAAACCGTTGTATCCCACCACCCCCCCCGTAAAATCAATGGACTCTCCCTGAAGTCACGACGGAGCCCTCTCCCCCGTGCGGTGAATTTTATTGTATTGTAATTTACATGGTTGTCCAGCTTATTCCTGTTAGATCTTCCTCCCCCTTCCGGCACCTAGATAAATCGCTGGATACGCGCATGCTAGACGTATTTACCGTGAACAATTATTAGCAGTAAGTCTTTATATAACACCAGGGTATATATGTAAAGCTTTTATAATGAAAATACTTTAGAAATGAATTTGACTTTTCAGATATACTTTCAATGTAAATCTGGGTCATGGTTATTCAAAACTTTGGTTAAATGTTTGCGATTCATTGCATCTTTCTAGCGTTGACATTTTGTAGTGGGTCATATTGTAGGTGTTTTCTATAAATTCCTGTCACATTTTTAACGATATTCATCATCATCATCATCATCATCACCATTCTAATCATTATAATCATCAACATCCTCATGATAATCAGCAACCTCCTCCTTCTCATCATCACCAGCATCTTCCCCCACCTCAACATCATAATCAGCTGCATCAACATCAGTTGTGATAGCACCAAACATATTGGCATTGTCGTTTTTCGTTGGTAATAGGCATGACGTTAAAACAAATAAGAACTTACTGCACTCAGTGCGAATGCATAAAATTCGCGAGTGTTATCGATAGCATCTGTGTCTGGCCTCGAATGTTGACGCCGAACTTCTGTTATACCGGCTGATATAAACAGTCAAACTTCAATGACATGGCCACCGATGGATGGTTTTTGTTTGGGTTTAACGTCCCACCGTTACTATTTCAGTTGGTAAATGAGGAATTTTGTCCACATGACTTTGGCTTTGTGGGAATGCACTTTAGGGTCCATCGTACTAGGGGTCTACCCCAAAGTACATTTGATGGTCAGCTCTGAAAATGGACCGCAAAGTGCAATGATATGTCCCATTCTAACACACTTTGGGGTCTACCATCGATTGCATCACTGATGATCATGGATGATCGACCATTACGAACATATTCATAATGCTGGACATCACCATCATCATCATCATCATCATCATCACCCATCCTCCTCATCATCGCTATAATCGTGTTTGTCATGATCATCGTTTTCATTATCAGCTAGGTGTATTGCAGTTGTAACCATTATACGACAAGTACATCACGTGATCGATATCCGTTTTCAGACTGCGAAGCAGGCTTAAATGACCAGAACTGAAATCAAACATTGAATTTTTAACATTGACGTATTACTGCGCAGGAGAAGTTGTGAGGTTAGAAATAGTTCATACTGAAACGTGTTTGTTAAGAGAGAAAACTCCAACATTTTTATAATTTCATAAGCACAAGCAATATCTATGTATATATTCATAACAGTGAGTATCTGAGATAGAACATGTAAAGCAAGCTACATCTATCACGTATGATATGTTCTTTCATCATTTGTAGTCACCTATAAATTGATGGTACTGATGATGATTATGATGTAAATTATGATTACGATAAGGTGAAAACGTTTTAGAATAAGATAAAAACGGACTTTTGTGCATAGATAAGGTCAGATTCAGTGACATCTATATACATTGTATTTCTAAATATCTATAGCAATTTAGTTAAAGAGAATAACATCGAGGTGTTGAACGAGAAACATATGTCTGTTTATTCATGGCAAATTGTAAAGCTTTTTCGGTTTTATTTATATTAACTTGTACGAGGCGGAACACTAACCACGCGGCCACGGGGACCGGTTCGAGCACTGTACTTACAACTCAAAGATACAATAGTCGGTAACCGGTAGAAATTCGATCTGATTGACCTGGATGGAACTTTTCTGTCTGTGTGGAACATCCGGTTGTTAAAAAACCTGCCAGCGATTAATAGGTTTTGGCACTGTGGACCTTTCTAGAACAAAAAGTACAATGTTTCCAGTAATAGACATTTGCAGTGTAAATAGTATTTACTTGACGCATATGTTGTTCAATAGCTACAGTTGTATTATATGTATGCAATGGTTGGCTTCGTTACCACAAAATAAAACATGATTTTGTTTTCGATACTGTTTGTGAGCAAATGACCAACGTACTCTTTTGTTGAATGCATATTAACAGTATATCTATATGGCATTAAAGTCGTGTGTTGCAATTATTTTGCCAATAAAAATATCCTTTAATCAGAAATATTAGATGCTGTAATATGGTTCTCTCTAATTCAGATTCTAAGAGGAAGGTATTTGGCCAGTTTTGCGGTAACCTCGCTGGGTGATATAGCAGAATCCATCATTTACAGTAATGACGTGATGATTCTTCGTGGGGTTACTAAAATAATAGGTCTGTCGTGTATGGAAGATAATTTATGTAAATATTACAACATGCTTACTTCCGAATGCTTTATGAAAAATGACATGTGCTTGCATGTATGTATACTTTTCCATGATGCCTTATTGCATTTCTGTTAGACGGTTTTAAGTGTCAAGTGTGCAATGCTAAATGTTATGTGCCTTCTGTCTAATAATATGCCGGTATGTTAAGATCCAAGTGCTAACTACAAATGATACCTAATAAATGAGAAGTGCAAGCATACATGTAGCTTTGTCGCATTTTTCTGAGAAATGCACAGTGCTAAATGCTTTCTGTTAACTATCAAATAAGATGTGTAAGAATAAATGTATATGAAATTTGTGAGTTAATGACTCGTACGTACGTGACATTTTCAGTTTCTTATCTAAATTATACTATTAAGCAATTTCTATCTGTTTCTAGTTTCGTATCATGTATATATGTATATGTTTTGTGTGAAAGATATTATTTGTCTCTTGTAATTCAATTTTGAGTGGCTTTGTACATTTTAAATTGCTCATTATGTATGACACATAATAAACAATAAAATCTACGTAAACGCAAAGATTTAAACCATATTTCAATTGCAAGTATGACTTGACTTGACTATTTGACTTTACCGTCGCTTCTACAGGATTTCAGTCATATAGCGACGTCCAGCTAATTACAGGTGTACGGAGGCATCCGGGTAGACCTACCGCAAGCCAGCTGAAAGACTTCCTCACATGAAAATCCTAATGACCCTGCAGGGATTCGAACCGAAGCGGTGAGGGGCTGAGTGAGTGTAAAAGTCAGTGAATTTACCCTCTCGGCCACGGAGCCCCCCTCATTTTCAAGTATAATAGCACTTGCCGAAAACAAGTTGACACTTAGCACTAGGCAGCAAGCATTACTTTTAAAATCGAGCGTTAGTTTTTGACAATTTTAGTAGTGACTATACAAATCCGTTAACGAACACACCGTTTTATCTTTCTCGTAAATGAAGTATGAAAATTACTATGTTCTGTATAGATAACATAACCGAAGGTTGTGATTTCGAACCCCGTTAGGGACAAGGATTTTTCATGACCTTCACAGGCGAAAGTACTGGTCCAACTAAGAAACCACTGAGAGGGATTAGCTTAAATTCGTCCACTGAAAGTCAGAAGGGGCTATCAGCATATGTAAAAAGAAGGCTGATAGCCCCTTCTGGCTTTCAATGGACGAATTGTAAGCGCTTGTTTCCTAATCGATGTAAAATAAGAAAGTTAAATTGCCTATTTGAATACAAACACTCGTGTCGATATATCGGGGGGGGGGGGGGGGGGGTTGCGCTTTTAAATTTCCAAATATTGTAAATATTTCCAAAGTTCTGTCTTGTCGTACCTATGCGTGTCTTTTCATTCCAGGACAGTTTCAGCGCGTCGGTCAGGGCAAAACATACACACAGGCAAACGATGTCTTTACATGTCATTATCCAATGGCAGACGTCAAATTCTTTTCTCCTCACCTGGCTACAATATGTCAACACCGGTCTGAATGACCTGTGTGAATGCGCTCATAGGATGGCTGCGCTACTAAGATCTTCTGTTGAAGATTCAAATGGATAAGATAGGATAGCAATTCTTATTTACATGTTTTTGCTCAATCTGCAATAGAAGTGATGAAATTATAACATAATGTGTCGACAATGATAAATGCACAGTTAGCAGTACCTAGGCATGCTTATGTTAATTACCCTTGGCCTATTCACGTGAAACTGCTTTTACTACGACGGTCTATTTGCGCGGAAGCACAATTCGCAGTAATGGATGAATCCTACGGTCTAGGTTACAGAGTAGTGCAAGCTAGTAACGTCACAGTTTCTATTTATAGATTGCACCTGGCTATTTATTATACCATTTAAGTACATTTCTGTATATTGAAATTGAGAGCGACCTACCGGCAGAGCGTCTGGGGAAGAAACGATCGATTAAGCGCAATAAGAGGAAACAATTAGTATACAACATACGAGGGGTGTTCACAAAGTTCGCGGAAAAGTGCTCACATTTCTTTATTACACGAACTTAATATATGAAAATTCTGACCACTAAAATTAAATACAATAACAGTGAAATTACAAAATTTCACTTGAATCGCTTACATACACGCCATATAGTTGTAACAGTAGTAACGTCATCAAATGGATCCCGGCCGAGAACAAAACGACATCAAAGTCAACATTCAAACACATTCACAGCGAATGAAAAACACCTTTTAATCCTATTCAAAATAATCAAACAGGCGCATACATATAATTGGCTGGTCATGAATTATTCTGAAGACAGTCACATTGCTACAGTCTGTTCTGTAATTAATTTCAGTGATGGCAATGCGCAAATCCCTGCCAAGCAACTCTTAGACGCGGCGGCGTCATGCGACGACATTTTCTTCCCCTGACCACCGTATGGGAGCGACAAATACCAATATCCGGTGTCGCTCCTATACGGTGTTGACGGCCGGTGCGCTCGTCATCAATGTTGTTTTTTTTTGTCCTATTCAAACCGCTTGTACCATTCGAATATCACTGTTTTCTCGCAGCATTTTCACTATAGGCATTAGGCTTAAATAGTTTTAGTCTGGGAAATTTCATTCAGAACACAAATTTTGATAGCTGTTATTGCTCAACACTCATATTTGCATCAGGCAGCAGATAATGCATCGATTGTTTATATTTCTGACGTTAGAAATCAAAATTACACCATGAACGACATAACACATGTTCATGTATTACGTATATGTAGTTTGAAATTCGTACGGTAATAATAAAGTTATAATCTAGGACCATTTTCTTCCAAACATCCAAATATTGGGCCGGGAAGACGACGATGGCGTTACTACGGAAGCCATCTTTGATTCCATGAGAGGGGTACACATCTAATTTTTGCACAATAAAATGGCAATATGTCGACCTACATCATAGTTCAGTTTCATAAATATGCCGTCTAAAATAAAGAACACTTTTCCGCGAACTTTTTTAACACCCCTCCTACATATGTGTGTATACGTTAGCTGAGAAATACTATATCTCCCATTTTCAACCTAGTCGTTACAGAGGTAGATATTATTTATTCAAAGAGGGTATATATCGGTCTACCCACGGGCATCATTACCTGTCGTTTTGACAGTTACTGCTTAAGGTAATTCATCCATAAATTGTGATCATGGTCCATCAAGTGATCATCAAAACTTTACAGTAGATGCAAGCCTGTATAGACTTTGAGCCCAATAGTCTGTAACTATAAGTCGATAGATGCTAAAGCGGTATTATAAGTTTAACTAATGGATGGATTACCTTAAGGTTGACAACAAAATGTTATATGCGTGGGTAAAAAGAATGATTGATTTTCATCGACTATTTACCGATTTCAAGTGAAAAAATAGATAAATATGTATAACCCTTTAAACAACCTCATAAACGGGGATATCTCACATCACACACTCATTTATAATACCCGTCAAGAATACTAACTTTTACGAAAACAAAGCAGCATAATCGGTTGGCTTGGGTTTAACGTCCCATTTTAAGATCTTTAACAAATATAGTGCTGTGTGGGAATGCACTTTAGGGTCAAACGCAATTTGGGGTCCGACCCATGCAGAGTAAGGTCGGTTTAAAGCACTTTGGGGTCAGTTTCGAAAATGGTCACTAAAGTGCGTTGATATGTCATATTCGTCATATGTAATAAATGTTTAAAAGTTTTAAGACTTTGAGAATAATTAACACTAAATTGACAGAGATGAACCGATATACGCCTAACCCATAAACTAATCACGATAAGAAAAAATTAGTCATTGTGTGAAAGTCTATCCCACCTTGCAACACGAACACCATTATCAATCGACATGCAGAAGGGGGTTCATTTCAAATTTTAGAAATATAAATGTTAATTTAAGCGTTTCATATCTTTCATATATTTATGAAAACTTTGAAATATCTTATTATTGTCATTTTGTGTAAGTTCACTCATCCCAAACATTAATTTATTGACACTAAAGGGGTGATATTTTCTAGTGTCATGAAACAGATGTAGCCTTTCTTGTGTTAATTTCTTGCAATCAAACGTGTAATATTCAACATCTTCATTATAATGCCCACAGTCACAGCTTGAAATGTCTCCAAGGTGATTATTAATGAGATTCGTGAATATAAAAAGATGCATTTTCACTCGTTGCTTCGCCACTCGTGAAAATATCGCTTTTTATGTTCACTCAGTGAAATTATTGATCTATCTTACACTAAAACAAACAATTATCTTTTATTTCTTTATCAATAATTGTACTGTATGTAGAAAGTGATTTTTATTCAGATAAGCATGTTCACGTAAGAGATCAAATATTTATAGTACCTCGTTAGAAAACATATTTATCATTCAATAAATATAAAATGTATGTGTGCTATTTCGTAAAGATTCCTATCTATATCATGTTTTTCATTTTTAAACATTTCTATTCATTTCAATATACAGGGCGTGTATTTTGTCATATAAAAACATTCAATTATAAAATGACATTTATCTTCTAACTTGTTGTATAGGCTACTAGCAAAGGTTTGCCCTTGGAAATGACTGAAAAGAACACACACACACACACACACACACACAAAAAAATAAAAAATAAATAAATAATAACTCACTTTCAGGGGCAGATAACTCAAAAAGTAGAGTGGTGACCCCTAATTTCTTTTCCATTAATTAGTTTCTAATTTTATTCTCTATAATCATGCAAAGTTTTAGAAAATGCCCATGAAAAGTTTTAATTATCCTTCTTTGTCTATATAGAAAATAACTGCATTATGATTGCATGCCTTTAAAGAAAATTGTTGTACAGGCATACATGATTACACCTTGGCTCTGGTGATCTAAAAAGACAAAACAGTTAGGTCTGGCGGGGTGTTTCTCTCGTGCTTTGATAAAACTTTGTTGTTTATTTGCTTGGGTTTAACGTCCCACGGACAATATTTCAGTCATATGGAGACTTTTGTCTATATGACTTCCTACAGAGGTCTACGCCGATAGGCAACAGGGGCTAATATTCGTTTGATTGATTTATATCTAAAACGGAACTAAATGATTTCGACGACAGCTATAACTCGCGAGCGCAGCAAACAAACACTCACACCAGCTGGGATGCAAATAAACAAAAACAAAATCTTGACTATACCGTTTGTATTGAGACTGATCCATATTAAAGAAAATAAAAAATGCAAGAAAAATCTACAAAATAAATGGATGATTCCGTTATATGCAAGAATCATATATCTGTGCTTGATACATGTCGTAAAAATGAATACAAACTCTTCAAATGAGATGGCTTTCCATTTCTGCAGCAGTTTTATTTTCGTTATACACTTTCGTAAGTAAAAGCGTTGAAAAAATCTTAAAACATTCTCGTCTCTATCTAAAAGATAAAATCAAATTAAGATAACATTGCTACATTCCGATGACTCATGTGGAAAATAAAATGCTCAAATTCGCAGGTTCGAAGTTATTTCCCCCTTTTAATAGGAACCAGAATAAACCTCGAAATATCAACGAGGCTCGGAAAAACGCTTCTTGTAATATCACAATTTTAGCGTACTCTCAATATTTACAGAAAATGGCCAATATATGAAGTTAACTTAAAAAAAACAAACAAAAAAAAAAAAAAAAAAACAACATGAGAATATGATTTAATTTTATATAATTGGTGAAATTGACAGGTGCATTGTGTATAACTGCATTCAGCTATTGCTTGACATTGAGGAGATAGAATCCCGATAAAACTTCATCCTACAGATAAGTATTAACTTCAGTCCTTTAATTCTCATCTAGTCTGCAAACTATCACGTGTTTGATATAACATAACAACTGATAACCACTGGGGTACGGAATGTTTCTTTTGTGAATTTTTAGGGGTGGGCAATATATCGCAATACCATTTGTCTGCCAATATATCGCAATATAATTTCAAATATCGCAATATATTGTGTTTTTATAAATAATACTCTGTTTCAATATTTCGGCTTTAAAGCCTTTATCAAGACGAACACTTCTCTTTTGAAAAACTACATCCTGCCGGTCGCCATATTTAAACAAAAAATGACGTTACGTAAACAACGTTAAACGTTCCCGCGCATTAAACGATGTCAAATAATATTTTATCCTATCATCAGACTCACATCGTGGTATAAACTGCCTATCGAATAAACTTAGCTTTATACTCATTCGTGAAATTTTATATACTCTGACGTCATCGGAACTACTTTCTTGAGTTCAAATGTGTTTTGTGTATTGGGCTCAACCGTGTAAGATACTATTCTTTTTAAATATATTTTTTCTTGTCGAGTATTTGAAAGTTGAAAATGCTTAACGCATATGCTTAATAAAAAGTTTCGAAAAGTTCGTGAATTGTTATAACCGTTTTTTAAATCCTGGGACTACTTAGGTGTGTACGCAGAACGGTTTGTTTGCTTGCACACGCGGAAGAATACTAAAGGGCAGATAGTTGGGAGAATCCAGATTTTTTTCTTTTATTTTCGTGTCTAATTTAAAATTATCAGATTATTAGTTAGAATGATAGGATAAATAGAATACTAGGTTAGTGTTGGATAAAGATAAGTTTATCCTGCTCGGCAAAGAAAAAATAAACCGCTCGCCAAGGCTCGCGGTTTATATTTTCTTGGCCTCGCAGGATAAACTTATCTTTATCCAACACTAACCTAGTATTCTCTATGTATGAATTTGCGCGTGTTAGACGTTACAACCAACTGGTTGTAACCTCTGCAACTTCTTTATCTATACAGTTTCATGAACCTGTCTTTCTGTTTTTGTTGCGTCATATAATTTTCTTAGAATTGTAAATTTCATGTCCGAAATCGAGTGATGTGTCCTGGAAAAATGTGTGTTTTTTGGCTTGGATAAACAATGGTTATGCAGTATTAACAAGCTATTATGATTAAGTGGTAATGGTTACTATAAGAATGAACGGAAATTTGAAGTCAAAACATCAGTTGAAAAGTTAAGGCAAAAAAAAATTGAGTTTGTACTTTACACAAATATCTCAAAATATGAAAATATCTTATAACAACTTAAAAGCATCCACATCTTTTTAATGTATTTTTTTTATTTTAGGCAATATATTGCAATATATCGCAATATTAGGCTCAAATATTGCAATATATTGCAATATCATATTTGCCTGCAATATCCATCTCTATTTTTTTTTAACTTATTTTAGTCATTGGAGACTTGCCTCACAGCACTTTCAGAGAGATCTAAAAGGTCCACACCGATATGCGCTAAGCAGAATTCAGAAAGAGAGTAAGAGAGTTGGGATGCAAGAAAACAAAACAAGTTATTCTTGTTAACATCATATTTATTGAGAATGATCGATATTCAAGTAAAAAGAAAATGAAAGAAAAATCCCAAAATAAATGTACAAGTACAAATACAAACTCTTCAAACGAAATGGCTTTCCGCCTTTGCAGCAGTTTTATTTCCGTTATGCACTTAAGTAAAGTATAAGCGTTAAATAAAAAATCGTCCCTTTAAAGAATCAATTCAAGATAAAATTTCGATAATCCGTGGATTGTTTGGGAAAATATAATGTTCAGATTATCGCAAGGTTAAAAAAGCGAGAGTGTTTTTCCCTCTCTTCTTGAAGGGATCCAAAATACATCTCGAAATATCGATGATGCTCGGAAAAACGCTTCTTGGAATATCACAATTAATTTTACCATACTATCAATATTTACAGAAACATAGTAATTATGGTATAATATATAGAGAGAACTTGAAAAACAAAAAATGAACATGATAAAAATTTACCTAACTGATGAGCATGGCTGGTGCTGTAAATGTAACTGCATTAAACTATTGCCCGACATTGATGAATTAGGATCCCTATCAAACTTCACCTTACAGGAAATTCTCGTCCAATCTTTTTATCAACATTTTGCCTGCGAACTATCATGACCATAATACGAGTATATCATGAAAACTGGAAACCTCAGGGGTTCAAAGTTGAATGGGGCGAATCATGTCGTATTTACGGGTAACGATTTGCCCCATTCAACCCCCGCATTCAATTTCAAACGACGGAAGTAATCACTTTAAGGCTGGAAAAAAAGATAGGAATAACAAATTTTTTTTTCTTCAAAACAATTTTTACATTGCATTCAGAGTTTTGCATTAAAAACATGATAAAAAGATAGACAATAAAAAAGAAAGAATAAATAATCGATCAGTTAAGACATCAATAAAAAAGCAATGCTAATGATAAATAAATAGGGAATCTAAAACATTCTTGCATTGAATCATGCAGGGCCGATATTTTTCTGACGTAAGTCTATCTTAAAAATGTATGAAACAAATGTTTATGAGTATGCTTATAAAATGATAGAATAGTAAAAAATGATATCTATGTCAGTGGAATGTGTTACTCTATTGTATTCAACAATAAATCTGAATAGTACTTTTTGAAGTTTTTATCATATTTCGAGTTCATCAGATATATATTTTTTCAAAAACCATTGCTTAAAATACCAAATTTCATTTACTTTTTTTTCTTTTGAACACAGTGTTAATCTTTTGGATTTTATGTCAGAATTCACGCCTACCTTACGTAATATCCTGATACATGACGTCATTTCCGTTGATGTTATATTCAGACAACCGACGAAACGTTGGTATATTAAAAAGTGAAACACTGTTTCGTTTTTGATGATATTGTAATACATGACTTGTTCTTTGCTTACAGGAGGAATCTGGTTCGAATTCCACAAACAATACTTCGTGCTAAGTAATATTTAAATTCTTAAACTAGGTAGATACACATTCCACTAATTTTAATTCATGCAATATTCAGGTACATGATTAAACCGAATTGAAGTATTACCTTAATAACTAACAATAATTGTTAAGAAATAAAATAGTTGGTTATATTTTCATTATATAAACAAAACTAATGAAATTCACCCTTAAGTATTACTTAGCGTTAAGAAATGTTGGTGGAATTCGACCATGGTCATCTAATTGACATTGTTAAAGTTCAACAAAAGAAAGCATATTTTAAAAAATAATGTTCACTTTCATTTTCCCTACAAATAGTTATAATAATAATGATAATAATATGATGATGATGATGATGATGATGATGATGATGATGATGATAAACAGGTATTTCATGATTATAAAAATTGTCTATGATCAGTTCATAAAAATGTTTGCAAGCACGATATTCTTATTTTACGGTTTCAAAATTATTCACTTGGCAAATGAGATATGGAAAAAAGTATATACATTTTTCTTGACTCCTTACGAACGCTTACATCAAGTGCTAAGATTTTAAATCCTTAAATTATCTAGAAGTTGGGACCAAAAAAAATGAAATAAAAAATATAATAAATAGGCCTATATAAAGATCTATGCATCTATACAGTTTTAAAGCCGTATACTGCATGAAAAGTATTTCTTAATTTGAATACAATCTAGATACCTTTTGCTAAAATGTGTATAACATTTTGCAGCTACAAATAAAACATTTAAATTAGCTGTCTGATCAGTATTTATACTAGTATTCTAGTACATCCTATGATTACAGAAAATGACCATGTGCATATATGTACATGGCCATTTCACAACAATACATGACGTCTCGTTAGGTAAGGTGACGTCAAAAATACAACTGAGATAACAATTTCTCACCGGGATTGTTTCATCTCGCAATTGTTGTTTGACGCAACAATTTATAAATATATAGCATCAATAAAATACATTATTATGGATTCATCATGTAGTCTACAGCATGCATGCATGTCACTCAAAAGCTGAATATGAAGTCATTTATCTTGCATTTGACCTGAATGATACAGCCAATAGAGATTGGCAACTACTGGTGTTGTCTTCTCGTGAGGCTCCCGCGAGTACTTCCACTATATCAATGAAATCTCGTTTTGGTCGCGTGAATTTACGAGAAAACTATGATGTTGCCAATCCCTGTTTAATGTATGTATGAAGTGTTATTGATATTCATGAATATTCATGTCATTTTCAAACAGTTACCTCTCTCCCCGCCTAATTCTCGCTCTCTCTCTCTCTCTCTCTGGAAACACACATACACACCTTTTCTTCTCGACTAAATCTGGAATGCAGAAAGGCAGACGGTTAACATATAAGTACCTACAAAATGAGATTAAAATAAAGAATAAAATATCGTTTAACACTACAAATATGAAATTTATAAAACATATATAACGATATCAGAGTAATATACAAATATAAGCGTCAAAATAGAGTTCTTATTTTACATCCTTGATTTATTTTCAGATTCTTTTCTTGGAAATGAGCATTTTGGTTCATTCCAATAAAGCCAGTGTCTGCAAGACAGTGTTTCATTAATTTGGAGACTGTCTACTTGATACGGATAAAATGATGCCAGAAACTGCAGTATTTTGACCTACTGACTGCAATAGTTTTTATTTCTAATCGAATATGTACTTGCTCTGAGTTTAGTGTTTACCAAATGATCTGCGCTGACATTATCGCTAAAATTTGATCTTAGTCGTCAGAACAGTGTTACTTATTTCTTATTTGAAAAAATAAACATACAGAAAGATAACCAATTTGAAAACCTCATACAACCAATCTCATTTAAATCATATCCAAATTTGTGAATTGTTCTTATATATTGATGCGGTTACTTCCCATTTTTGGCGCCGAGTTGATTGACTTACACAAATGTCAATCTGAGAAGACCTTCTACACGATGTGGTCAAATTCAGAAAGCGAAATATGAGCAAATATACTAAATCTGAATTAAATGAGATTGTAATACAATCTCATCACTTTTTGAAGAAAAAACAAACAAACAAACTCCTCGAACGTAGTTCGGTGAAACAAGTCCTAGAAAGTCTCTGCTTAACACATGTTGCATTGTCATGGTTGAAAGTGAAACAGTAATCAATATTGAAATGTAATAACCACGAGAAAAATAAGAAAAGAAATCTGTACACAGAAAAAAAAAACTTTACACTTATTGCGTCATTTCAGTGTCCGCCATTAAACACAACCAATAAACAAAGTACATGTACAGTCAACTCTCTTTACAACGGCGGTGTTTGTTTCAGTGAATTTTGCTGTTCTAAAGAAAATGCCGTAGTAAAGAATAGAGACATAGAAGGATTATGCGCTTTAGCTTTCAAGACTACTGCTGTTATAAAGAGGTTGCTGTTATAATGAGTGCCGTTGTAAAGAGGTTTCACTGAATCTATTACATATATAAGATAACGAATATAATGAAAGTTGTTCTGATTTACAAAAATAAGCAAGCATTGTGAAGCATGACAGAAATAATTTGGGTTCAAATTTCGTACCATACATTTCCGGTGGCTACTTAAAAATCGAATTTATAAATAATTATAATATACAATTAAAAGACGAAAAGAAAAAGAAAACAACACACGCACACAAAATTAGTGGAAAAAATATGTGAAATATCAATTCGATCATACAATTGATACAAAGTGTTTGCTTGCATCGTACAAGAACCCTTATTAGACCTTGTCATAGAATGGGGATTAAACAAATAAAAATCAAGCATTTAAGCAGATTAGCTCCTTCAAGCATTGACTAAAACCAATATTTTAAAGCTTTTCCTAAAATAACACATTTCTGTTTAATTTCCTCGTCGGTACCCATTGTATATTATATGCCATTATCACTACTTTATAAACCGTGGGCTTGTCAATCAGTAAAACTTTTTATGAATAAAAATTGCTACTTGCCTACCAATGAAACCAGGCATAGTATTTTAAAAAATCTTTAACTGAAGTTACAAAAGCAAACGCCGAACAACTAATACGCTGTTTCATAATCAAATGATCAACGGATTAAATGAAATGAATAAGTAAGAAGTTTTGCTAATCAAATAATCCAAGGTCGATTAAGAAGCAAAGCGTGGGTTCCGACGATGGTTCATTTTAAGATTTAAATCTACGTGCGACATTAAAATAAGATTTTTTTTATTTTAATGTCTTCGTAAAATACTTCCAAACGTAAAGTCGTGATATTAGCTTCAATGATATGTATGCTTTATTTAAACTGTTAATTTTCCCTATGTACATAAATAACATTCGTCAAAGTCTTTCCGCAGCAGATGTTTTTCCATATATATATATACCTTATTCAGCAAACGCATCTCTTCTCAGTGGAACGGAATATTTCTTAAATATCACCCACTTAAATTGCAGTTATCAAAAAATCACCGGGAGTATTAATTTACACATGTCAGCACGGGTACCAGCAAGTGAGAGTTTCGGAGTTGCCGGAGCCGGGTATCAAGAGCTGTCTATTTCAACTTGAGAGTTTAAAATGTCGTCCAGATATACAGTGGCTATACCCCTCAATTCGGTTAGGACCTCAACAGTTTTGGCAAACACTACGGTCCCGTCCCCGTGGCTAAGAATCAGCTGACACTTAAGGGCTGTACATAAATCCGCTTCCATGTTCTCCAGGGCAACGTTGTGGCACAGCCCGTCACGGTCTGGAAACATTGAGAAACATGTGAGACACTATGACGTCATCAGCGACAATCATACGGAGGATTACGGAGATAGGAGAAGGAAAAAAAAAACATGTATTCAACTGACGGTGACAATTTTCAAAAGTTTACTTAACCGTACTCTTATACATGAAAATAAAGGATTTTCATTGAACAAAACAGTAGAATTTGATTTGATTTTTGTTTTCAGTTTACCGTCGCTGCGACAGTATTTCAGTCACACCGACGTCCAGCTAATTACGGGTGGAGGAAGACCCCGAAGTGACCCTGCCGGGACTCGAGCCCACGCGGTGAGGGGCTGAGTGAGTGTTAAAGTCAGCGACTTTACCCTTTCGGCCAAGGAAGCCCCACAAAACAGTAGAACAAACACTTAACACAGTGGGAATAATTGAAAAGCGAAGATGATTAATAAGAATAAGAAGATGGTGACGGCTGTTGTGTTTGTGATGATTATGATGATGAAGATCAGCCAAAAAAAGAGAAGATAATCACGTGGCAAAGTGACGTAAGCATCTAATGACGTAAGCACCTACCTGGTGACAGCAAGATGAGCACAGAGAGTAGGGAGAGTTCCACGTCTGTGAGTTTCAGATGACGTAATCTCTCCATCACCCGCGTGAGATCGGCAAACAAGGCCCCTAGCAACCCGATCTCACTTAGCCGGTCCTTACATATAGAGATATTGAGTTTTTGATTAAAAAGTCTATCAGAATCAATTTGTAGGTGTGTTGAATCGAACACAGTGGCCACTTCTAAAATCCCGCTCTTTATCAAGATCCTCTGATCAAGCTGTGTTAGAGACTTGAACAATGGGATCTCCTTCGCGAAGGCCGTGATGAAGCGAACCGTGCCAGGCAGGTACCGGAAGTAGAGGTGCTTGGCATCTTCCTTCTCCTCAATATTAATCTGGAAATGTGACAATTTCACGTGTCAAGAGTTTGAAATTTGTACAGTAAGCGGACTGGTGAGAAATTTTACCCCGGGGCTGGGAGACAGTGGGTTTGATCCCCTGTCACGATATGGCAAAGGTGTTTAACGTTCGTGTTACTGGTATAGCTTCCTGGCTTTTCTCTCAGTATGTACAATGGTAACTTTATGACCGACAGGCCGGTGTCAGAATAAAGGTTTAGGGACCTTTGTTTTTAAACCTACTTCTATTATATGTTTTCTTACAGTTTATATCAATCTTTATCGACGATTTTCCAGGATTGGACCAGTACTTTGTGGTATGGTATCACATAATCTGTCTATGGCGTGATATCGCAGGCAGAAAGCACTACAATACCTACATGAATCATTCCAGAGTTTCCAGATACATATAAATTGATTTGCATTGGGGAAATGTAGTCAATGGTTGACCTCGTTTATACAAAATCATATACGATTTTGTTTGTGAAACTCTTTGTGAGCAGTTAAACTAGACATGAATGGGAAAATTCTGGGCTTAGATGCTCACTGTTAAAATCTGGAAAGATGCATCGCACAGACAAAATCCTAAAATGCCTTAAACACTACATGTCGAAAAAGCAAACATTGTTTATTTTTGTATGGCTTCAGCATTTTATTGATATTTTACTGATAAGTTTTACTAACAATATTTGTAATCTTACTGAGTAACCTCCTTTAAATAAAGACCGTATAAGACAAGTTTATCGTACACACATAATATGGAGAGAGCAATATATAATTCATTCCAGAATCAATATAGTTATTCTCGTTGCACGTGATATATGGAATGCATACTTTTTTTAAAATAAGTTCGTTGTCATTCTCAAAGAGCGTTTTAACTTATGAGGATACACATACCGTACATTATCAAAGGCATCCTCTAAACATCATACATTAGAGATATCCGTGCCAAAAAAAAAAAAGACAAATGTCCTACACATGTGATGTCGAATACCATACCATATACATGTACATGTACCAACCGATAATAAACCTTAATCGCAGCCGTATGAAAAGGAATCGTCTAACGAAAAAACAAAATATTTAAAAAGGGCAATTTCGATGAATTGAATTATTCAAAGATTGTACAAGTTGATTTTCCTTCTAGTGAAATATTATTGTTTATATTTCACTTTTTTGAGTGAAATATCATTTCTTATATTTCTCTCAGGTTATTAGACATAAATATATATCTAGTTATTTTATTAATCCTCTTTTATCGTAACTTTGTGGTGAAAATGAATGCGTGTGGCGTATTGAATGAAAAATAAACTCCATATAACCTACTGCCTAATAACCTAAGAGAAATATAAGATATGATATTTTACTCAAAAGAGTGAAATAAAAACTATGATATTTCACTAGAAAGAGTGCAATACAAGGGATTATATTTCATTCAAAAAAGTAAAATATAAGAAATGCTATTTCGTTAAAAACAGTGTAATATCAGAAATGACATTTCATTCAAAAAGAGTGAAATACAAGAAATCATATTTCATTTAAAAGAGTGAAATATAAGAAATGATTTTTCACTCAAAATAATAAGAAGCTAGACTCTATCATTAAAGACCCTTAATGGTACGAAATCTGGTATTTAGGCATAAAAATAGCTGGCCTACCGCTTTGTTTTCAAAGAGACTTGCAAACTCCTCAAAATCTTCGCAGGCCTTCCTGTAGGCCGCGTGAACTGTCAGAACCATCTGTTCTGTCCTGACCTGGCGGTCAAGGTCGAGTGTTGTGTCCTGTGGCATATACATGAAGCTGGTCTTGGACGGTCGGTCCTTCTTCGGACACCTGCCCAGGCGCACAGCTGAAAGAACATGGTTTATGGTCGTGGTGATATGATGACTGACAGACAGACAGAAAGATGGGCAGAGAGACAGACAGAAAGACATTTGGACATACAGAAAGACATACATACAGACAGACAGACAAAAAGAGAGCTTTAAGACTGCAATTATATAAAAATATTCGAAATGATGTAGCATTTTTTAATCAATTTTCTTTATTTAACTTGTACAAGGGAACTAATTCTACTAGCAACACCACGTAAACACGACAATATTATACAGTTATGTCCCTTGTAAGAGTTAATCAATCTGTCCGCCCAAAGAGGGTGGCAAGGGGAGGGGATTACCTTCGTGCGACATGCCAACTGAGATGCATTTCTGCAGACGACAGTACTGACAGCGATTTCGGCTGATTCTCATGATCAAACAACCGTTGGGGTTCTCACATGCCTTGTACTCCATCTTCTGTCGGACTGTCCGCCGGAAAAATCCCTGGAATTATAGTAAGCATGCATTTGAAGTTTGAGATAACATTTAAAAAAGAAAAAAAAAAGTTCTTCCATTAATTTAAAAGTATGTAGAATTCTAACAGTCAGAGAGAAAAAGAGACAGAACATTTGAAGTAGATTTATATTAAAATATCGGGTTATTTTTTATTACTGGAGACAGCCTTTTGGAGAAAAGTTTTTCTACACTTAAATAAAAACAGGAAGAAGTTATAACATTTTACACAGGTAGGTTTCTTTTCATTGGCATGTTTGTAAACTATAAAATGAGATCTTGGGTGTAGCTTGGATGTATTTAAACTAGATTTTAATTTATACCCCCATACATTGGATGTAAATGACATGATACCAAACCCAATCACATGATCCTGATACCAAGTCGTTGAACTAACCACCAAAAAAAAGGGGGGGGGGGAGACAAACATGTACAATTGCTATTTTTTCAACATACGACACTCACGGTCATTTCGTCCCGTTACATTCCATTCATTGGAGAGTTGCTTAACCAACAGCCGAGGGTTATCCAAAGATGTATCTCATACGACTTTGCTGTGTTATTTAAAAAAAAAAAAAACTTCTTATTTCTACGTCGATCATGGCGTCTGAAGCAAAAACGGCATATAGATATAAAGAGGTCAAGGTCACTAAGTCTTACCTTGCATCCCTCACACGAGAAGACGCCGTAGTGGAAGCCAGAGGATCTGTCACCGCATACTCGACATAGAATGTGTTCGTTTTTACCAGAACCGAATTTTTCTGAAATGATTGCAGAAAAAATGTAGAAATAGAATTGCAGCCAATGGTCCAGTTGTGTTTTTGAATGACAACCGATCCGTAGGTTTCAAGTTCGATTCCTGCTGGGGAGGACATTTTACAAAACCTTTATATGCGCAAAGTACTGGTCCAACCCAGGAACCGCCGAGAGCTTGTAAAAATGTTTCTCTCTCAACGTAAGAGAAATTGAATAGAATTATTAATCAATTAACTGAAAGGGGGAATCAATTACTGTCAAGAAAAACTGACTGACCTGATTTTTTGCTAGCTTTCGAGCTCATGGTTCCCGGGAGTTTAAATAAAGAGCCTATTACCATTTTTCTGGTTGATGGAAACTGAAAATAGAAAAAAAGATTTCATTTAGCAAAAATAATACCAAATTGGGAGCACTGGTGACAAATGCCATTGGATTTTCGTGCAGTACAGAGTTAATTTATGGATCTGAAGTCTGGGGCCATGTTCAGAAAATATCTTAAAGACTGGCTTAACCTTGGGATTTTTTAATCCATCATATGCTTTTTGAAATTGGTATCACTCAAACTTAACAGCTAATGCACCAGACTTGAATAAGCATATATAGTTTTATATACACGTAAGAAACAAATGACGCGAAACCAGATTTGCAAGTGTCGCCCCAGGCCAACAAAGTTATTTTTAGCTTGACCCCATTAAAATGAAAATCAATCCCAATCTCTCCACTTAATCTGGTCATCATACCTCACTACAAAAAGAAGTCATCTGACTATATATATAATGCAAACGCCGGGAAAAAAACCCGCCGCTCTTGGTGCAAAATTTACATCTTAAGTGATTTAAATGTTATTCATATACACAGAGGATACAATTCTTGTTTAATTAAAATGTAAGCACTTTTCCCGGTGTTAACATACTCCCGCCTTAAGTAATTCTGTCAAAATTATACTGACCAACTGGTTTAATTTATTTAAGGTTGATTCCATAGATGGTTCCACTGGAACTGCGTTCAATATAAAGTCAAAATAAAAAAGTATATAATGCTACTACAGGTTGAGGCCTTATAAAAGACCGGTTTAATTTACACACATGCTTTTCTATATTCTCGTAAACAGGTTTTAAATTTCACGTGATACCATGCGTTGTGTAGGTCACGTTGACACTCGATGTGTATTTTATTCAGAGCCGAGAGTACAGGTAGGTTAGACAAAGTGGGACGCGCGTGAAATATCTGGTAGGCACAAAACATTTGTGTTCATGTCAGAGTGACATGAGAACAATTAACTGCTTAATGCTAGTTTACTTATTGAAAAAAAAATCGGTTAAATCGTAAAGGTAAATATATAGGTATGGTGCACTGCGCACAGTAGAAACTTATGATAGGTTCAATTTTCAGCGCTAGTCCCATGTTTTGTGCTAATGTAGACTAAAGGCGTGCTGTCATGGCGACGTGGTAGCGTTTCCGACATGCATATAATTGATGGTACCAAGTTCGATTCCAGTGTTGGAGGTATTTCAATCATTTAGTTCAAAGGAACAGGAGAAGAAGCCGCAAACCAAATAACTAGAAGGCTTCCTCGCATGAAAACCCGTGTGACCTTGACGGGACGCTCGCCTTTCAAGAGTCTACATTTCTAATCTGCCCAGATAGCGATAGCGGTTGACTGTACTGACGTTGCTATGGCCGTACATTAGGCTAGAGTATGAATGCACTTCGTCTCGGTGCAGTGAGCTGGAACGTTGGGATAAAGCAAGCTTGAGAAGCTGTGGACCCTATCAAAGAATAAAGAGAGAGAGAGAGAGAGAGAGAGAGAGAGAGAGAGCTGATAAGTAAAAGGTTTAATAATATGAGAGAGAGAGAGAGAGAGAGAGAGAGGATGATGTTACACAGAGGAATCTTTAAAAGGTTAAAAAACAAAACAAAACAAAACATAATATATATGTATAAGAATGAGAGCGGATTCCTGGTCTACTTCGCTAACAATTCGACCTACTTTTGCCGCGTAAGAAAAACATTGCCTAATAACCTTTAAGAGAGCAGCTAGAAACAGGGCGAGTTCGATTTAACAGACCGCGAGGTCATTGACTTCTTCCCAGTCCACTCAGCAGTAGTACACACATACGGGAAAGTAGGTCACAGCCGGTCATTTCAGGTGAATGATCTCCAGCCAAGAGGTCGTAACAACCTGACACAGACGTTTGACCGTTCATATGAGAGGTCGTTTCATTTCTCGGCGAGTTTGAAAAATGTTTTGAGTCTTACGGTTCACACAAAATAACGTAGAACAGAAATTCTCTCTCTCTCTCTCTCTCTCTCTCTCTCTCTCTCTCTCTATATATATATATATATCAGGAGGCTATCAGTTAATATCGATGTAGTAAATCATCATTATGAATTGGAAAGATTTGCAGCAAACTGTATAATTATACATGTACAAATGTAAATATATGGCTATGTGTAGCATGACATTGATATACATGTATAGAATATCTCCTTACATAAAAATGTAGACCTTTGTACAATAGTTTCTTGTCGAGGTCAGTATAAGATCTCATTTTTATTTGACCCTATTGTGAAATTAAGTACGATTTCTATCGAATTCTGATATCAGTCATACGTAATTTTGTTTACTTTCTCCACACTGTACATCACTTGAAGTCAACACATTTCCTAAAAAAAAAAAAAAAAAAAAAAAAAAAAAATTGCCTTCATTGTCTTTTATAACACAGTCATATTGAATACAAAATCCATGCAGAAGTACGGCAAAATAATCGTAATTCCACACAAAAACTGTACCTGTGGTCCAAATTTTGATGGTAATAGCTATAAAATCAAGTGACCCCTGAGGCAGGGCCAAATATCTTAACTCCAGGCCTTGTGGTGTCTGAGAAGAAGAGTTTACTTAAGTGTTTTTCCTATATAAGCCTATGTAAAATTAAGTGACCCCTGGGGCGGGGCTAATTTTGACCCAGGGCCATGTTTGAACATACCTGGTAGAGATCCACTTGACAAGGCTACACACCAAATATCTTAGCTGTAGGCCTTGCAGTTTTGCAGAAACAGATTGTCAAAGTTTGCACTTTTAAATTCTATTTTTAGCTCCTGTGACCTACTTTTTCAACCAATCAAAATAATTTGAACAACTTTGATAGAGGACATCATAAGGATGATTCCTGTGAAGTTTGGTCAAAATCCATTCAGCGGTTTAGGAGGAGATATGTGTAAAGGAAATTGTTTACGCCGGACGCACGCACGCACGCATGCACGGACGGATGGACGCACGCACGGACGACGGACGATGCACGCCGGACAAAAGGCGATCACAATAGCTCACCATGAGCACGTTGTGCTCAGGTGAGCTGCAAAAATTGAAAACAAGAACAACAAATTACAGGTTTCCAATAATTAGAAACAAATGCAAGTGCAAATGAAACAATTACTTGCCATGTAATATTGGTAGGGCAGAGAGCCGTTAGGGCAACAAGATGGGCAGATACCCGGATAAACAGACAGAAAGACAGATGGACGAACGAACGAACGAACGCTGGATAGATGGATCGATTGATAAATAGAGTTATATCCGTTAAATTGTGAAGTAAGCGTTTTATGCCCACGAGACCATGGAGTTTCCAGTCGTTAATTCCCCAAAATATTAAATATTAACATAATAATTATAATACATATCACGAAACATATAAAATCGAGAGTTATCTTAAGTCAGAAATCTCATAATCTAAAATGTAATTATGAAAGAACGGCACACAAATATATTAAAGAACATGTACATATTTTTGACTCACTATGTCAGTTAAATAGGAAATATACATTTTCAAAATAGCCTCAAGTTGAGATGTTAATAATGGGGGAAATGCATTTCACAACCCATCCGTCAGTGGTAGAACGTTGAACGCGAGAGACGTGCAAGTACATACGCACCCTGGCATCCGACCTATCGTCAAAATTGCCTTTGCCAAGGAAAGATACATCGTTAATTGGGTTTAACGTCCCGTCGACAGTATTTCGGTCATTTTGAGACGATGTCTACTTGAAACAGAGAGTGCTGCCACACTGCAGTATCACGCCATAGACATGTGGCATGATACCACACCCAGTCACATTATCCTGACACCGGGTCACTTCCCTTAAAGCTGCCAGTGCCATTTTTACGGCTTTGATATGTCGCTGGGCGGACGTTCTACATACGTAGGTATATTTATTGAGGTACATATGAGTGCAACTGGGTGGAATTAATATGGGTTTCATATGTGCTGAACATTGGACGAATAATGATTGACTGGTTATCAAGATACATGATAAAAACCCATGTACACGTTCCTCTTGAGTGAGCATAATATTTTGTTTCTACTTTAATGTACAAAATATACATTTTAATATAGATTCTGCACTTAAAAATAAAATAAAAAATGTTTTTACTCATTAATAAAATTTAAA
>CM037782.1:68446152-68463052 GCA_021229015.1 Solen grandis
GATAATATCGAATACATTTGTTTTCCAAGAAAGCAGAGAAAAAGCATGTAATTACAATCATCTCTATCAGTTAAGGGTAATAACAAATTGTTACAGATATGATGCGCAGAACGTGACTAAAATATTTTTAATTAAAGTCGGTTAAACCAGTATGGTATATTGCTAGATATGTTCTGAATCAATGTAATATTTAAACCGGTAATTTCACATGTAACGTCGTGCTTATAATTTTTTATTGGCTTTGCCTTCCCACCGGCATATGTCATTCATCTGGGGACTTTTTTATACGTAAAACATACATTGTTCTGCGGCATTGTGATATAACGCCATAGGCCACACTCAGTCAAATTATCGTGAAACGACCGATCTTGGAACTACCCTTACGTAATACGCGCAATGAGGGGATATATATCAATACCATTTACACATACACTTAAGAACTTTTCTAACTCTACAGTTCATATTTTGATAATAACTCTGTCAAACAAACGGGAAACCTGGAAGAGATTAACTATTTATACGTTTGTGGACAAACTTTACATGGACTTCAAACTCATCATATTTTACTTTTTTAATAAGAATGATTTAAATAGCGACCACTTGCTTTTCTGTAAGAGACACTACTTTGAACCATTCCAACAGTTCGCCCTCGTTCGTTAGGTGTCATTCATCGCATATTAAACTTGTGAAACAATAAAACATTAATAGCTTTATTTTCCTTTTTTTCCGCAAAGTAAATCATAACACAACACATGTGTATCTAATTTGAAAGTTTATACAGGTAACAATATACTAAAAACACAAAATGCACGTGCATCTCGAAATACGTAGATAGCACAAACTGATAAAAATGCAGCTTTAAATGAAAAAAGAAATATTAAAAAATAAAAATGAAGAGTTAGAAAAGTCCTTAAGTGTATGTAACAATTTATTATTTCGTCAGTCGTTTCACTATAACTTGTTACGTCGTTTACCGTGTTCTTTTCCGGCAAATTCGTCAAAAAAAATATTTTATGATTTTGATAAGATAAATGCTTCCCTACACCATGTAATTGTAAGAAGCTTGTGGTAACTGAGGAAGTTCTTTCGAATCATAAAACGATTTCTTTTTTCTCCGAATCCGTTCAGGCGTCTACACAATTTTGAAAGTTCAAGTAGGTGGAATAATATATGCATACATGTACATGATTTAATACTGTATTAGAAATAAAAGAACTCAGTGATAACTTTACGTATACTTACTATATTATTGAATGTTATATGGACACAAAGACAAACTTATATATTAAAGGTTTAAACATTTCAGTGAGATGTGTCAAATACTATTTAACCGTTTGTCTCGATTTTTATTCAGATATGCTAACTAGATGGTACCGAAATATAAAGCGATAAGCTCCTCGTGTAATCGATATATTTTGTTCATACGACACAGAAATGAAGTTTGTCACTCTTGTCTCGTTTTGTTGGGTCAAATTTTGAAGAAATTAACATGTAGTTGATTAATTATATTTGGACCAAACGTTGTGCAACATTTAAAACTGCGATGAAAATAATCATATAATATATTGGATTATAAAATGATTGCTCCTTGTTTTTTCTCAGGCTCATGCATTTACCTCAATCTCACACGTATTGTGGAGAGAAACATTTATATGTTGACTCTGTATCAAAAGTGGGATAACTGTGTATGTGAATTTACCGCAACAGCAAATACTTCAGTGATTATCTCCTCTTACTCGAGCATCGTGAATGGATTTGCAATGGGTAAAATAAAGCTGCATAATAACTGCATCGATAATTTATTCTTCTTTGTTTTTCATTATAATACTTTTGCAATAAGCTCATTGCTCCTCTCTTAAATCACAATGCAATTCAGCCATGTTTACAACCAGTATAAAAAACACATGTATTTAAATGACCTGCTAAATTTTATTGCACGTGCAAATCATGCGAAACTAGACTGTTTGTTTGAAAAATCAATAATCTCTCCAACGGTATATTATACATGTACTTTCACGTGGAAATCATGGTTAAATTGAGTTATTGCCACTAATTCAAATATGGCCCCTCGTATCTTGTATTGACAAAAATAAATACAGTAGCATATACAGGAACGATTAAATAACCTTACATGAGTCCATATGATCTCATAAACTGCTTTCACATCTATTCAACTAACCATTCTGTATGTAAACATAGTAAACAAAGACGGTGATGAATTTTGTAGAGCAATGACTGGCATATAATAAGTACCGAGTTCGAATCATACACTTAACAGGTATTGTTTGCATCTTTTTTACCGTGTTTGATTTCATTTAAAAGGATTAGCATGTTAGCATGTTTCTTAATTAACCGACATAAAAGTTTTCTAGTAATATTTTATATTACATACGATTTAAACCTGTAATGTAAAAGGTACACAATGTGTCTTTGCCAGCGGATATTGGGTCTTAATGGCGATTACTTTTTTTTTTCAAATCAATGATTATTTCCTGATTTTTTTTGTATATTGATGGTATATTATCTGCTCTAATTAAATATGAAAGAAAAACAGGGGGTCATTAATCTTATAAAAAAAACATGAGTGTGTTTTGTAAATATACTCTATAAAGCAGTATTTTAATTATTTGATGAAATTCCACCATGAAAACAAAGTTTTTTTTTTTTCAAAATTAGTTGGCCCTGCCCTTTTTGCCCCTTTTCCCACTCATACGCATCCGACTTCATTAATAATCATTCACCGATAGATTGCCGCAAGTTGATTATTTGATCAGTTGTAATTTATTATACTTTATGTCGCTCTTACCGTTGAGCATTTACTGTATTGAAATAAAAGTTTATTTAGACGTGCCTGGCACGGAGAAGACACGGCGTTACTGTGTTACTACAGCGGTTATATTTTGTGTTTGAGCGCCATGAAAGCGCATGCACGCAATAAATGCGCCGGGCGAGCACAGACAAACTCCAATTAAAACTCAATAGGAACGCAATAGAACACCATGGAAGCTCCTTAGCAACGCCCTAGTCGCTGTGAAGACAGCTCCATCTTCACAAAAAATATCACATTTTCTTGCCATCTCACGGCGCTTTGAAAACTTAAAGGCATTGGAAATGTGCTAAAAATATCAGTTTATAGGGTTAAATAAATTAAAAGATAAGTCAGAGGTATAGGTAGATGTATAGATAGAGGTAATGTGAAAGATATAGTTAGAAGTATCGATACAGATATAGTGAGAGGTATAGCTAGGGGTATAGATAGAGGTATAGTGAGTATCTATAGAGGTATAAATAGAGGTCTATATGGAGGTATAGTAAAAGATATATTTAGAGGTATAGATAGAGATATAGATAGAGGTATAGTTAGAGGTAAAATTAGAGCTATAGATAGCGATACAGATAGATGTATAGATATTGGTATACTTAGAGGTATAGACAGAGGCATAGATAGAGGTATAGTTCTGGACATGGGGGTCCTCGGAGAGACCAGATAAAGATTTGAAAACAAAAAGAACTAACCCGAGCAATATCATAATGATAATACAAATAGACATACGTTTTAATGCATATAATTATTTTTATACGTTATACAGATTAATGCTTGTTTGAGAAATTCATGATATAAATATTAAAAAATAAGATAATATTTTATACATATGGAACATTTAGTGTTAAAAAAATGCACCTTGATATGTATCGTTATGTGACAAATGTATCGCGATACGTATGGTAAATTGACACATGTATCGTGATGCCTATCGTAACAAAACATATCGCGATTACGTATCGTAACGTAACAACTGCATCGCGATACGAATCGTAACGTAACAAATGTATCGTAACATAATGACTCATATCGAGACCTTGGTTAACTTTGTAATTACGATCTTAGAAGCATTCCCGAGACAGATATTCTCAAAATCGTTCTTTTCACGGGTTTTAGGGATCATTTCCTTGGATTATGTAGTAAACAAGGTAGACTGTGCATTTATCACAATATATGTACCACTCTACTTGCAAAACAACAATAACATAGAAACCTTTTGCATGTTTTTAGACAAAACTGTTAATGTTCAGCAAAACTAAGTTAGCGTTGTCCCACTGTATACTATCAAAAGTAACCGTTTAGAATCTAATATAAATCGCGAGGGTGCATACAGTTTGTAGTTTGTGCGGGTTGGGGGTGGGGGTGGGGGAGGGGGCATATCCACCAAATACAGTTTGTAGGGGGGGGGGGGCGGAGGGGGGCATATCCACCAAATACAGTTTCTAGGGTGCTACTGGCACAGTAAGTTAACATCTTTTTCGGAATTTTCGGACACCGTAGGTGTCTACGTAGGTGATAACTATGTATATGAGCAACTATTATTAAAGATGCTTGACTTTTGATAGATGTGCAAGTATTGTAGCAGTGCTTAGTGTAAGTTTATGTTTGATCTGCGATGTGTATCGCACATTTCCGTGCGACATTCGTGCGGAGGCAGCGGCAGCCAAGAGATTTTCGTACGAATTCACAGCTCAGCTAATTCAAATATTTATATAAAGCGCTGAAGGCACTGAAGTTGTGTGTGTCTCAAGTGGAAGATGGTTTCACGAGCTGCAGATATACAGGGTAAATTAGTTTTTGCCAAATATCAAACTTATTTTAAATAATTAACGATTGTTGTCGGCTGTAGAAATTAGGAGAGAAAGAATGGCGAAGTGCAAATTGTTAACAGTTTGCTGAAAAAAATGATGCGTTCATCTTTATTTATTTATTGTATTGACCATGTTAACGCAACGCCAAAGCGGGGCTATTGGCATTTCGCCGAAAATATGACCCCCGATTACTAAATTTACTGTGATAAACAAAAGAAATGCGACAATGCTATTCTCTTAGGACTATCAGCGCTTTGATTTGTACTACCGAGCGACGGCTCAGTTTCTATTTAAACACACACATGTACTGATAAATTTTGTTTTCAGCCATCACACAATTTAAAATTGTTTTGAAACATAAATGTTTGAAATAAGAAACTGTAAATATAGATTTTACATCATTTTTTGAAGTAAAGATTGGCTTTAAAATTACAATATTTATGATCGTAGGGTAAATTAAGTGAAGTTGGTGGGGTAATGCACTGAGATAAGTTTGTATTATTATTATTAGATTTTTTTTAAGAATCATATCTAAATTAAAAAAAAAAAGAAGATATTTAGAGATTAGCGTAAAGGTTCCCATTGTTGTGTTTTGAAAAAAAGGGGGTATTGGAGACAAATAAAAAACCTAATGAAAAATCTGATAAAACAATAATATGTTTATCAAAATGGAGTTTTATTTTAAAGTTATTACAATTTTAATCTGAGTCTCTACATAACCAATTCAACTTTGAAAAGATATTTCCTGTATTGTTAATTATCCTGTCAGAATGGATAATACATGTCTACATAAACAATTCTAGATCTTATACATTTTATTTTGATTATATTCAGTGTTACAGAAGAAAGCTTCATATTTTGAATTTCATTATATTTTCTGAAAAAAATAATGCTCAATTTTAATCAAATTGCACATTCAAGTTACAACTGCCCTTTTAGGGCAACTTACTATGCCTTTTTTCATGACCTGGGGATGGGAAGAGCACTATGGAGTCATCAAAATGGGGGCCTCTCTATGGTATACATATTAAGAAATTAATAACAAAATTTATCTGGGATCCATGATTTTCTGAGGAGATTTGGATTTACGTTGTCAAATTTTTTCCAGAAATATGCAACTGAAATGTGAGCTTCATTGGCATTTGTCTTTTATACTTTTGGTAAAGATGGCCGGAAAAAGCAACCTTACAATAATAAGATTAGTGATCAAATGTTCTTGAAACAAATTCCATTTCTTAAACTCTGCAAAAATTATTTCCGAGCAACTTATCAAATCTTCACATAAATGCAAAAGCACCCTTTTCTCTTAGATATACTTTCCTCTTATATTAGTTTTATCAATTCTTTAGGTACGATTCAATAACTCATTTTGTTATACTTTGATTCTAAAAAAGAGCTTAATTATTTACATGTTAAGATATGCATTTTCTGTTTGTTTATAAAAAATCTTACATGTATGATGCTGAGAGATTTTAATATACATATATGTGAACTCTTTGTAAGATAGTCAGTGGGATGCTTCCCCAACCCACTGCTATTTAAGAACAAGGATAATAAAATGAAAATCTTGATACAAAAAAAAAACTGGAATAAGAACAAAAATTCCAACCAGGAAATCTCCCAGAGGCCTTATTTAAAGTTTTAATTTGAAAAACTTTCCCGCAGAAGATCCCCTCGATCCCCTTTCGGATTTTTATGTTTTCTAAAGGTTTAACGGTTTCTTTTTCTAAATCTGTAAAAATAATAATATATAAAGCAAATGAATTGTAAAACTCAATCAATTTAAAGGTTGAAAGCCATGGTTTCAAAGTATTTTTTTTTCTTTTTTACAATTTCAATTATGTGTATCAAATTGCAATGATTATTTGTTCACTGAACAAAGCTAAAAAGTCACAACCGCATATTTTGAGGATCTGTGATAAAACCTTTATGCATCACTAACAAATGGTTACTAACAACTGACACTCCTGAAGCTCAAAGTTGAACATTTGAGACAATTTAAAGCTAATCATTAAGTATGTTCGATTGTTAAATAAAAATGAACAAAACCTTGTGAATACAACAAGAAAGTTTGATTTAAAAAGTTAATCACAAGGTTCGCAGAATATTCGGTGAATTTCAACATTATATTAGCTTATACTGAACTCATTTCAGCTGAATAATTATGGCTGTACATATACTCAAAGAAGAGAGAATCGCAGGGTAACTAGAATCTGTAGTAGCCAGACTCAAGTTTTTACCTCCTAACCTTGCAAAAAAACCCATATGATAGACCCCATCTCATTCTAAAGCATTTATTTTGTTTTAAAAAAAAATCTTTATCAAAATAATTTAAACTGTAATACCGTCGACTACTTCCTATTTAAAACTGACACAAAAGTTTACCCTGCGTTTCTTTTTCCTTGATTATATATTTACAATAGTTCTTACCTTTGACTTTGGTAGCGTTGTAGAAATGGAATAAAACACAAGTTTGGCCGACTATGGCGGTCCTCTGTCCCGTTTCTATGAACGCCCAAAGCAGTGATCAAATGTTGGAAACGTCACGTGTTATTTTATGATAAAACTTAACTCTTTGATAAATACTTCAATATGGCGGAATTGACCTTTCTGCCATCGACACGTAGCCACGCCCCCTTTAGCAACGCATCCGAGATGTCACTACGGTAGACAACTTGTTTCCAATATGGCGTCGCCAAACATTACACGGCGCGTAGATTTGGATTCGATTCCTTCCGATTTTTCGGTATTGTACCATCCAGACAAGAATATCTCGCTAAAAGCAAAGCAGCAAGGATTCAGGTTTTTCAGTGAGGGTTATTTCACCGCGGTGCAATTGTATTTAGTTGACGAAAATACGATTAGTGTGCAAGGGAAATGTCATCGAAGTCAACGCAAACACGAGAAACCCCATCGGGTTAACTTCGATATTCAGGGCAGAGAGATTTATCATGCATATTGCACGTGTCAAGCTGGGTAAGTAATCCGTTAAAATATAAATGAAGAAATGAAAATGATTAAGTTATTGATTCAAATGCAAAATATGCAACTTGACCTTACTTATAGTTCAGTGAATGTTGCGGAGCATGTAGAAGCAATAGGGATGATTTTCTCTAAACATTGCACGGCACATATATACGGTTATAAATGGAAATCGCTCACCTATTCACCATTTAGTTTTTTTAACCCAATTCCTGTTTACGTTCATAAAATACATATAATTGCTGAGTATTGCAAATATGAGTGTTTTTTTTTCTGATGGATTCTCATTATTTGCAGGACATAAATCCCAAAATGAAAATATTAAAAAAAAAAGAAGAAATAAAACTTGTGATACAGATGATTAACACTTGGGAAAGAATCTGTTTATGTAGTTGGATCTAACATGTCCTGTAAGTGCATGTAAGGTGAAGCATATTGTTTCTCATCTAGGACATGAATTCATTCACTGGTATATGATTATGTAAATACCCAGTTGATTGTTTTTATAATGTATGATTATGTTTGATGTTCAATCTCTTTCTCTCTCTCCTACAGAAGTTATACTTGAAACTAAGTAATACATGTGTGTGTGTGTGTGTGTGTGTGTGTGTGTGTGTGTGTGTGTGTGATAACTTGAAATTATATTGAATTTAACCAAATTTTTTTTTTTTTATAAATATTGTTTTTTTACAGTATGAGTGGTTCATGCTCCCATGTGATCGGTCTGATCACTGCCATAAATCAGTGGCAACTAATGGGATTCACTAGCATCCCAGAGGAGGTTGCCTGTACATCACTGCCCCAGTCATGGGGTGCCCCAAGAGGTGACAGGATTGATCCTCAACCAGTGACAGATCTGCAGTTTGTCAGCCCTAAAGTTGAAAGGAAACGGGTCCCAGTGCAGAACAAAATCATTGACTGCAGGTAATAAATTATTTGGTGTTGATCTTTATGAATGATTAATTAAAAAGAACAAATTCATGAACTGTTCATCTATGTTTTAATTTTTAACATAAACATGTCAACAATGGACTTCTCATAGGAACAAAAATATAAATATGTGCATTGAACATGAATGCCCCAAAGGTTGTTACTTAATTCATGCATTTCATATGAAGCATAAGACTACTGTGACATACATTTCAAACACAGGCCTGGATTCATAATCACTGTGAAAATTACACATGTGAATTTTACCTTTTGTATTGCAAATATGTTCAGATCATAAATTGTCAAAATGTCAGTATCATATATTGCACAGTAATTTAATGAGTCAAAAATTCTTGTCAATTGCATATCAAATTTTAAATATTAACAAGATCATCAACTTCATCGGAATGTGAAATACACCTATAATGTTTCAGGAGTAAAGTGTAATTTCTGTTGAAATAATGCATAACACAAAGTTTCAGACAAATAGTCAGACAAAAAGACAATTACAAACCTATATATCCCACATGAATGTGGCATTATTACATGTATAGGGAATGTTATGTTGCAGTAGCTTTTTGTTGCTTTGTTTTTTGCAACCAGCAGCATGGGAAAAATGGTGTCTCACTTGTCCTTCAATCTTGTGAGATGTCATTTTTTCTTTAGCTGTGAGTAGCAAAATACAATGCCACAAAAAAGGTGCTGCAATATAGTTTTCCTTTTATGTTATACCTAATAAATAATCAATACACAAGAAGTCAATTTACATAAGTTTTCATGAGTTTTCCGAAGTGATGTCACATAAGTGATGTCACCCTACCACCGTATTTGTCATTGACATGATACGGATTTTTATCAGTTGAAATGTATTTGACAAGGAACATTAAAATGTATATGGGCTAATAAAGATAAATATTTTGTTGATAAAATGTTCAACAAATTGGCAAAGAAATGCCCGATTCAAATGCCAGTATAAAAGCATATCTGCTTGATGTTATTTAAGATATCATTTGCACAAATTTCGATTAATGTGCTGAGAAATATTTTTCTATCATTGTGTTTTTCAAATACTGCATGGTTTATTTCTTTATATTTCATTAGATGATTTTTCTTTTAAAGTTACATGGGCTTATTGAATATTAACCTTAATAAGGACTTAAGAAAATGTTGTTTGCACATATATCATTACCCATTTTGAATTGTGAGTAATCAAGACTAGATATCACTCATACAAAATTATACATTTTCACTTTATACATTTTAGAAAAATCAGGGTTAAAGAGGAGGATTTGACATTCCTAAAATCTTTGCATGGGTGTGGAATTAGCTATCTGACATCCATTCAGCCACACACAGTCAGCACCAATCTTGGAGATGTTCCAGTTGGAAGTGGACTAGCAGCACAGGTATGATTATGACTCTTTTATACATAATGGCATGAAATTGGTTAAGAAAGAGCACACATACCAAATTTGATTAACACTTGACATGTGAGCAACTGGAAATTTATTTGATATGATTTTAAATGACTTGATTCTTCGAATTGCACGTTCAACATGAAACGGTGTTTTAATTTAAAATTTTAATTAATTCCCAATGTCTTTCACAGCTGATTCAATATTGAACCCTTTATCAGCCATCAGGCCATCTCCAACTTGAAGATAGCCAATCTTAATGAGTTGAATAAGTAACTCCTCAAGACCACACTGCTTAAACAGTTCCTTATCTGAGATTGACCCACTGAATAACATTGAGGAAAATATGACAGACCCTCTTGGGTCAACAACAACTAAACCCTTTAATGTATTGCTTGATTTGTAATCACTGTAAGTCTGTGATTGTACTTTCAAGGAAGAGGGTTTTTGTATCTTGATTTCAGTACAGTCCAAAATTCCAAAAGTAGTGGGAAAGCTATCCTTATAATCAGCTGGCATGTGTTCCCTTATTAAAACTCTCGATGTGGCCATATTGGCACCTCACCAAACCTTAAGAACATATAATTTACCCAGGAGTTGAAAATCACACCTGCAGTATGTTTGGAAACACTGAAACGATAACCGAGGTCCACAAGATCAAAGTCATTTCTGAGTTTACACAGAGTCAACAACAGTTGATTCTTAAGGGACATATATTCAATCTGTTTCAATTTTCCCTTTCCTACATATGAAAGTGGGAGAACTTTTTCGTTTGGCACATTGAAACGGTATATTGCCAGGAATGAATCTTTGGAAAAACCTGTGTAATATTTGATTATGTTTTCATTTGACATTATATTATCAACAGAAAAGGATGGCACGTTAGATTTTAAGGTCTCTTTGTTCATATGTGATGCTTGTCGTGTCCTGTCTATCGACTCAAGAGTAGATTTGGCCAGATCTTGCCGTAGGGAGTTATTTTCAGCAACCAAGCACAGTACATCTATTGGGTCAATCCCTGTAACCAAATTATAAATATTTATTATAATAATTAAAAAAATTTAACCTGTCTTAAGTGGTTAGTATGGGGAACAAGAGAAAGTGATTTGCTTAACAAAGGTGGTTACTAAATAAAGGTTAAACATATAATAAAATGCTTGTTTGGTAATATTGAAACTGACTGCTAAATACAGGTTGACCGCTTAATACAGGTGGCCACTAATACAGTTTCAACTATATTTTATATTTACAGGATCAGTTTTACAAGGAAGAAGTGCTGCAGCCAGTGACAACACAGTGTGGTGACATTAAGTTTCCTAAAGTAGCTGTGATAAGTGCAGATGGAATAGAACAGAATGAAATGGTTACAATGGAAGAATGTCACAGGTTGGAAGAGAAAACACGTGACCAAGCACTTTGTTCCAAATGGTTTGAAGCTTGGAAAGGTCGCCTTACTGCATCACAGTTTGGGCTGATTTGTAAAAGGAAAAAGGTCACAGATAAATTTGTAAATATGGTAACGGACACAAAATCTTTCACTTCAAGTCCAACAACATATGGGAAAGTGAATGAAAATAAAGCCCTGACAACTTATGTTAAAAAGACAGGCCATCATATCCACAAGTGTGGGTTAATTGTAAACCCCAAATTTCCATTTTTAGGTGCATCTCCAGATGCTAAAGTGTGTGTTAGTGGGGGTAAGTGTGGCCTTGTAGAGGTTAAATGCCCTTTCAGTGCTAGGGAGTGTACAATTAAGGAAGCATGTGACATTAAAGATTTTTGTCTTCAGCTTGACAACAACTCTGGACATATTACCTTGAAGAAAATGCACAATTATTATTATCAAATTCAGGGCCAATTAATGATAAGTGGAGCAGAATTATGTGATCTTGTTGTTTACACAAAGAAGGATATTTTCTTTGAAACAATATTCATTGACAAAATTTGGTGTGAAGATCTCTTGAAATCATTGGCAAGATTTTATTATTCTTATTGTAATTAAGTAAGTTATGGTATCAACTGAAGTTAATGGGCTATTTGCAAGTGATAAACCTTTAAGTACCTGTATTTTGAAGTACTGACAGTCAGTAACTACAATTGCATGTAGAACCATCAACCTACCAAAAGTCAGCTTAAAGGCTTCCTCACATAAAAAGCACAATTGACAGTATTGGGCTTTAACCCTCTGTATTGTGGGTATTAGTTATAGTTTAATCTTAATAAAATTTCTTCCTTCAAATTGTTTTTGAATTTTCAATTACTTACATGAACTTTCAGTTTGTGTAGCTACTGTGTGGTCTTGACATAGCATTGAAAGTGGCTCATTTTCCTTGTCATACTCAACAGCAGCATGGAAATTGTCAGTCTCTGACAGTATCCTGGAACAAAAAGGGAAAATAGGTTTCAAAGATAAAACTTTACTCAAAATCAACTTCAGTCATGGAGTTTATGAAATTCTTAGAAGTTTCCATTCTAAGTAATAAAAAAAAAACCCAACATATTCATTGTGCCAAATGCTATAGGAAAATTGTAAGAATTGGAAAGAATTTTTTTTGTGAGTACTATATTCAGAGTCACAAGAGTGTTAATATTTATTTGAATGTTAATAACAGACCTTGTTGGTGTTTGAAAACATAATTTTCGTCTCCTTGATGGGTAAGCTCTGTGGGCCTTGGGGTTTGGTGTGTAGGGGTCAGCTGGAAGAGGATCGGGGAATTCTTTGGTTGGCCAGCTACAGTTGACAAAATGCTGAAATGTAGTGAAGTAATTTATTGGTATTGTCAACATTCAATTTAGAATGTAACTGATTAATTCACTTGAATTGTCATTCATTCTTCAGTAAAACTCACTAACATGTGGTTGTCATGATTTCTTAATTAAATGGGTCACAAAGTCAGGGAAATAGTGGAAAAAATAAACATTGTGTCATATATTTTGGAGAAAAAAAATATGCTATAACATATAGTATATCAGAACAATTATTTCTTTGTTTTATGGATTATTTGTATTATATACATGTACCTCATATTATGTGTGTTCTTTCATGTACAGCATAAAAGCAGTTGATGAACAGAAAACTTCTGTCCAATGACTTAATATTACAGGTGTTGCACTGATTGAACTTGTTTATTTTTCTTAACCACCCAACATTTTGATTTTTTTTATAGATTTCTTTACTACCTGTGGCTTTTTATTAAGAAATGTAGCGTAATTAATAAAAAAGGGAAAGTATTATTTATAAGACAATAAAAATGTTTTAAATCAACAATGAAATTATCTAATAATATGCGGTGCATTTCAATTAAAGTGTAGATAACAAGGATAACACAAATTTCATTAAAATTCCATGAATCATTTCTTTTAAAGAAATAAAAAAAATATATATATTTTATTGGGAAAATAGTCATTGAGGGGATGTCAGTTATTGGCTAAAGAAAAAAACCTGTAAAAGGTAATAAATTAACCAAAATATAATCACTGGGTCTGAAAGGCCCAAAACCAGATATATACTGTATCACAGTCACATAAATATAAAAAATACAAATAATAATCTAATCTAAATATAATGATGTAACAAATCCTAAAATTAACCAACCGATAATAAGACTATTAAAAGTTTTTTTTCATAGACTTCCTGGCAAGATTTTGAAATGGAGATATGAACATATTTAGTGAAAATATTACACAAATGAAATAAAGTATAAGTCGAAAAAATACACTGATACACCGTCTATATAAACATATCTTTAGGCCGAATTATGAAGGTGGCGAATCGATATCGGGAATATTTGCACTCTATCAAAAATACGAGAGAAATATCACCTTAAATAGAGATATTAATCATCGCATCCACTTACCTTGGTACAGACATACCGATTTTTTTTTAATTTTCTCTACATTAAGCTGCCAATGTGGTCTTCCGCACAACTTTATCCAACGCAGACACTTACTGTATTGTGTCTTTGGCTTCGGGAATGGTACAAATTTTACGCCTCCTTTTAAACGTTCCGGATATCTACTGTCACTATCACATACACCAAAGCTACATCTCTTCACCATTCCGTAAACAACGACATATTTCTCATATTAAAGTAGTAATAAAGTAAAAAGTTTCGTGTCGTATTGATTTTTTTTCGGCTGCAGAAGTTGTCTAACAAAATGGCGGATGTTTATCGGTATCGAAGGTGTGACGTAATGCCGTTATCTGATTGGCTATACGGAACTGTCAATCAAATTCGGCAGAAAGGTCAATTAACCGAGGTAATACATATGATTCGTGGTATAACAAGTTTCTGGGGGGTTTATCTTTAAACCATTTGCGCGTGAGAACTCATTAGGACGGGCTGTTTTCAATGTCCCAAACAATCAAAACAAATTTCAGATAAGCTCTAATATTCAAATCAAGATATCACGTGACTTTCTATGTGAATTCCGGGTAATGTTTAAGATACGGGTCCAAATAATAAAACAAAAGGGCCATGATGACCCTGAATCGCTCACCTGACTATAATGAGCAACTTATGTTGGATTTTTCATATGGACCTACTTTTTGACCCCACATGACCCAACTTCGAACTTGTCCAAGATTTTATGGAAATTCCTTAACAAAGTTTTTCTAAGATTTGACCTCATGACCTACTTTTTGACCCCACATGTCCCAAAATCAAACCTGTCCAAGATTTTATGGAAATAAACATTCTGACCAAGTTTCATAAAGATTGGGAAAAAATGTGGCCTCTAGAGTGTTAACAAGGTTTTTCTAAGATTTGACCTCGTGACTTATTTCTTGCCCCACATGACCCAAAGTCGAACTTGTCCAAGATTTAATGGAAACAAACATTCTGACTTAGTTTCATGAAGATTGGCCTAAAAATATGGCCTCTAGAATGTTAACAAGCCAAATTGTTGACGACGCACGACGGACGCCGGACGCCGGACGAAGGGCGATCACAAAAGCTCACCTTGAGCACGTTGTGCTCAGGTGAGCTAAAAAAAACACCTTGAACTCCTATTTGAATAGCTATTTGTCTGAATATTCAAATTAACATGTTTTCAAACAAAAATCTATTTCCTTAAAATAATTTTTAACACAAACTGCAAAATAGTATTTTACGCAGACAGCAAAATAAACGTCTCTATGTGCCAGGATAATAAGTCACGTAATGGCTTCTTATAAATAAAAATATGGCGGATATTCTTCACGAGGTTTAAATGATTGGAATTAGCTTATGCAGAAAGCTTTGTAAGGTGTGTAAAGCATGTTTAGTGATAAATATGTGTAAAAATGTTTCATGTACCCATATATGCCCTCAATCGAAACTGTCATTAAGTTTTAAATGGAAAAAATGATCGAGGAACGAGATTGGTGTAAGGTCAGCATTTTACCCGAATATAGTTGCAAACTTTTTTTCGTGTTAGTGGACCATCATATAAGTTAACTATTTCACAATAAAAAATAGATTTATATGAATAATAGACATTTTTATATAACATTTTTATCGAAAAATTAAGATTTAGGGGACACTCATGCAGTTACTGTTAAACTAGATAGTCTAAATAAACGCACAAAATATATGGGGTGGCGAATTTAGAGTAAATATAGTTTATTTACAGGATGCGGTCAAACTTCACTAATATTTTGAAAAAAAAATCAAAATTTCAAAAACATGGCTTTTTAGTTGTTGTTGTTGTTTTTTGTCAATCCTGACTTTATTTTTTGTTCAATCTTCGTCATATTTTCACTGGTAATGTAGTTTTATGATTCAAAGAGCCTAACAATTAAAAATTTAAAAAAATGCAATGGTCAAAGTCATATTACTATTATTATTGTTTTTTTTCTTCGGCAAAAATTATCTCAAAACTTTAAAATATTTTATGGAGAGTATATCGTCAAAAGTGTAAGTTCTTGAAGAGCACTTTCCAGTGATGTTTAGTTTTTGAAGATCGGGCTTAATTTGGTCATTTTATAGCAGCCCAAAGTTTGATATTTTTGAACAATTGTAAATCAGTTTTAAGCTTCAAATTGTGACATTTAAGAAACGAAATGTTTGACCCATGCATATTGTACACTTAATTGAACTATTCGCCGAATTTCTAGGTACCTAATGGAAAAATTTAATTTTAATCATTTTTTTCTCATTTTGCCGCTATTGGCCCTTTGCTTGAAATTACTCTTTTGCGTATAACTCAAAAAGTAGAAGTCTGATTCAAATGCGGTTTTCAGCATTCTGTTCCTTGTTGACAGCACAACAGAATACGATGATTTTAAAGTATCGGATGTAGTAAAAAAAATATTTGCGCTAGAAGAGATTGAATGGGCGAACCTTGCAAATAAAAATGTGCAAATAAAAGTAGGTCTACAAAAAGCCTGCTCATTTTTGTTTGAGATTAGATAGAAGAATTTGTTTTCTGCTTTCAATTGTAAGACCAACAGACCCAAACCGTTCAAGTACACCAAAAGAACGAAAAAAAAACGCTATTCAAACGCAAACGAAACGCGAACGGAACGCAAACAAAACGTAACGATCGAACGTTTTCCCGGGCCCAACGATTCAAAAGCAAACGAAATATACAAAACGTAAACGCAAACGATAAAAGCAAACGATAAACGGTATCAAAACGTTTGCATTAAACGCTGAGGTTTGGGGTTCGGAAATTCTCTAACTTTATCTGGTTATGTTGAAGTGCAATTTATTTTAACGAAAAAAAAAAAAAACATCAATAGGGATTATTTATGCCAAAAGCATATTTTTTTTTTAAAAAAATGAGTGATACAATTTTAAAAAAAAGTTTTAAAAAGTTTTCAATAAAATAAAAAAGGGGTTTTTTCTTTCCCCCCCAAAAAATTTTTTTTTGTTTATGTAAAAACAAAAAGCGGCCCGAATTGGTTCTTATTTACGTGTTTGTATAAGCGTTATTAACGGCGACTAGACCAGCAG
>CM037782.1:68463152-68513152 GCA_021229015.1 Solen grandis
CTCTCCATGTATGAATTTGGCAACCTTCTTCAGCAGGTAACCATGCAATACCTATTTTCAAACCTGATTTTTGATTGCCATCTTCGTCGTCATTTCATAAATAGCTGACTCAAGAATTTTGAAGTTTGATCTATCAAACATATCAATACAGGAAGAAATATTGGGTTGCCGTTTTGATCCCTTTTCCTTAAATTGGTAAAATAGGTGTCCAAGTCTACGCATGTCTGACTTAATACTTTTTCTTCGCTCATCTTTCTTATCTTGGAGACACTGAAGCTTCAGATATTCCTTTTCCCCATATCCAATGATCAGCTGATCTGTTTTACAAATTTTCCTATGTTGTCATCATAGGTGTTCATAATTTCTCTTTGAAATTCTCTGGAGGAGTTATTGTCATCTGAAAAAGATCTTAATGAGCTCATGGCCACTGGAACATGGGTAGAATTATCAGCTGCATTGCAAATCTGTTTATGACGATGAAAATATGATTTTTCAATGAAAGCAAGGCACTTTGAACAAAATGCCAATTTTTTATTTCCACGAGATCGCTCTCTTTCAATTTGTATGTTATCTTTCTTTTCATTAATTAATTGTAAATTCTTTTTCATTATTCCCTTTCGTTTTAGAAGACAAAAAGCTCTATCTCTTGCTTTTTTTGGTTGCCGAAGAGCTGTGCTGACCTGTTCTTCTGATTTGTGTTTCTCTCTACTTCTCAACTTTGATTGTGGTTTCATACAGAATGGACAAGTTCTGTATGGGTTTTTTTTCCCTATGATGTCTTGATGCATTGAACTACTGGATATGTCATCTAAAGCAAAATATGTTGAAAATTATTTTATATGATTTTGTCCAGGGTATAAACAGTGGTGAAAAAAAGATAGAGAAAACATATGAAAGATCAACAACAGCAACTGGGTAAGGTATGCATAACTATTCCAGCTCCTTGTCAGTATTTAATCAGTATGATGCATAACCTGTTAAGTGTTATCTTGACCTTGAACAGAGATTACCAAAGACCTACACTCTGTACATCCCTTCAGGATTTCTGCCAACTAGTTTTCATTTCCTTCAATCAGTATCAGTTCAAAAGAGAACAGAAAATTGCCTCTGGATGGACATACAGACTGACATACAACCAGGGACAAAACATACAGTTACCCTTTGGGCATATAAAAATATTAATCCAAGAATGCCACCCAAACCCAGTACCCTTTGCTTACACAGTGAGTGCTATTGCCAATTTCAGTAATAATAGTGACAAGGCACCAGAATAGTCAAGCATGCATTCTTCCAAAAATGGCTCTTGCTAATTTAAGTTTTGGACATGAGCAGGTTGTTACAACTGTATTAATTGATGTGCTTTTTTCTAACAAGGGCAGACAAGAATTATGATTTAAGAATTTAACTGTAAGATTATCCTGATAATTTTTTGTGAAAAAAAGTAAGCAAGTGCTAAAAGAGCTCAACTATTTTTTCTGAAAAATAAATCTTGAAATATACAATAAATAATACACACCATTCATAACTTCTTTTGGCATGGATGTTTCCATTTCAATCTGCTCACAAGCTGCTGAACATGATGAAGCAGTGGAACATATATTCTGTTGGGTATTTATAATATTAAATTCACTAGAACTGGTGACTGGTGCATCATTTTCTGTCGGGATTTCTATGTCCTGCTGTTTACCAGGTGATTTAAAAGGCAACACATCAGAATAGAGTTCACCTGAGGTATTCTTCACGTCTAATCTGTTCGAGAAAGCAACTGGTGCATGATTTTCTGTTAACATTTCTACATCCTGCTGTCCATCAGGTGAATTACAAGACAACACATCAGAACTTGTTTCACCTGAGGTATTCTTCATTTCTATTCCTTGGACAGTAGCAACTGGTGTATCAATTTTCAGTAACATTTCTACATCTTGCTGTCTATCAGGTGAATTACAAGTCAACACATCAGAACTTGTTTCACCTGACGTATTCTTCATTTCTATTCCTTGGACAGTAGCAACTGGTGTATCAATTTTCAGTAACATATCTATGTCCTGCTGTACATCAGGTGAATTACAAGACAACACATCAGAACTTGTTTCACCTGAGGTATTCTTCATTTCTATTCCTTGGACAGTAGCAACTGGTGTATCAATGTCTAGTAACATTTCTATGTCCTGTTGTCCATCAGGTGAGTTACAAGACAACACATCAGAACTTGTTTCACCTGACGTATTCTTCATTCCTATTCCTTGGACAACAACTGGGTACTTTAGAATATACTGCTGAATCGGTGAATTACAGTAACAATTCAGAATGTTCACACTATACTTCATTCTATTCCTGGGCTGCAATGTGTAATCATTTTGAAATTTATTGTCACAAGGGGTACAAGACAACACATCAGAACTTGTTTTCACGTGAAGTATTCTTCATTTTTTCTTCTGGAAGTACAACTTGTATCTGTTTGAGTAACATTTCTATGCTGTAGTTCCACAGTGATGTACAAGACAACACATCAGAACTTGTTTCATGAAAGTATTCTCAATTTCTTCTTGGAAGTATCAATTTGTATCTGTTAGTAACATTTCTATGCCTGTAGTTCCACAAGGTGGTTACAAGACAACACATCAGAACTTGTTTTTAGTGAAATATTCTTCAATGTTTCATTCCTGGAAGTATAATTTGTGCATCTGTCTAGTAACATTTCTATGACTGTTGTCACAGGTGTGTACAAGACAACACATCAGAACTTGTTTTCACTGAATATTCTTCATTTTTTCTTGGAAGTACAATTTGGTGCAATTTTCTAGTTAACATTTCTATGTCCTGTGTCATCAAGTTGGTTACAAGACAACACATCAGAACTTGTTTCAACTGAGGTATTCTTCATTTCTATTCCTTGGACAGTAGCAACTGGTGTTTCAATTTTTAGTAACATTTCTACATCTTGCTGTCCATCAGGTGAATTACAAGACAACTCATCAGAACTTGTTTCATCTGAGGTATTTTCCATTTCTATTCCTTGGACAGTAGCAACTGGTGCATAATTTTCAGTAATGTCTAAGTCTTGCTGCATCAGGTGATTACAAGACAACACATCAAACTTGTTTTCACGTGAGTATTCTTATTTTTCTTCTTGGAAGTAGCAACTTTGTATCTGTTTGAGTAAATTTCTATGCCTGTTTCACAAGGTGATGTTACAAGACAACACATCAGAACTTGTTTTGTGAGGTATTCTCATCATTTCCATTCTGGAAGTACAATTTGTGATCATGTCTAGTAACATTTCTATGTCCTGTTGTCCAACAGGTGAGTTACAAGACAACACATCAGAACTTGTTTTTAGTGAAATATTCTTCATCTGTTTTCTTCTGGAAGTATTAATTTGTGCATCTGTTTGAGTTAACATTTCTATGGCCTGTAGTTCACAAGTTGTGTGACAAGACAACACATCAGAACTTGTTTCACCTGAGGTATTCTTAATTTCCATTCCTTGGACAGTAGCAACTGGTGTATCAATGTCTAGTAGTATTTCTATGTCCTGTTGACCATCAGGTGAGTTACAAGACAATACATCAGATCTTGTTTTTGGTGTGATATTCTTCATCAGTTTTCTTCTGGGAGTATCAATTTGTGAATCTGTTTTAGTTAAAAATTTCTATAGCCTGGGCACCAGGTGACTTACAACACAGCACATCAGAACATGTTTTATGTAAGGTTTCTCCATTTTTCTTAACACAGGAACTGGCAGTGAATGCATCATTTTCTGTGAGAACAAATATAATAATAAATTTAAGAAATTGGCTGTTTATTATTTGAAAATTATTTTATTTTAGCTTGTCTTTAAAATCAGGCTTTCATTTCAGAAATCAATACAAACTAGAGCCATCACAAAGTGATGAACACCCCTATAGGCCACCTTGTTGTACGTGAGGCCAAATTACAAAGGAGAATATCTCCAAAAATTAAGGAGTGAAGAGTTATGGTTTTTGTGCAATGCACTTCTCCTCACTGAGTCCATACATCTATTAAGTGTCAAGCTGATATCTATTTTGTCTTTGAGTTATGCTCTAGACAACCTTTTGTTATTTCAACGAAAGACCGACAGACAGATCATTGGGTGACTTCTAAAAACCCCTTCAACCTTTGTTTGTTGGGAGTATAGTAACAAAATTAAATAAATTTAAAATAATTTGTTTGAATCAAATCTCTTATATTATCTTTATTATTAGCATAGCAAGAAGAGGTACTCCAAGATTACTGAATGGAATAATAGAAAAATTAAAGCCCTTTCATGCATTATAAATATGATAAAGTACAAAATTAATTGAAAATTAACTAAATAAATGAACAAAGAGTGATTAATCTGCTTAAAATGTTAGAATCAAACTAGAGCTCTGACCATCGCAAGATACAACCGTCTAGCAAATGTAGTTGTAAAATAAAACTTAACTTCCCTCTTAGCGTAATTCATTTTAAGTTTTGTAAAAAATGACACAAGGAACATGTTAAGTTGTATGCAATTTTTCATTTATTCAATAGTTATAACTCAAGAGTACCTATAACTTGCAGACTGGTTGTCAAACTTGGTAAAGATATTGGCCCTATATATATATATACATATATATTTATATGTATATATATAAGATTGATGGATGTTTATATGAGTTAGAGAGCAGACACTGTTAATTTTGCTATTTTTGATCAATTCGAGGGCCCTAACTCAGGTGTGTCTGAATCAATATCGCTGGTTATCTAAAGGAACCAATATATTGTGCCAAAACACATTCTGACCAAGTTTGGTTAAGATTGGTTGATGTTTGATTGAGTTAGAGAGCAGACAACCAGCCTGCCCACCAGCCCGCCAGCCACAGGTGTCCTGTCTTCAACGTGCGTATAAAAACAGAAAATATATGCTGTGGTACTTGATGCCTATAATCCTGTATTTCTTTATTATTGAAAAACCTTTTTAAATGAAGAAATTGCACCAGGAAGGTATTTTGTCAAAATTAAAAAGTGCCTCTCAGATCTGTAATGTTATTTAGATATTTCATGGACTGAAACAATAGGTCCTGAGCCCAATATCTGCCATTGGAGCCCTGGCGACTGTATCGCATAGTCAAAGGAGATTGCATCATCGTTATAAAAAGACAAAAGCTGTTTGTTTTATAGGCTGTATCATTTGACAATTTGTATGAGTTGAAAAAGTTTGTATCTTTTTTAGCTCACCTGAGCACAACGTGCTCATGGTGAGCTATTGTGATCGCCTTTTGTCCGTCGTCCGTCGTCCGTCGTCCGTGCGTGCGTGCGTGCGTGCGTGCGTCCGTCGTCAACAATTTGCTTTAAACAACATCTCCTCATGAACCGCTGAAGGGATTTTGACCAAACTTCACAGGAATCATCCTTATGATGCCCTCTATCAAATTGAAAAATTAAAAAGGAAAAATTTTAAAATTGCAAAAAAATTTATTTGGTACATCATCTTATGGGCCCCAATTGTACAAATCATAGCCCTACGGTGATAAATGACCCCGCACCAGGGGTCACTTGTTTTACATAGAGTTATATAGGAAAAACTTTAAAAATCTTCTTCTATGAATCCATTAGGCCTAGAGCTTAGATATTTGGTATGTAGCATCATCTAATGGTTCATTACCAAGATTGTTCAAATCATAGCCCTACGGTGATAAATGCCCCCGCACCAGGGGTCACTTGTTTTACATAGAGTTATATAGGAAAATCTTTAAAAATCTTCTTCTATGAATCCATTAGGCCTAGAGCTTAGATATTTGGTATGTAGCATCATCTAATGGTTCATTACCAAGATTGTTCAAATCATAGCCCTACGGTGATAAATGACCCCGCACCAGGGGTCACTTGTTTTACATAGAGTTATATAGGAAAATGTTTAAAAATCTTCTTCTATGAATCCATAAGGCCTAGAGATTAGATATTTGGTATGAAGCATCATCTTATGGTTCATTACCAAGATTGTACAAATCATAGCCCTACGGTGATAAATGACCCCGCACCAGGGTTCACTTGTTTTACATAGAGTTATATAGGAAAATGTTTAAAAATCTTCTTCTATGAATCCATAAGGCCTAGAGATTAGATATTTGGTATGTAGCATCATCTTATGGTTCATTACCAAGATTGTACAAATCATAGCCCTACGGTGATAAATGACCCCGCACCAGGGTTCACTTGTTTTACATAGAGTTATATAGGAAAATGTTTAAAAATCTTCTTCTATGAATCCATTAGGCCTAGAGATTAGATATTTGGTATGAAGCATCATCTTATGGTTCATTACCAAGATTGTACAAATCATGACCCTATGGTGATAAATGACCCCGCACCATGGGTCACTTGTTTTACATAGAGTTATATAGAAAAACTTTAAAAATCTTCTTCTATGAATCCATTAGGCCTAGAGCTTAGATATTTGGTATGTAGCATCATCTTATGGGCCATTACCAAGATTGTACAAATCATAGCCCTATGATGATAAATGACCCCGCACCAGGGGTCACTTGTTTTACATAGAGTTATATAGGAAAATCTTTAAAAATCTTCTTCTATGAATCCATTAGGCCTAGAGCTTAGATATTTGGTATGTAGCATCATCTTACGGTTCATTACCAAGATTGTACAAATCATAGCCCTATGGTGATAAATGACCCCGCACCAGGGGTCACTTGTTTTACATAGAGTTATATAGGAAAATCTTTAAAAATCTTCTTCTATGAATCCATAAGGCCTAGAGATTAGATATTTGGTATGAAGCATCATCTAATGGTTCATTATCAAGATTTTCAAAATGGTGGCCCTTTGGAGATAAATGACCCCGCACTAAGTCTTCTCCTCTGAAACCATAAGGCCCAGTGCTTATATATTTGGTGTGTAGTATTGTCAGGGCTAAAATGTTTAAGATTGAGTTATATCAGAATTCTTGTCTGTTTAAAAACCTTGTAATCAGTTGTAGCAATGGTACTCAGGTGAGCGATCCAGGGCCATCATGGCCCTCTTGTTTAAGTTTGCATTTGTGCTTACAAAACAAACAAGAGGGCCATGATGGCCCTGAATCGCTCACCTGAGAAATATTGCTTCCTGATCATCATTGCCTTGAACAACATAGTCCAACTTAATACAAAATCCATAAAGTCAGTGCAGACATACAGCAATATAATCACATTTCTACATGAAGATTGTATCTGTGGCCCCCCAAAATACTTATATAAGCTATATAAGTCTATGAAAAATCAATGGACTCTTGGGGCTAGGCCAATTTTGACCCCAGGGTCATGATTTGAACAATCTTGGTAGACATCTACTAGACAATGCTACACACCAAATATTTAAGCTCCAGGCCCTGTGGTTTCTGACAATATGTTTTTCCTATACAGCCTATATAAAATAAAGTGGCCCCTCTGGCGGGGCCAATTTTAACCCCAGGGTCATGATTTATACAATCTTGGTAGACATCCACTAGACAATGCTACATACCAAATATCTAAGCTCTAGGCCTTGTGGTTTTTGACAAGAAGATTTCTCAAGATGTTCCTATGTAAAATCAAGTGGCCCCTGGGGCGGGGCCAAATTTGACCCCAGGGTCATGATTTGTACAATCTTGGCAGACATCCACTAGACAATGCTACACACCAAATATCTAAGCTCTAGGCCTTGTGGTTTTTGACAAGAAGGTTTTTCAAGATTTTACTTTATAAGCCTATGTAAAATAAAGTGGCCCTTGGGGCGGGGCCAATTTTGACCCCAGGGTCATGATTTATACAATCTTGGTAGACATCCACTAGATAATGCCACATACCAAATATCTAAGCTCTAGGAATATGGTATCTGACATGAAGATTTTTCAAGATTTTCCAGTGTAAACAAGCGTTTCTACACAAACTAAAACAAAGGGTTTCAATGAAACTATGGGTAAATTGATCTTATTTCTGATGAAATTCTCACAATAAAAGCTATGATTTTTGCAATGGTTAAATGTATTTTATATATAAAAACTACCATTAAAGGCTAGACGTCACATAATCACTAATGAGACGACATTAAGGTATCCAATGTAAATACACTGAATTTTGACATATAAATGATTCCTTGAAACAGGCGTTTCTTCGAGTTTTTTGCTGATCCTGTCCGACCTTGAGGAATCGTATGACCACTGTACATATTTTCTGTAAGTGTTGATGTCTGTTGGTTTTATTTTTTGAACACATTAATCGATCATTACAAAAGTGACAAAGGGGTAAATGCCAAAGCACTTCCAAAGTTTGATGAACCATTACTTCATACTGGCATTTAAAATAACATTTTCATAGTTAAAGAACAGGGGAACCAAAAACTTGAAGAAATGTAAACCGCAATTAAAATGTGAATTTTAAGTTGAGGTCTCTAGTTGGTCAGCTAATTTTACATAGAGTATATAAATCAAAGAGATGTGTACCTGTCTTAACCATACTTGATCAATAAAGTCTCATCTACTTTCGATAACTAGTCAGGATGCACAAGGCAATTCAGAGTTATGGCTCTCTAAATTGTTGAAAAAGGATCAAATTATTATGGTATCCATCGTGTTATTCAAACAAAACTAGATTTTGTTTGTCCCTTAAAAACTATAGGGCTTTCTGCAATATTGCGACCTTGACCTTTGGCATTTAAATCAACAAGGGCAATGTCCTAGCCAAGGATATTTCCACTTAAAATCTTCACAAGCCTTTTCTTAATCTGTCCCATGTAATAACGCAGACAAAAGGATTAATAAAAAATATTGCACCTAGGGCCAAGGTGATCTTGACCTTTGGCATTATGACATCAAAATCAAAAGCCTTCATCAAAGCCTATGGTAACCTCCCGACAAAACATAATGCAAAAACAACTTAAACCTTTAAAGTTGTGAAGTGGATATGTATAGTCAGATGGGCAAATGTACATGCAACTTCCCTATAAGAGGCTAAATATTAAATTCTCTACAGTTCACTCGCTTTTTGTTTGAACTTATATTAAATGGTTGAGATATAGAAGATTGAACCTTGGAAGCATAGCAAACTTATAGTTAATAATTTATGTACACATGCAGTTTACTGCTATAACAATAACTTTGTTATTCCTGAAGTAATTTTCAAATACATGTACTGCATACCAGCAGAAAGTTTAGAATGTGTTCTGATATAATTGATCATATTGTTTTTTAAAAATGTCAATACTTTTTGAGTTTATAAACTGTGAAGTGCAATTGGGTTCACTGTTTAAGTGTTCTCAAAATATCTGAACCTTTTCAAGCCCAATCTTTAAAAACCGAATATCATTAGAAAGCTCTCTCAAAGCACTACAAATAATATGGATAGTGTCTCGATAGAATATTTTATTGTTAGTTATAAAGTTCCAAAGAAAAAAAATCAGTATTTACAATATGACCTTGACCTCGAAATTATGAAAACAGAAGTCATCATTCTAAATGGGCCCTAACTAAGCTCATTATGTGAAGAAAAAAATGCATATCGGTTTAAAATTAGGGCCTATAGGGCTAAAAAAATATTTCAAACTTTCATATTATTTTGAGATAGTGATGTCACATGACGCCATATGACGTCCAACTTCTCAAATGGTACAGAATATATCAGGGTACACATGCTGTCAGAAAAGGAGCTTCCTAGCTAAATTATTACATAATCCATGCAAAATAAGGGTGTTTTTTTAATGGTGCTATGATTGCAGTTCTCAAAGACAGGAACTAGCTCCTTAATTATGAGGTTTGTCGCAAAATAATAGGACAAGCTAAAAATGCAGGGTTGTTGTTCAGGGATTGTTGCAAAAATTAGTCAGTGAAGAGATTACTTATTTCCCATTAAAACTACAAAATTTGAGAATAATTTGTCAGCTTAAATTAACTATACAACAAAAAGTTCAATACCACAATACCAATGAACATGTTATGGGGCACTTTGAGTGTCATTATAGCGTTGATTTTTTAACGTCATTCCTTCTCAATGTACTCGCCATGGTGGCTTATGCATTTCCTGTGTTGTACCTATTTTTTGTATATTTTGTTAAACCACTCTACTGTAGGATTTTATAATTGATCTCCCTTCAGTGGTAAGTTCTTAACACTTAACTCTCTCACAGTTTTTCACCTGTCTCCATTTATTTTTTTATTCAAGTCACAATCACATAACACCGACAGCCAACAGGATTGTTTTCGGTCCGCTTCTTCAGTTTCACCTGATGAGAAACGTTTATGCCATCTATAAACCAAACTTCTACATACATGCGTTTTATTCTGTGAAACAAATTTCATTGTGTTCACAGGAGTCATATCCGATTGCAACACTCCGAAGATCCTTTATGATGCTGTTCACATTAGAATCAAAGCTGAAAACAAATAAATTGTAGATTGTTCTTACAAAATTCAGTTTTCTTTGAGGATACTATGTTATGGTTTTGTTTGACCTTGGTAACACCGTATACATGTACCAGTAATATCTTGCACCTCTAATGTGTATTCATATATAGCCAGATCAACTAAACTTCATAATACTTTTGTAAAATTTTAATGGTTGTTGCCATGAAATCTTGGACGTGTTCAGAATTTGGTCTTTTGGGGTCAAAAAGTAATTCACATGTAATTTTAGAAGAAAAAAACTGTCTAGTTTCTTGGTCATTTAATTTTTGAATTACATTGTATTGACATCCATTGTAGTTTTAAAGAAGAAATTGTGCTAAACACAAAATATGCCTATTTGATTTAAATATGTAAAGTAAAGTTTAAACTTAAATTTGAATGTTTGGTAACATTCCCAAGAAATTTTAACCACAATAAAAGATTAAAAGCAAGCTTTAAAAGAAAAAGAAAGTACACACCAAAAACTAGTCTAATGAAAAAGATGCAGCGGCAGCCATTTGAATTTTTCCAATAATGTAAACAAATTTTTGTTAAAAGGATAATTTAAATTTTTATAAGGAGAAAAATTTGCTCCAGATGATAATCATATTGTTATCTTAAATGCCCAGGCTTAAACACTGATAATTTTCAAATGACTGAATAGCATTTACATAAATTTTAGGCATTTTTATGAAAGATGTTTGTATTTAAATTACATGTATATTCAGAGGAGATGCTTGCAATTAACAATTTATACATAACCTCCTCCTCCCCCACCCAAAATAAATAAAATAAAAGTCTTAAGTTCATTTGATTGTGTATTGCTTGTGTTATAACTCCAGAGTTGCTTTCCATAATCAGCAAAACTGCCCAGGACTTTCCAGAGGCATGGCCTTTCAAGTTTTGAAAAATGATCAAATAAATCAAGTCCACTTATAAAATTCACAACAGACGTAAACTGAACTAAACCATACCTGGCCTCAATGAATATGGGCATATCATCTTGGTTCCTTTTGATAACCACCCATATTGCCACAGGCACTCCTAAATACTGCCCTAGGGAATTACAAGTAGTCTCGTTCTGCAGAGACGCTCTTTATTAACTCACCTGAGCACAACATGCCTTTTGTCCGTCGTCTATGTGTGCGTCCGTCCGTCTGTCCGAGCGTGAACAATGGGATTAGGGGCTAGTAGCCCCTAATACAACTAGACCTGCCATTGTAATGGCGCAAATACCCCCCGCATGTAGCTTTGTCACAGGCATTTTAATACAAAAATGGATTATCTCCCCTTTCGGTTGTCGAATCAAAATTGCCTTCCTTCATGCACATTTACATATCATGTGTTATCATTGTGTAAAGTCTGAGCCAAATCCAACAAACAGTTTAGGAGTAGTTGCGCTTACAAGCTTTAGCTGCTTAAACAAAAAAAATGATTATCTCCCCTTTCGGTTGCCGAATCAAAAATTCCTAGCTTCATGCACATCTACATATCATGTGTTATCATTGTGTAAAGTCTGAGCCAAATCCATCAAACAGTCTAGGAGGAGTTGCGCTTACAAGCTTTAGCTGCTAAAACAAAAAAAATGGATTATCTCCCCTTTCGGTTACCGAATCAAAAATTCCTTGCTTCATGCACATCTACATATCACGTGTTATCATTGTGTAAAGTCTGAGCCAAATCCATCAAACAGTCTAGGACGAGTTGCGCTTACAAGGTACATGGACAGACGGACGGACAGGGTGATTCCTATAAACCCCCCAAAACTTTGTTTGCGGGGGGTATAACAATAGAAAACTAGAACTGCCATTGTAATGGTGCAAATACCCCCCACATGTCGCTTTGTCACAGGCATTTTTATACAAATAAAAATGGATTATCTCCCCTTTCGGTAGTCGAATCAAACATTCTTTGCTTCATGCACATCTACATATCATGTGTTATCACTGTGTAAAGTTTGAGCCAAATCCATCAAACAGTCTAGGAGGAGTTGCGCTTAGAAGGTACATGGACAGACGGACGGACGGACAGGGTGATTCCTATATACCCCCACCCCCAAACTTTGTTTGCGGGGGGTATAGGAACAAAAGAAATAGCCCCTTAACCTGAAATGTTGGAACGTCCGTCTGTCTGTCCATGTACCTTGTAAGCTCAACTCCTCCTAGCCTGTTTGATGGATTTGGCTCAGACTTTACACTGTGATAACACATGATATGTAGATGTGCATGAAGCAAGGAATTTTTTATTTGGCAACCGAAAGGGGAGATAATCCTTTTTAGCTCACCTGAGCACAAAGTGCTCAAGGTGAGCTTTTGTGATCGCCCGTTGTCCATCGTCCGTGCGTGCGTCCGTGCGTGCGTCCGTCGTCAACTTTTCGTTCAAACGACTTCTCCTCCTAAACCACTTGGCCAATTTCAAAATTATTTTGCAGGAAAGTTCCTTGGCAGACTCTCTACCAAAGTTGTTCAAATGGTTCCAGTCCATTGCATAATTAGGTCACAGGAGCTAAAAATAGATTTTAAAAGTGAAATCTTAAAAAAACTTCTTCTCCAAATCCAAAAGGCCTAGAGCTTAGATATTTGGTATGTAGCATTGTCTAATGAACCATTACCAAGATTTTTCAAATCATGGCCCTGGGGTGATAAATGACCCCGCTCCAGGGGTCACTTGTTTTACTAGAGTTATATAGGAAAACTTTAAAAATCTCTCTGAAACCATAGGCCAAGCTAGATATTTGGTATGTAGCATCATCTAATGGGCCATTACCAAGTTTGTTCAAATCATGGCCCTACGGTGATAAATGACACCGCGCCAGGGGTCACTTGTTTTACGTAGAGTTATATAGGAAAATCTTTAAAAATCTTCTTCTATGAAACCATTAGGCCTAGAGCTTTGATATTTGGTATGTAGCATATCTATGGGCATTACCAAGATTGTTAAATCATGCCCTACGGTGATAAATGACCCCGCACCAGGGGTCACTTGTTTTACAAAGAGTTATATAGGAAAATCTTTAATAATCTTCCTCTGCAAAACTGCAGGACCTAGAGCTTAGATATTTGGTATGTAGCATCATCTAATGGGCCATTACCAAGATTGTTCAAATCATGGCCCTACGGTGATAAATGACCCCACACCAAGGTCACTTGTTTTACATAGAGTTATATAGGAATATCTTTAAAAATCTTTTCCTATGAATCCAGAAGACCTAGAGCTTAGCTATTTGGTTTGTAGTATCATCTAATGGGCCATTACCAAGATTGTTCAAATCATAGCCCTACGGTGATAAATGACCCCACACCAAATCTTGATCTCATATATTCTCCTCTACAATAATGTGTTCCTTTTTATGTGAATATATTTTACAATGTTCTTTTGTTATTTTACAAGGTTCTTTTGTTATTTTATCAATAAAAAAGAAATTCAAAATGCGTTTTTCATAAACGTCCCATTTTAGCTGTTAAGACTTTATAAAATACTAATTTTAATCTTTCCTTATGTAATATACTTTATTTCACGGTGGTTAACAGTGCACTTGTTAATTTTAACCGAAACAGCCTCAATACAAGCTATAATTGTCTTCAATGCCTATACATCAAGACCCCTCAGGTGAGCGATATAGGGCCTTACGGTCCTCTTGTTTGCTTTAGCAGCTAAAGCTTGTAAGCGTAACTTCTCCTAAACTGTTTGTTGGATTTGGCTCAGACATGATATGTAGATGTGCATGGAGCAAGGAATTTTTGATTTGACAACCGAAAGGGGAGATAATCCATTTTTATTGTTTTTAGCATCTAAAGCTTTTTTTGTTTGCCAAATAAAGCTTGTCAGCGCAACTTCTCCTAAACCGTTTTATAGATTTGGCCTTGCGGGGGTATCCCATAGTGAGTTTACTCACCGTTCTAGTTTATTATTGATAAATAAATAATTTTTCTGCATATTAAATTATGTTATTTGCATTTCTGATATGTAGATCACATATTCATGTATATTCTGGTTACCCTTTCTTCCATTTTTAAGTCTTTATTCTATTTTATTTAAGTTGTTGGCCTTAACGTGCAGTTGTTTTCTTTCTCTCTCTCTCTCTCTCTCTCTCTTCTTCTTCTTCTTCTTCTCTCTCAATATTTTTGTTTGGAAATGGCTTCCAATGTGTATATATTGTAGAGATCCGATAAAAGAGAAACTTAGCTACACCATAAACTGTTTAAACTATGTAACTGGTCAACTATAAACAATGTTTAACTTCTTACCTTAAGATACTTGACTTGAACTACATGTATTCTATGTCTAGATTTTGCTCCTAATAAAATGCACATTGAATCAGCTGTTGTTTCATTTGAAATACAAACCACAAGCTCATTTATACAGGTTATAAGCTAGTTTTAGTCTGTTGTACTGGATAGAGTCAGTGGAAGCTGCTGTATTTTTCACATGCATGTACACTTTATTTTTTATCTTCTGCAAACGATTTTTAAATTTAATCCATATCCATATTTATAAATAAATCCTATTGCAATGTCTTGTGCATATATTTATGCATTGTTCTGTCAGGAAACGTTTATTTCCATGTATTAACATGCTCCATTTTCCATGTAAACATGTGTTTACATTTTTTGTGTAGTCAGCCATTTTACTAGTCCTATGAATATTATGTCACTTTGAGATACTTTTTAGTTGAGACATGGCAACGTCATGTAAAGGTGTCGTGTCAACTCGGCCTAAAAACCTAATCGGCCTAGTCCAAGTCGGCCTGGTCCAAGTCGGCCTACTATGAATAATGATACAAGGTGTTCCCGGTAACACCTACGTGAGACAGACATCCTTTAATTTCTCAACGAATAATAAAGGTGTTACAAATGATAAAAATGTTACACAGTTATTAATTAGAGAGTATATTATATTAAGATTGATTTTTTTCTGTAAAGTGGACTGATTTATCTATATTTTATCCATATTATGCCTGTTCAATATTGCATAAAAATTAACCCTTTTTTTCCAATTCACTGTAACCATACATGGTCTCTTTAATATTTTAAAGCAACAATCAATTTTGTACTTAAGTTTTTTCTATCTTATCGAACATTTTTCCCCAATAAATAAATGCTACATATATATTTTTTGACTTGATAATGTTTTTGAAACAATTGCGTGCAGTTTAAATATAGAAATTCGCTCTAAATTAATTTTTAATTTTAAGAAATTCTACCGACTAATTCCACTTCTCCGGCGGGAATCCGAACTAATGAAACTGGCCGTTGACGCTGGCGATCTGGACCGTAACAAATAAGTCTTTAAAAATCGTCCAGGTTGAAATTTAGAGTCTCGATCGCAAGTATAAAAAAAAAACTAAAACAATTTTTAAAAGGAAGGATCATTGAAGACGTCGGCCTTCCTTCATAAGATTTGTTTTATATCCCTAAATGTAAGTGTGCGTATGTGTGATTGAACGTGTTGTGTGTGTTTGAGTTATCTTTTTTCAATTGTAACACAACTATAGAGTTATTCAATATATAAAACTCAATAATCATGGTACACATCATAATAATAATCAAATTAGGCCGAGTTGGACCAGGCCGATCTGGTTAGTAGGCCGACTTGGACCGGGCCGACTTGGTAATTAGGCCGAGTTGACCCGGATTCCATGTAAACTGTTGAGCTGTTATAAACTCAATAATTCAAAATGACTGCACCTGAAACTACCTTGAGTAGAAGAAACAATCATTTCTTATACCAAAGAGGCAACTTACTCAAGATGACAGTGTGTTTTAAATCCAAATCCAACAAATAATTAGCACTGGTAATCGCTTCATATATCTGACCTATTTCCATGTATACATGTTGACATCATATTGACAGCTGATTGGTCCATTTTAAAATTATGGTAGATAGCGAATCCATTTTATATTTAAACGAAATCTTAAAGGAAAGTATGAGGAATGGGGAAGAGATTCCTGTGACTAATGACTGTCATAGTCATCTAGATATGCTATATTTGTTTATTTATTGAAACATGTTAATTTCACAAAACTGTAAACACGGTCGGTATGTTACTCAATAATTCTCAGTTAAAATTTTCGTCTGTTCCAATTTGCAATTTTATTTACCCATAGTAATGGCATTTTCTAGAGTGAAGAGGAATATCACATTTAATATATAAGCTTGAATGAATACATTCCGGCGTAATTTTGTACAAAATTAAGCTGATTTAGAATTTTAGGATTTAATTCAATCATATAATGAGGGGTATCGTTGATATTAGGTAAGTTGCAAATTTTTTTTTTTGGCAAGTGTTTCTTTTCAATATGACGTTGCTTTGCCTCAACTAAGAAAATATCTCGATGCGACGAAATATTCAAAGGATTACCATTTTACGCAATGTTGTATTGATCTTTTTTGTTGTTGCTAAAGTTTACAGGTCAGCATTGTTTATAAACAAAAATGTACCAAAAAAGCTGTATATCATTTAAGCAGAAAAAGGTATAGAACTTGTTAAAAGCAAGGATTCTGTCATGTTTAATATTTAAGATTTTTTCCTTAAATTTATTTAGGGCTTAAATTAGACTTTTAACCATCTTTTGGTAGACTCAACCAATATTTATGGTTGAATGATCAACTTTGATTACAACCAAACGTCAAATGTGTTTATCAACCCATTCCAACCAATATTTTTGTGTTGAAAATGCAAATTAATATAAAGGGGCTCAGAATTTTGGTTGGAGAGCTCAGTCAACATCAAGTACTCAGACGGACAACCTTGTTTCAATAATTGTGTCGACTGCATAGCATGGCAGACACATAGGTATCACTTTGTCTGTCGTCGGTGTCGTTATCATCATCACACTTTTCTTGTCCGGAGCATAACTTCAACAGTGTTACATGGATTGACTTCAAACTTGCAGCCTGGATATCTTATGAGGTGTAGAAGTGCAGTGCACAAGAACCATAACTCTAACTCATCTAATTCTCAAGTTATTCCCCTTTGTTGATATTGATTCACGCACGTTTTCTTGTCCGGAGCATAACTTCGAACAGTGTTGCATGGGTTGATTCCAAACTTGCAACATGGATACCATATGAGGTGTTGGAGTGCAGTGCACAAGAACCATAACAATAGCTCATTTAATTCTTGAGTTATCACCCTTTGTTGATATTGTTTCACATTTTCTTGTCCGGAGCATAACTTCAACAGTGTTGCATGGATTGACTCCAAACTTGCAGCCTGGAAATCTTATGAGGGGTAGAAGTGCACTGCACACGAACCATAACTCAAGCTCATTTAATCGAGTTACCACCCTTTGTTGATATTGTTTCTTGTTTTCTTGTCATAACTTCAACAGTGTCACATGGATTGACTCCAAACTTGCAACATGGATACTTTATGAGTTGCAGATGTGCAGTGCAAGAGATTCATAACTCTTGCTCATCTCATAAAATTGGATCATAGATATCATATGGAGTGTAGAAGAACTGTAATTAGCTTGTTTTCTTCCTTGAATTAGTCCCCTTAGTTGATTTGAATCATACTTTTTTTCTGGAGCATAACTTCTACACAGTTGCATGGATTGATTCTATAATTTAGATAAGTTACAGCAGTGTAGTGCTCATGAACCCTTACTTGCTATTTTAATTATTGAACTGTCACACTCTACTGGTTTGTTGAAAGTAAAGTTTTGTCCTTGCAGGTTGTGTCTTCTGCGTAGCATGACCAAAACTTAAGGGATCACTTTGTATCTGAGTGTTTTTCTACAATTATAGTTTCATGAATTTTATAATATTTTACCTCTTAAAATAGATTATAATATTTGCACTTGTACACAATATGTTGGCTTGTCCAGCAATACAACATCATGTTGTGTACTCATCCAAATATTACCCTGTATTGTACAGCAAAATGACTTATGTATTATAGCTTATAATTAATTTAATTTTTATTAGCTTACCTGAGCACAATGTGCTCAGGGTGAGCTTTTGTGATCCTGTGAGTATCCGTAGTCTGTCGTGTGTCATCAACAATTTTAGTGTTTACAATCTAACACCTACATTTATTAAGCAATCATCTTCAAACTTTAGGACAATGGTCTCGGATGAGTTCGATTATGGTTCGAGATCGGCCAATTAGGTCAAGGGTTATGACCCTTTTTAGCTCACCTGAGCACAACGTGCTCATGGTGAGCTTTTAGGATCACCTGCGTCCGTCGTCGTGCGATGTGCGTCATGTGGCGTGCGTTGTCAGCAATTTCATTTAAATGACATCTCCTCTGAAACCCTTGGATAGAATTAGATTAAAATTGGCAGGGATGATCCTTGGGTGAACCTTCACAAAAGTTGCTAAAATAAACTTGATCTATGTAGAACTCTGGTTGCCATGACAATGGAAAGGAAAAAAATTATGAAAACTTTAAACAAGAGGGCCATGATGGCCCTAAATCGCTCACCTGAGTACAACTGCTCTAAAGGCAACCTGAAGAATTATTGGGTTCCAAGCTGACCAGTAAATGAGACATGTTTCTCAGGAATTTGACAGTTTAGTTTTTCTTAGCCATTTTTAGCAATAGTATGTCAAAACCAAAACAAGTGTTCAAGAGATAAAAGTGTACTGCTGACTGAAAATGAACAAAAAGAGATATTAGATATTAGAGGGTCCTTAACTATGATGAAATAATCTCCTTAAAGGGAGCAAGTTTAAAAACACAGAAAAACAACTCTTCTTTGAATTTTCGCCCAAAGGGCTTTATCAAAAATCATAAATAATATCACAGTACTACATCTTTTGAATTTTGATAATAACCAATTTTGGTGTAATATAAACATAAACAGGAAATGACGTCATGATGTTGACGTCATACAATATTGCGCCAAAAACGATATAGGAATACTTTTCAAAATAACAGATTATATGAGGGACATACACTTATAGAATCATACATACATATATGGATATTGTATGCATATATCTACATATATATATTTATATATCCATTCTACTCAAAAACAATTTTGGCGCAATATTAGCATGCACAGGAAATGACGTCATGACGTTGACGTCAAATATTATTGCGCCAAAATTGCAAAGGATCACTGGATACACCTTGATATGATCAACCATACCATAATTGATGTATGGTCTGTCCAGTGGTTTCAGAGGAGATGTTTTTTTAACCCTTTCCCTCATATAGACTCCTTTTGATGCCCTCACTAGGTACCACTTAAAGCCTGATCTACAGAAAACCACAGTTAAACCTTACCAAATTTAATTATAAAATCCTCATTTTCAGACCACTGAGGAGCAGCGAACAGCATACAACCTGATCAGCCTGCGAGTTACTCATGTTCCTTTGGTCAACATCTACCAAGATTGCTAAAATTATTCTGTTACGTTAAAAATCATAGCCACCAAGGGCGGGGCTTATTTGCCTTATATGTATATAGGAAAAACTTTAAACATTTCCTCTTAAACTACTGGACAGAATTTGATTTAACTTGGCAGGGATGATCCTTGGGTGAGTCCACAAAAGGTGCTAATACAAACTTGATGCTAAAAATATTCTGATCCATAAAAAAATGGCTGCTATTGGCGAGGCTAATTTGCCTTATAAGTATTTAGAGAAAACTTAAGAGACCTGTTCTCTAAAATTGCAGGCCACATTTTAGTATTATTTGACATGGAGTGTTCCTTAGGTAACTCTACAAATATTGATAAAATAAATTTCATCCATGGTGAACCTTGGTTGCTTTTAGAGCAGTGGTACTCAGTTGAGCGATTTAGGGCCATTATGGCTCTCTTGTAATATAAAAAAAATGCCAGTTTTCACGTTGTTTACACTCTAATACTTAAATTTATGAAGCGCTCATCTCCAAACTTTAGTACAATGTTTCCATTATGGCTGAGATTGGCCAATTAGGCCAGGAGTTATCCCCCTTTTAATATACAAAAAAGCCAGTTTTCACGTTGTTTACACTCTAACATACATTTATTAAGCAATCATCTTCAAACTTAAAGACAATGTTTATGACCACAATGTCTCGGATGAGTTTGATTATGGCTGAAATCAGCCAATTAGGTCAGGGGTTATGCTCTTTTAATTAAAAAAAAGCCAGTTTTCACTTATTCACTTCAGCGTCTTCATTTATTAAGCAATCATCTTGAATCTTTATGACAATGTTTATGACCATAATGTCCCAATTGTGTTTGATTATGGTCAAAATCAGAAAATTAGGTCATGAGTATGCCATCAATAAATGTCAGATTTCATATTGTTTACATTCTAGAGTGGCAGTGGTACTCAGGTGAGCAATTTAGGGCCATCATGGCCCTCTTGTTTTGATACTCATCTTTTTCTTGAAAACAGCTAAAATGCAGGTGACACAAGTGTTCTGAGGAACACCCATCTAGTTTCTCTAAATATTTCTAAGATTGACTATATGCCGTCTGCTATTTAGTTTAACACGACAGAGTAAAGTTTATACGTAGTGTTTAGATTGATAAAATTAAATTGGCATTTGATAAATATCGAATCTGAGCAACTTATGATACTACTTTATATAGTTTTAGGACTTTCAATTACTGTTTTATTATAAAGTCAATATCTCGATTGTTTAACTGTGAGCTTGTCACGGTTAACTGGTGAGCCATTTTCATGTATAACTATTGGATACTGTAAAGAAGATCGTTTGCAATTCTCACATATAAATTAATTACGGAACATAACTTTTTGTGAAAATTGCATATTTTAAAGTTGGATATTGGAAGTTATAGACTTTTTATAACTTATATTCCGCTGATTATCATTGCATTTAAGTGAGAAACGCATAATTAAATGACATTAACTGTTTACTGACTTGTTTATTTTATTGGCATACATCCACAAATTGCAGAGAGGGAGAGAGATCAAGAGAGTGAGAGCCAATGATGTTCGGCCCGAATTAATGTATTTATAGGTTACATTACCAATTATAGAGAATACACTACCAATTTTAGAGATCACGCTTCCAAACCTAAGAAACAAGAGTACTATATTAGTATTATACCTACTAATTGATACACGTCCAGCTCGTGACACCCTTTTGTGGTGGCAGCTGTGGGATCTGATATCAACACCATTTCAGATCCTGTGATCGAACCAACACTTTAAGTCCAGACAACCTGTGTGTAGTTTGCAGTAATGTCCAACATGATTGAACCAAGAGCAGTTGATAGTAAAGGTGTAATTGTTCTGAGAAAATCAACGCACTGAGAGTTACGTCAAAACAATTTATTCTGCAGAGTGTGGAGATTTTTGCGACGCAGCTTCAGTGGCAAGATGTTCACAAAATGAAAACTACCATACTAATAGCCAGCGGGATGGTGACGCTGTAAATAAAATGTCCGAAATGATGAGTGGGGTTGCCAATGTTCTAAAAGATGTTGTCAAAGAGTTGAAGGACCTAAGACAGTCAACTTCTTGAATGAAACTGAACAACAGATGAGTTTAGGTTCGAATCCTTCCAATAACAATGCCATTGATAGGCGTGGCCCTTGGCCAACTGAGTTTGTTCCACGTGCATATAGCGCACTTGACCAGAATGTTCATCAGGGAAGACGGGAAAACTTCATAAGTGATATACAAAACCGACAGTACCAAGGCACCTATGGAAAGACCCCATCTTCTCACATCTATCAAGCATTCGACCCAAGGGTTCAATCAACTTGTGACAATTATGATGAGCAAGTCAGTCACCAGAATAATGATCAAATGTATAACAGCAATGCAAATCAGCATAATATGTATCCACAACAGTTTGGCAGAGGTGATTTCTTAAAATAATCAGCCGCGAGGAGCATACGTAGTAGGTGATACAGCACCCATACAAATATCCCCTTTTACTGGAAAAGAAGATTGGTTTGTTTGGATAGCGCGCTTTGAAGCAATTGCGGGGCGGAAAAGCTGGTCTGAAAGCGTGATGCTTAATCAACCTTTGGCAAGACTTGAAAGACAATTGACTAGTTTTGTCTTTTCACAAGTCCATCTGTCCCGAAACATTTGTCTGTCTGTCCGTCCAGAAACATTAATTTGTCCGGGCCATAACTGACAAATAGAAGGGTAGTGGTGGTATTAATCACCTTTGGTGAAAGTTCTAGTTTAAATTGTCATTTCTTTTCAATTAACTGGTTTAAAGATGATTCATAATAATGCCCTTATTCTGAGAAGAGGGGGCATATTGTATTGCAAATATATTTCTGTTGGTTGGTCCATCACTAGACCAATTAATTTCCTGTCAATTACTGGAATACTCAAGGGCCCATATTCCTCAAACTTCATGGGGTGATTGGTCATGATGAGTAGATGGCCCCTTTTGATTTTTGGGTCACTGGGTCAAAGGTCAAGGACATAGTGACCTTGAATGAAAAATAACATTTCTGGTCAATAACTGGAGAATGCATGGGCCCACCTTCTTCAAACTTCAAAGGGTTACTGAGCTAGTAGACTAGTAGATAAGTAATATTGATTTTCGGGTCATGGGGTCAAAGTTCAAGTTCACAGTAACCGTAAAATGTAAAAATGGTTTCTGATAAGAAATCATGGGTCTCACAAATCATAGGATGATTTATCATGTAAAATAGATTAGCCCTTTTGTTTTTGGCGTCATTTTTATGCCTCCCTTTGAATAAGAGGGGGCATATTGCCTTGCAAATGTTGGTCAGTCTGTCGGTCCGTCTGTCGATAGACCAAATCTTGTCCGAGTGATAAGTTCTATTTGACACTCAGACTTGGTATGGTTGTTGCTTATGACTAGAAGACCCCTATTGATTTTGGTGTAAATACCTCAAAGGTCAAGGTCACTTATTAACATTTATTTTTTCATATGAAAGGCTAACTTAAGTCTGGTGCAATATCATAGAGTACACCGACACAAGATTTTGTGCAGTTGTATCGTGCACAGGCTAGCACGCTTTTCACTTCCGCTTTTGACCACTTTCTCGTGTTGACCTATCCCGGGTTCATTTCAATTGCTGTTTGTTACACAGTAACACATACTCTTTATCACTGACACAAAAACACAAAATTGTTTACAATTTTTTCATGAAAACGGGTATGCCACGGCTATCTGAAAATGACAGAAATCAGGCTGTCGGTATGCTTAGAGCCGGCACATCTGTAATTGACGTTGCTCTTCATTTTGCGTGCTCTAGGCAAACAATTCACAACCTGACAACTCGGTATGCAACTACTGGGTCAGTTACGGATAGGCCGAGATCAGGTAGGCCCCGAGCGACGTCATGTGGAGACGACCGTTTCATTACGTTAACACATAAATTAATTTACGTAATCGCTTTACCCCAGCAACAGTAACTGCACGACGGCTGGGGATCTCGGCTCAGACGATACGTAATCGTCTTAGACAAGATAGAGCACCAATTCGTGCGCGTCGACCTTATACAGGACAAATTCTAACTGCGCGTCACGGAGCCGCTCGCTTAGCTTGGACTCGACGTCACAGGCATTGGACCCGAATCCAATGGCAAAACGTGATTTTTACTGACGAGTCACGTTTCAGGGTCAGCTTTGCTGACGGTAGGGTCAGAGTTTACAGGCGACGGAACGAGAGATTTGCCCAATGTTGCGTGCAGGAACGAGAAAATTTTGGCGGTGGCAGCGTCATGGTTTGGGCGGGCATAATGGACAATGGGCAGCCTTAATGCAGTAGGGTATGTAAACATCTTTAGGAACAATATCCTCCCATTTATGCAAAATCGGTGTCTGGGAGTGATTCTGCAGCAGGACAACGCGAGGCCCCACACAGCTCGTGTTACGACACAGTTTTTGGTTCAGAACGGCGTCAACGTCTTGCCGTGGCCGGCTGTTTCGCCCGACCAAAACCCCATAGAACACATGTGGGACGAGCTTGGGCGTCGGGTACGAAATAATCATCAAATCAACAATGTCAATGACCTGAGACATGCCCTCCTTGTTGAATGGCAGAACATACCCAATGACGTCATTCGCCGTCTCAGAAATTCCATGAGGAGGAGAATAGCAACCTGCATTAGGGCCAATGGTGATCACACACGTTATTAACACAACTTAATGCACATTGACATTCAGACTGATACTCAAAAAGTCACTAAAACATTTCTTCAATTTTTTGTGATTTTTGAAATCGACCCCTATGTCTTTTGACCTCAAATTTGACCTTCATTTTTAAGAAACCCCTTACCGACGCTGTTACAAACTCACATTGCTTCCAAGTTTCATATAACATTTACATACGTACACTATATTGTTCCAAGATGACGTTATAACCATCAGTACCCCATGTAAAGTTTCTTTTTTTGCGTAGTATATATGATGGGTTCACTTAAATTTGGAACATGGATACTTCGTGAGTAGCCTGGGTACTGGAAGGGAAAACAGTATTACAATATATTGCAACATTTAACATTGATATATAATTATATATAGTGATATATTACAATATTTTGCTTTGTTATTTTTAATAGATTAATTACAGTATGAAATGACTTTAGTTATGCATTCTTGCACTGCACTAAAAGAATTTGTTTAAAAAAGATCATAAATGCAGGTGACACAAGTGTTCCGAGGAACACCCATCTTAAGTTTGAAAAAAGCGGCATGTGCACAGGTTACCTTTTGGTTAATCTGCTATAACTTCTATGTGCTTCATTGGATTGCTTAAATATTCAGACAGTTGCTTCAATAGATGGACTTCTTCAAGATGCAATTGAACATCAATATACAAATTGACCTTGACCTTGACTTTTGACCTAGTTTGTACACTTGAATCTGCTGTATTTTTAATCTGCTATAACTTCTATGTCCTTCATTGGATTGCTATAATATTTAGACAGTTGCTTAAGTGGAAAGATCTTTACATTATGCAGTTAACCTTATGACCTTGACCTTTGACCTATTTTATTTTGAGCTTTTGTGATACTTGAATGTCCGGCATCCGTCGTGCGTCAACAATTTTAGTGTTTACACTCTAGCTTCTTCATTTCTTAAGCAATCATCTTCAAACTTTATGACAATGTATATGACCATACATAATCTCTCAGTCAAGTTCGATTATGGCCGATATCGGCCAATTAGGTCAGGCGTTATGCTCCTTTAATATGAAAAAAAAATGCTAGATTTCACTGTGTTTACACCCTAGCATCTTCATTTCTTGAACAATCAACCTTAAACTTTATGACAATGTTTATGACCATAATCTCCCGGTCAAGTTCGATTATGGCTGAAATCAGTCAATTAGGTCAGGAGTTGTGCCCCTTTTAATATAAAAAAAAATGCCAGATTTCACTTTTTTTGCACGCTAGCATCTTCATTTCTTGAACAATCATCCTCAAACTTTATGACAATGTTTATGACCATAATATTTCGGACAAGTTAGATTATGGCTGATATCGGCCAATTAGGTCAGAGTTATGCCCCTTTTAATATAAAAAAATGCCAGATATCTCATTGTTTACACTCTAGCCCCTCCATTTCTAAAGCATTCATCTTCAAACTTCATGACAATAATTTCATGGGGACCTCCGTGGCAGAAAGGATGAAGTCGCTGACTTAAACACTCACTCAGCCCCTCACCGCGTGGGTTCGAGTCCCTGCAGGGTCATTCGGATTTTCATTTTCCAGTTGGCTTGTGGTAGGTTGTTGGTTCTACCCAAATGCCTAAGTGCATTCGGGTCTTCCTCCACCTGTAATTAGCTGGACATTGCTATATGACTGAATTACTGTCGCAACAGGTGAGCGATTCAGGGCCATCTTGGCCCTCTTGTCTTATCTGCTATAACCAGTGATAATTTTACAAATTGAAACAATGGGTTTTTAGGAAGCACATATTTGAAAACAATGGGTTTTATGACCCCCATATCGAAAGATCGGGGGTATATTGTTTTTGTCCTGTCTGTTTGTCTGTGTGCGGACAACTTTAACCTTGGCCGTAACTCGAAAACTATACAAGGCAATGACTTGAAACTTTAAACATATATATAGATAGATGGTGAATAGAAGAAAATTACCATAACCCTACCTGGTCCCATTTTTGAATTATCTCCCCTTATCTAATTTAATTTTGAATTTTTGTACGGAGCATAGCTCAAAAATTATAAAAGATATTGACTTGAAACTTATTATATACCGTAAATAGATGGTGACAAAGAAGACTGCTATGATCAAGAACCATAACTCCCGGTTTTTTTTTTAATTCCCTTTCTTTAAAAAAGTGAAGTCAGCAGTAACCAAGAACCATAACTCTATCTTGACCAACTTTTTGATTATCTCCCTTGATTTAATTTTATAATGATTTTTGTCCAGAGCATAAATTGTTTACTTTTTCTAAATAAAGGCTTCATAGGTGGCATATTTATTTCACTAAGGATGCACTTCCATTTGATATAATTTATTTTGCATCTGACCCTCAAGGGTTGGATCCAGAGGGGTTAGGCCCTGGCGGGGGTATTTGTAAACACATCTTGTTTAAAAATTCAATGGGTCAAAATCATAAGCAACTCCAAACTTCCATTTTAACATCATTAGAATGGCAAAATATAATGATCAACATGCTACCACTCCAACAGTATCATTATCAAAACCACAAGTTTACTTTGATTTCAATTCATAAACTGTCAGAAAGAATGAAACTCTTAATTAATTAGTCAATAGACAGTTTGATTTCAATGCATTGAATAACGAAAATGCTTATAGTGTTTCCCCTAGGCCTTTTTCCCATGGGGCTGTGCCATTCTGCCCTTTTAGGTTCCAGACATACGCCATGCTGCCCTTTTGATCTGGATCCTGCCGCCATTCTACCTTATCCAGATATATACAACATGTCCTTATTACCAGTACTCCAGCAAGTGTATAATTAGCAAGGCACGGTACCCGGGGATGCTTCCCTTCAGTACATTGACTGTCAGATAAAGTTACCGTTTTTGATAGTGCACTTTTAGCACCATTAGTTGAACCGTATCCAAAATTATTTTCATAAAGCTCTGTAAGAAAAGTTAAAACACATGTCACAGTTGTATGAAAGGGATCAATTTCCCGTGCTGTATAGTGTACTTCCCATTTTCGCAGTGCAGATTCATACTTCTTGTGTGTGTTTGATTGGCAGGAGGCCTGCAGAATTCTTGCAATCTGCTCTGGTACAATTCTACCTGACAGAGATCGCCAGATAAATGGCACATGAGAAGGTTGAGTTATTTCCACAGGCTGTGGACTGTCGGGATGTGCTGGGAGTGACAATAATCCTCGTCGTTTCCTCACCATGATGGGATTTTGAGCCAGCATGTTCATGGCACTTGCATAAAATGATTTGGTTAGCCAGTTTGGCATTACAACAATAGCTTCTGCTGTTCCATTTTCATTTTCTAAAGAACTGCTGGTAGAAGGCTGAAATGGGGAAAGCAGTATGGCTTATGTGACCGCCAGCAAAATGAAAATGCATCAATTTTATAAGCGCTATGGTCAGGTTTCCAAGCTACATATTTTGAAGTCTGACAATTTGTTGATGAGGCAAATATATCAATATCAGGGGTGAAAAAATGACTTATCTAGCTCCCACCCTTTCTCATGTTGAAAATGCCTAGACTCATGAATGGTCTGCATAAATATCTAGCCAGCCTGGAATAAAGGACACGCTTAACCAAATATTTCTCTCGTATACCCACATCCAAATTGTTCCGTGCCAATTCATTACAAGGCAATGATCTAGACCCCCCGTTCTCTGATATATGATATAGGTGTCATGGAATCTAACAGCAATTGGATGTAAATGTTTGATGACTTGTCACAAAGAGATTGCAATGCAAAATAGGCAGCTTGCAGCTCCAAAACATTAATATGCTAATGCATCTCATTTTCTCTCCATGGCCCCATATTTGAGACCTTTAATTTTGGGCAGTTAACCATAGCCTTTTGTGCTTTCATCAGACTTATGGTCAGGTCAGGTTGACCACGTGATACTGGAGCGGTGCTCCCAGAAATATTATTTTCCCACCAGGTCAAATCTTGTTTAGCACTGTTGCTTATTTGCATTAATTTATCAAAATTTCCACAAGTCTGTTTTAATGCAGCTATCTTTTCAATTTCTATCTGTTGATAGAATAAACAACCATATGGCACTGCTGGCAATGCTGCCACCAACATTCCTAGCACTTGGCATACACTTCGAATAGTTGAGCCTTTTGTAGCATGTAACAGGTCAGAAAGTGCTCTTTTTATTTTACAAGCTTTCTCCTCAGTGATTGTTATGGCCATGTTATCAGAATTAAAGTTGTATTTGGACCATATATCACTATCAAAGATTAGGAAAGAAACCTAATAGGATTTAAATATGAATAAAAATATTGCATTTAACACAGGTTAGCCATAAAATTATCAGTTCTATCAGCAGAAAATATATCTAAATGAACTGCATAATTTAAAAAAATCCGTTTTTTTTTAACTTTTACGAAGTGGAAGTTGATCAAAAGCATATTTTTAGTAAACACTATTGAAAATGACGTTACATGTGACTTTTTATTTGTGTTTTCAACAAGTTATGATGTAAAACTATATGTCTTATTAAAAAAAACTTATAATGCAACCAGATGGTTCATATACAACTTTAAGGATAAATCCCAGAAACTGTAAACAAGAAGAAGGGTTGAATACATATTTCTCTAGGTGTATGATAAACCCCAATTCCGTCACTAATTGGACTGTGCTTATGACATTACGCTGTTTGTTAAGTTTGTGTTGGTAGCCTGTAGGTAGGAATCATCAATGTAAACAACTGACTGGTGTCCTGCTTGCCTCAGCTGTGCAAACACAGGCTTAAGTACTTTGCAGAATATTCTGGGTCCCTCACAGTAACCATTTGGCATACATACATACTTATATAGTTTATTTTTCCATTGAAATTTAAAATACTTCTGATATTCTGAGTGCACAGGAATACTGTAGAAACGATCTTTGAAATCAATTGAAGCTAAACTACAATTTTTTGTCAGCATTTGTATAGCTGTCTGCAAACTGTTCATTTTGAAATGCTGATATTTGATGAAGCTATTGAGCTTTTTAGCTCACCTGAGCACAACGTGCTCATGGTGAGCTATTGTGATCGCCTTTTGTCCGTCGTCCGTCGTCCGTGCGTGCGTGCGTGCGTGCGTCCGTCGTCAACAATTTGCTTTAAACAACATCTCCTCATGAACCGCTGAAGGGATTTTGACCAAACTTCACAGGAATCATCCTTATGATGCCCTCTATCAAAGTTGTACAAATTATTCAGATTAGTTAAAAAAGTAGGTCACAGGAGCTAAAAATAGATTTTAAAAATGCAAACTTTGAAAATCTTCTTCTGCAAAACTGCAAGGCCTAGAGCTTAGATATTTGGTATGTAGCATCATCTTATGGGCCATTACCAAGATTGTACAAATCATAGCCCTACGGTGATAAATGACCCCGCACCAGGGGTCACTTGTTTTACATAGAGTTATATAGGAAAATCTTTAAAAATCTTCTTCTATGAATCCATTAGGCCTAGAGCTTAGATATTTGGTATGTAGCATCATCTAATGGTTCATTACCAAGATTGTTCAAATCATAGCCCTACGGTGATAAATGACCCCGCACCAGGGGTCACTTGTTTTACATAGAGTTATATAGGAAAATGTTTAAAAATCTTCTTCTATGAATCCATAAGGCCTAGAGATTAGATATTTGGTATGAAGCATCATCTTATGGTTCATTACCAAGATTGTACAAATCATGACCCTATGGTGATAAATGACCCCGCACCATGGGTCACTTGTTTTACATAGAGTTATATAAACTTTAAAAATCTTCTTCTATGAATCCATTAGGCCTAGAGCTTAGATATTTGGTATGTAGCATCATCTTATGGTTCATTACCAAGATTGATCAAATCATAGCCAAACGGTGATAAATGCCCCGCAAGGGGTCACTTGTTTTACATAGAGTTATATAGGAAAATCTTTAAAAATCTTCTTCTATGAATCCATAAGGCCTAGAGATTAGATATTTGGTATGTAGCATCATCTTATGGTTCATTACCAAGATTGTACAAATCATAGCCCTACGGTGATAAATGCCCCGGCACCAGGGGTCACTTGTTTTACATAGAGTTATATAGGAAAATGTTTAAAAATCTTCTTCTATGAATCCATAAGGCCTAGAGTTAGATATTTGTATGAGCATCATCTTATGGCCATTACCAAGATTGTACAAATCATGCCCTACGTGATAAATGACCCCGCACCAGGGGTCACTTGTTTTACATAGAGTTATATAGGAACTTTAAAAATCTTCTTCTATGAATCCATTAGGCCTAGAGCTTAGATATTTGGTATGTAGCATCATCTTATGGGCCATTACCAAGATTGTACAAATCATAGCCCTACGATGATAAATGACCCCGCACCAGGGGTCACTTGTTTTACATAGAGTTATATAGGAAATCTTTAAAAATCTTCTTCTATGAATCCATAAGGCCTAGAGTTAGATATTTGGTATGAAGCATCATCTTATGGTTTATTACCAAGATTGTACAAATCATACCCTATGGTGATAAATGACCCCGCACCAGGGGTCACTTGTTTTACATAGAGTTATATAGGAAAATCTTTAAAAATCTTCTTCTATGAATCCATAAGGCCTAGAGATTAGATATTTGGTATGAAGCATCATCTTATGGTTTATTACCAAGATTGTACAAATCATGACCCTATGGTGATAAATGCCCCCGCACCAGGGGTCACTTGTTTAACATAGAGTTATATAGGAAAATCTTTAAAAATCTTCTTCTATGAATCTATTAGGCCTAGAGCTTAGATATTTGGTATGTAGCATCATCTAATGGTTCATTATCAAGATTTTCAAAATGGTGGCCCTTTGGAGATAAATGACCCCGCACTAAGTCTTCTCCTCTGAAACCATAAGGCCCAGTGCTTATATATTTGGTGTGTAGTATTTTCAGGGCTAAAATGTTTAAGATTGAGTTATATCAGAATTCTTGTCTGTTTAAAAACCTTGTAATCAGTTGTAGCAATGGTACTCAGGTGAGCGATCCAGGGCCATCATGGCCCTCTTGTTTAAATTCAGTATCATTCGATATTTACCATCTTTTTGGGGTCTGTTAAAGGTGAAATAAACTGTCCAGGTTCATTTTTATGCTCCCCGAAGGGAGAGCATATAGTTGCCGCTTTGTCCGTCCGGTGTCCGTCCGTCAGTCACGCTTTTTTGTCCGGAGCATAACAAAAGTATTTGACGTATCATCTTGAAACTTCATAGGTTGATATATCTAAGGAGAAATGCAGTGCACAGGAACCATAACTCTGCCTATCATATTTTCAGAGTTATTGCCTTTTTTAGCTCACCAGAGCACAAAGTGTTCAGGGAGAGCTATTGGGATCACCCTTCGTCCGTCGTCCGTCCGTCGTCCGTCGTCAACAATTTGCTTTAAAAGACATCTCCTCTGAAACTGCTGGACAGAATTTGATAAAACTTGGCATGTATGATCCTTAGGTGGGCCTCTACAAAAATTGCTCAAATAAAGTTGATCCATGAAGAACTCTGGTTGCCATGGCAACAAATAGAAAAATAATTGAAAACTTTAAAAATCATCTCCTCTGAAACAAATGGTCAGAATTTATTTTCCTTTGGCACAAACAGTCACCTCATGAATGTCTACCATAATTGCTAAATTAAAATTGATCCCTTGAAAAATGAGGCCCCTAGGGGGTTGACTAATTTCCTTATATACTCTATATACAAAACATCAAAATAATTTTTTTATGAAGCCAGCTGTGAGAATTTAATTTCCTTTGGCCCAAATGGTCACCTCATGAATGTATACCAATATGGCTAAAATAAAGTTAATTCCTAAAAAAATAAGAGGTCCCTAGGGGGTTGGCTAATTCCCTTATATACTCTATATAGAAAACATCATAATTCTTCTTCTGTGCAAAGGCCAATTTGGGGCCGAAATTTGGCCCCATTCCCATCAGTAAAAGTATATATTTTCCTCAACTGTAGGTAAAAATTTTCCCAAAAAGAAAAAAAAAATAATAAAAAAATAAAATAAAAGATGATCCGCATTTTTGGCTTTTCTCCACATTTTACACACTTCTCCTTCTCAATTTGTTTTGTTTTTTCTCATGTAACTGGTTATCCGCCTGGTTATCTAAAGAGAACTAAAAAGAGACAGGAAAAAAACTTGAAATGAGCTTATCAGTTTAACTTTTTTTTTCTTCATTTTTTCTCACTTTTTCTATTTTGCATAAAATTCTGCCAGATTCAAAGCGATGTCACGTACACAAATTGCCGATTTTGTTGCGAAAATATCTTACTGTAGAGATGCATTGTTTTGTGGATAAAAGCTAAAAAGACACACTGTAAGTAATTTGGAGAGTACTTTTAGTATTTTGCAAAATAGATTCACAACTTTCTCTGACCATGTAAATAAAAAGCTTTGCATTTCTAAATGTCATCAGTTTTCGCGGATTTACTTTCTCTTTGGACAACTTGTAAATAAAAGGAATCTGAAACGATATTAAAGAATTTTCGAAATATTTTGTTACAGATTGTTATTTAAAAGTTTAATCATGTTATGTAAAAGTTAAATCAACCATTTTAACCAACTGCTTTCATTTTCTTCCCGTACAAAAAGCCCTGTGTCTTTCAAACTATCATGATGAATTCTGCTAGTTTATTTTTCGAACACCATTCCTATCGTGTAACTGTGACTGATAATACAATATATTATATTATCTTCAATTAATAAATTTCAGAATTTTACTTCCATGAAATTAATGGTCAGGATTGATTTCATGAATGTCTGCCATGATTGCTTAAATGAAGTTGATCTCTGGTTTGTCATTTGATTTCCTTATAGAAAAAATCATCTTGAATATGCTATTGTATTCTGGTGAGCGTTTATGGACCTTGGGCCTCTTGTTTCAAGAAATATTTTATCCGACCACCTTAAAATGAATTTGATGCCTGGTAGGCTGTAGCAATTGTTTTTGTTATAAAATCATTGAAATCAATATTTGCACATACCTGAATATTTTGTATGCCTATTTTTTGGCTTTTGTGTGGTTGTATGACTTCTTGTACTTGTATGGGGCAGGGTTGTTTCTGGGAGCAAAGCCCCACTCCATTCTCCAGTTTTTTAACCTCTGGGCATTAGAATATGACCGGTAGTCTGACCTACTGCCACTGCTCATTTGTCGCAGATCTTTGATTGTTTTTGCAAGGTCGTCACCAAATAGTTGGTCGGTGACCGGAACAGAAGAGTCACAAAGTCCATGGTCCCCTTTGAGGACTGGGCGCAACAGTTGCCTACGCTGAATATGTAAGGATGTCTGAGCATGTCCCATAAGGGTTAATACATCTGTGGCCATTCTCACCATATTATCCCTGGTAGGGCAATCAAGACCTATTACTGCCTCAGTCAGCCGTGTGATGGCAACAGCTCCCTTAGAGATAGCCTTTTGAATGTTCATCATTCTTAGGTCTCTGCTTTTCATCTGAGTGTTCTGCTTTAAGCGATTCCATATTTCTTTGTTCACCCTTGGCACAATTAATTTACTGCAGTTTTTTGGCCTTTTATATATATCTTCTTTCTCTTTGACCTTAACTGAGGTCATCTGCTTGCCAAAGGCCTTATCAACAATTTTAGCCAACTTAGGATTTGTCTCAGTGCCAACATCATCATCAAGGGAGAATTGTATTTGACATATGTCTTCCTTGGACCCACCTAACGGATTATCTTTGTTCACTGTCCCTTGCTTCATAATTAAACTATTGACCGTATCGTCATTGTCCTCCTCATCATCCTCATAGTCTAATTCCTTAGACTCTGAGTCGCTTTCATATTTTCGTTTTTGCCGTCCCTGTATAATACCGGTGGCGTTTATGTTACTGCTGGTAGCATTGGCACTGCCGGTGGCATTTTTGCGACAGACACGCCCAAAGGCGTGCCGGGAGCTTAGCAATCGAAGACAGGTGAATTTCGGAAGCAGTCCTCATTCAAGTGGTCTAAACCAAATTACTCAATCACAAGACTGCCTCAAACCGAAGAACTTTGAAAATACTACGAGGAAAAAAAATAGTGACGAGTTTTTTGCATTATTTTTCAATATTTGTAAAGGAAGAAGCATAAAATAATTCAATTTAGGTGCCGTATGAGCGATTTCTAGTATTTTTGCGAAATATACGTGGGTATTAATTACTCGTTACTCTTGGGCACTTTTGCGAACTTTTTTTTCCAACTGTGTAAGATTTAAAGAAAGTAGTGCAACACTTGATGTTATCAAAACAAAGACTAGACCATTACTTCATTCTGTACAAACCGATTTCATCAGAACATGGCTATGGAATCTACATAGCCGCTCAACTCGCCGAATAAACCGCCATATCGGCATAGTCGAGTAGTGTGATCAAGTGACAAATCAGCCCTGTAGTTAGACTGTTTGCCATAGTCATGTGATCTACTCAGCGTATGAACAGTATGGGTGTTTAAACAAAGATGATTGGTTACGTAGATTCCATAGCTGTGATTGATGAAATTGGTTAGTACAGACAATGATCTTGAGTGCAATGGAAAGAAAAAAATGTATATTTATTATATCTGCGAGGATATGTGACTTAAAAATAAGCAGGTCTGGTCAGTGCACACGGTGGTCAATACTGCTAGTTTTATTTGGGTAAAAAAAAAACAATTGGAAACAGACTGCTGAAAAACATTTATTGAAGACAACCACTGAAGATAATTTCTATACATGAAATCAGAGGCACAGCAGACATCTTATCTGTCCCCCACCCTGTTTATTCAGCATGTGCCAGTGTCAATTACACACCCCAGGGTCCACCTTTGGTCAAGGGTATAGTGTCTATTGTGTCCCCCTTCAGCTCATAGGATTACTAGATTAGCCGCTTGGCATTGCTTCTTGAGCGAAGTCGTCACTAATGTTAAATTTAGAAACAAACTGAATATCATCTGTTCAGTGGAAGGCAGAGTACAGAGAAGCAGAGTTAGGGTTAGCAGTTCCGAGTAATTAATCCGTGCTACTGATCAATCTCAACTTCTCTGTTTCGGATGCAATATAATATAAGCCCAGATAAATTACGTAATGAACACACACATGGGAAGCATCCATAATGATTAAATGAATGCATGATAAATTTATTGAATATTTACTGTGACAATATTTGATTATTATGTGTAAAAGATGTATCTAATTTCTTTTTCGCCCTTATATCGGATATTTTTAAAAGCAGCAAATACAGTATGCAGTACAGTCATTTTTAACCAGGGAAATATATCTGTCTTTTACAATCAATATTATACGAAAATCCTTCACATACTTTTCGTACATTATAAGCAAATTTTATACATAATGGTAAATTTTCAAATCTAAACTAGATTTCGCCATTATATCCGTATTTCCTGTACACTATATATATATGAAGAAGATATCATTCCAATCTATGAAAATAAGTAAATATGTATTTAATTAATTATGTGGAATTTCATAAAAAATATAGATTTATTTTTTAAATTCATTTCACATACGATTTTAAATTATACAGAAGCATTCGTCGCCAGATTCAGCCACAGATATACAAGAAGTCAGCTGGAAGGCCCCATAGTAATGGAATCAGAGCGAAAATTCTGAGAATAAACCCCAAAGCATCGACTTGTCATTAATATCAAATCTTATATTCATTATGTATATCTGAGAAAAATATTAGAAACCCCTATAACATCTTTTGGCATTATGGTAGATTATATGTATGACTTATGAAGGCTACAATTTTTATTTCATTTGAGCAGGAATTAAGATTAACTGATTGTCATCGGAAGAAAATTAACATTATGACTTCATTAAAACTATCTTAAATTAAGGTGGGTACAGAAATTATTATGTATTATACCGATTATAACTCTTCATATAACTTTTCGCCCTTATACCACTTTTGTTCAAAGACTAGAAAGAAGAGATACAATATACATCATAACCAATATAAATAAGGTAAATGATCAGTGTTTGAAGAAATGTAAATGCATCGACTACTACTTTATACAGGAAAGGAATATAAGGTATAATAAGAAAATTGTACTAAACAAAAGATTTTAAAATTTCAATATATTTTCGCCTTAATGTCTATATTTTCTGCATGTGATTTATAATGTTTATATAGGTTTCGGGACGTTCATGTACATAGTAATCATATACTTAATAGCTTTTTATGTCTAATCATTTACATTCAAGCATCCATAATGACTAAATGAATGCATGATATATTTATTGAATATTTACTGTGACAATATTTGATTACTTTATGTAAAAGATATATCTTATTTCTTTTTTGCCATTATATCGGATATTTTTGAAAGCATCAAATACAGTATGCAGTACAGTCATTTTTAACCAGGGAAATATATCTGTCTTTTACAATCAATATTATACGAAAATCCTTCACATACTTTTCGTACATTATAAGCAAATTTTATATATAATGGTAAATTTCAAATCTAAACTAGATTTCGCCATTATATCCGTATTTCCTGTACACTATATATATATCATTCCAATCTATGTGTACTTAATTAATTGTTTGGATTTTCATGAATACATAAAGATTTATTTTTTAAATTCATTTCACATACGATTTTAAATTATACAGAAGCATCCGTCGCCAGATTCAGCCACAGATATACAAGAATTCAGCTGGAAGGACCCACAGTAATGGAATCAGAGCGAAACCCCAAAGCATCGACTTGTCATTACTGTCAAATCTTATATTCAGTATGTATATCTAAGAAAAATATTAGAAACCCCTATAACATCTTTTGACATTATGGTGGTTGAATCTGGTGACGGGTGCTTCTGTTTAATTTAAAATCGTATGTGAAATGAATTTAAAAAATAAATCTTTATTTTTTTTATGAAAATCCATATAATTAATTAAATACACATTTACTTATTTACATAGATTGGAACGATTTATTTTAATTTATTTTTCGCCCTTATATCGGATATTTTTGAAAGCATAAAATACAGAATGCAGTACAGTCATTTTTAACCAGGGAAATATATCTGTCTTTTACAATCAATATTATACGAAAATCCTTCACATATTTTCGTACATTATAAGCAAATTTTATACATAATGGTAAATTTTCAAATCTAAACTAGATTTCGCCATTATATCCGTATTTCCTGTACACTATATAAATATAAAGAAGATATCATTCCAATCTATGTAAATAAGTAAATGTGTATTTAATTAATTATGTGGATTTTCATAGAAAATACAGATTTATTTTTAAATTCATTCTGAGATTAAACCCCAAAGCATCGACTTGTCATTAATATCAAATGTTCTATTCAGTATGTATATCTAAGAAAAATATTAGAAACCCCTTTAACATCTTTTGGCATTATGGTAGATTATACGTATGACTTATGAAGGCTACAATTTTTATTTCATTTGAGCAGGAATTAGGATTAAATGATTTTCATCGAAAGAAAATGAACAATTTGACTTCATTAAAGCTACCTTAAATTAAGCTAGGTACAGAAAGTATTATGCATGATACCGATTGTAACTTTTCGTATAACTTCAAAGATTATAAATAAGAGATACAATATACATTATACCCAATATAAATAAGGTAAATGATCAGTGTTTGAAAAAAAGTAAATACATCAACTACTACTTTATACAGGAAGAGATTATAAGGTATAATAAATAACTTTACTAAACAGCAGATTTTAAAATTTCAAGATATTTTCGCCTTAATATCTATATTTTCTGCATGTGATTTATAATGTTTATATAGGTTTGGGTTTGTACATTAATATATACTTAATTTTTTTTAAGGCATGATCAATTTTTTTTTATGTTTAAAAGATATATCTTATCTCTTTTTCGCCCTTATATCTGATATTTTTGAAAGCATCAAATACAGTATGCAGTACAGTCAATTTTAACCAGGGAAATATATCTGTCTTTAAAATCAATATTATACGAAAATCCTTCACATACTTTTCGTATATAAAATGTAAATTTATTTTTCAAATCTAAAATAGATTTTGGCATTATATCCCTATTTCCTGTACACTATATATATAAAGTAAATATCATTCCAATCTATATAAATAATAAATGTGTACTTAATAAATTGTGTTGATTTTCATTTAAAATATATAAATTTATGTTTTAAATTCATTTCACATACGTTTTTAAATTATATATAAGCACCCGTCGCCAGATTCAGCTACAGATATACAAGAAGTCATCTGGAAGGCCCCTAAGTAATTGAATCAGAGCGAAACCTCTGAGATTTAACCCCAAAGCATCGACTTGTCATTAATATCTTATCTTATATTCAATATGTATATCTAAGAAAAATATTAAAAAACCCTATAACATCTTCTGACATTATGGTAGATTATACGTATGACTTATGAAGGCTACAATTTTTGTTTCATTTGAGCAGGAATTAAGATTAAATGATTTTCATCGAAAGTAAATGAACAATTTGACCTCGTTAAAGCTACCTTAAATTAAGCTAGTTACAGAACGTATTATGTATCATACTGATTATAACTTTTCATATAACTTTTCGCCCTTATACCACTTTTGTTCAAAGACTAGAAAGAAGAGATACAATATACATCATAACCAATATAAATAAGGTAAATGATCAGTGTTTGAAGAAAAGTAAATACATCGACTACAACTTTATACAGGAAAAAAATATAAGGTATAATAAATAATTGTACTAAACAGCAGATTTTAAAATTTCAAGATATTTTCGCCTTAATGTCTGTATTTTCTGCATGTGATTTATGTTGTTTATATATTTTTCGGGACGTTCATGTACATAGTAATCATATACTTTTTTTTTTCATGATCAATTTATTGAATATTTACTGTAACAATTTGATTATTATATGTAAAAGATAATCTAATTTCTTTTTCGCCCTTATATCGGATATTTTTGAAAGCATCAAATACAGAATGCAGTACAATCACTTTTAACCAGGGAAATATATCTGTCTTTTGCAATCAATATTATACGAAAATCCTTCACATACTTTTCGTACATTATAAGCAAATTTTATACATAATGGTAAATTTTTAAATCTAAACTAGATTCGCCATTATATCCGTATTTCCAGTACACTATATATATAAAGAAGAGATATCATTCCAATCTATATAAATAAGTAAATGTGTACTTAATTGTGTTGATGTTGACAACGGGCGATCACAAAAGCTCACCTTGAGCACTTTGTGCTCTGGTGAATTAAAAGATCATAAAAATCCGTCCATATTTTACATATGTAGGCTTCGTACAAAAAAATATAACGTATGTCAATAGTTATGTCATATGACATCATAGAAAAATGAAATAACATTCAATGATAAGAGAGCTTCTTACTTTGATAACACGTAAAATTTTTGACTCTAGATCAATTGTAACCTTTTTTAATTTGAGCCTCAATAGGAAGAAGAATAGGATACTTTTATTATATGAAGTTCAATTTTTATTATTTCAGGTGAGATAAAAAAAATGTTTCCTTCTGTAAACAATTTTAGGAATAAAATTAGAATAAAATTTTAATGATTTTCAATGCTAGTGTATTACATGCAAATAAAAAATAAATAAATAAATAAAAATATGGTCCATATCGGGTACCGAACTCGGGGCCTTTATATTCATAAACCAAGACGTTACACATTACACTAGTACGGCAGTTGCAGAAAGGTAGCCTGAAATTGATATATATTGCCAATGTAATACAGGACGGCGATATGATGGGTAATTATAACATATACTATTTTCCATGTAACTTGCTTATATGAAGTCCAATTTTAATAAAGTTAGTGCCGCAAATTATCAGCAAAAATAGCTTCATTTCATTTAGTTTTTTCTTATAACTTTGTATTAGTTTTAGACATTACACCAAATGAATTATTTATAGCTGATGCTTTCTCAAATAATGTTTCTCGTATATCATTGTATATAAAGCAATCAAAAATAACATGGCTTTCATCCTCAATACTATCACAGAATGGACATTTTCGATCAGAAATGCCTAATCCTTCATAACGCCCAGTTTCTAAACGTAAAGGGGCGACACCACAACGAAATTAACTAAATGCAGCACGATGGCGTGGGGTAAAATAACAGTACAATACATTTCTGTCTCATAACTGGTTTTAAAAAGACGGTAAGTGCGTAGCTTATTGCCAGCACGACCAGACGTACCTGTAACACTATTCAAAGTTTTTAACCAGTCTGACAAATGTCCCTCCTGTAATTTGTTTGTAACAATATTTATTAAAGAAAGCTTCGGGATGGACTTACTAATATCACAATATTGCTGTGCATCACACTTTGTAAGCATAAAATTAACATGGTAAAACCAGTTTTGCATGACCTATTTGCTGTTGAAGCAGCATTAAGTGCTACTCTTTTATTAATTCTACTGTTATTAATATTGGACAATCTAGCAAAATAAATACATGCCAATGGCATATTGAACAGAACTGCCGATTTCGCACACTTTTGGCACACTGAGAAGTGATTACGTGTGATTTATGGACTGTGTATAATTGGCATAAAGTTGTGAAATCCGTGTCGCGTGCCGTACTGATGATAATTGAATTGTATTAATCAAAAAGAAAAATATGTTGTGTTAAATAGAATCAGAATACCATTTTCTTCTTGTCTGCCCTAAATAATACAAAAAGATCCACCGCTCTTTACCATATTGCTCCTGAAAATTTTGTATCATGTAAAGCTTTGTTTCATCTATTTATCTATCCCCCGACCCACGCTTTCAAATTAATATCAAATCATGTCATAAAATGTCTTATAAATATAATTTCCAAATATAAATACATCATATGCAAAGCAGTACTTATAACAACATAAAAAATACAAAATATGCCTATATGTCTGGAAGGGGGACGTTTAAGGGGGACGTTTTGACTTATTTTTTGTCACTTGGGGGACGTTTTGACCAAAATAGGGACGTTTTGACTGGGGGACGTTTTGTCTAGGGGACGTTTTGACCGTATACCCGAAGTAGGGGTGACTACCGTTTTCGTTTTCCGCCATTACTCAGCCGTTTAAAGCCAGATCAGCAAAAACTAAATATTTTCTGAAATGTCTTTTAAAACACTATTTTTTATACCAATAATGTCTCGATAGAAAATTTACCGTTTTCGAGATATTTAAGGCCTTAGAAAAAAAAATCGATATTTAAAATATGACCTTGACCTTTGCATTTTTCCGAAAACGGAACTTACGAGGCTTCATAGAATGCCATTATGTACCTTCAGTGAAAATTTCATGCATTTCGATGCAAAATTAAGGGCTACAGCGCTTTAAAACCCTTTAATTTCAATTCAAAATTACTTCTGACGCCATGACGTCATGTGACGTCAGTTCTTACAGAATCAAAAGAAAACCTGTATTTACATAAAATGTGCAAATATCAGCCTCCTAGCTCAAAAGATGGCTCCGAAATGCGAATATGAAATTTGACGTCACAAGTTCAAATCTTGGTTTCGCCATAGAACCTTGGTTTTTCGAAATTTTGAAAACGAAAGTACCTTTGCACAACTAGAGCGTAACTTACACAAACTGTGAAGATTTCATGAATATCCATCCACAAATAACATCTGCAGAGTGCATACAAACTTTTTCAGCTGACGTCAGTTTTGATGTAATATGACGTCGTATCAATATGAAAATCATTTCATTCAAAAGGTCATCGCTTGAAATATATGCCAAAAATTTTCATCGTTCTAGACTATTGGCATCATATCGAAATTACCAAATCAAAAAGGAAGAAAAAAGAATAAGAACTAGATGTCATTCGTTAAGACGAATGATATGACTTTCTGCCACATCTGCTTCATATATTATATAGAAGTCTTAAGAATACACAATCTTTCAAATCTCTAGAACATTTTATACATATTCTGTGAAAATGTCATGAAAATCCGTCAATAAATAACAGATGTGGGCTGCAAAAAATAATGTACTATAATATATGCCTATAATGACGTCATATGACGTCATAGAAAATGAAATAAAGTTCAATCGAAAGAGCTTTAAAATCTATGACCACACCTAAATTTTCATAAATCTAGCTCAATTGTAACCTTGTTCAGTTTGAGTCTCATATAAGATAGTGAAGCAAAACGGAACACTCGCAGAGGCTCACAGAATATTTTGATAAATCTTATTTTCCATGTAACTTGCTTATATGAAGTTCACTTTTAATAAATTTGGTACCGTTAGAAAGGTCTTGAAAAATGCTACACTTTATCTGCTTTATGTTATGACTTATCTACAATATTTTCCGAGAAATTGACAGTTAAACCTCGAGAAAACTGAAAAAATATGGTGAAAAATAGTTGCATTCCATAACCGTTTTTTGTCATAACTTTATAATGCGCAGAGATATTTAAAAAAAACTTTATACAATTTGAAGCTACATTTCTTGTTCATACATGCATTAACAAAAATCGATATTTATTGTAGGGGTGACTACACTTTTCGTTTTTCCGCCATTACTCAGCCGTTTAAAGCCCAATCAGCAAAAACTAAGTATTTTCTGATTTGTCTTTTAAAACACTAAATTTTACACCTATAATGTCTCGATAGAAAATTTAAGGTTTTCGAGATATTTAAGGCCGTAGAAAAACGGATAATTAAAATATGACCTTGAACTTTGCACTTTTCCGGAAACGGAAGTTACTTGGTTTTGTAGGATGTCATTATGTACCTTCAGTGAAAATTCCATGCATATTTTTGCGAAATTAAGGCTTGCAGCGCTTAAAAACCGCTTTATTTCAATTCAAAATTAATTATGACGTCAAATGACGTCATACAACGCCAGGCTTCATATATTCTATAGAATACGAATAAGTTTCAGCTTCCTAGCTCATCTGGAAGCGATGTTATGTTTGAATGAATGTTCACGTCCCTGGTTCTAATCTTGGTTTCGCCACAGATCCTCGGCCTTTTCAAATTTTGAAAAATGAAGACCGGGATGCACAACTAGGTCATAATATACACATTCTATGAAAACTTCATGAAGATCCGCCTATAAATAATGGATATACACCGCGAACGTTTTGTAATTGTGACGTCATAGAAAAATGAAAGTATGTCCACACAGTTTCTTGACTCTAGGTCAATTGTAACATGGTTTGATTAGAGCCTCAAAAGGAAGGAAAAAAATATGAAGAATAATAAAAAAAACAGTACAGTTTTCATAATGGGTCGGTCACCTTTATGTGCATTTCTAATATTTTTATAATAAGAATATTTTTCGCAATGTTTTATGTTAAATTTAATCTTAAATGAATTAATTATTACATTTAATTTGAGTAATGAATTTGATTTTACATTTGCCATATAGATAGATCACTGCATATTTATTGCATTCTTTATACATGTGTGTGTATCTTAGATAGATGGATTTTATGTAGCTCGCTCTTTCTTCCATTATTCATAATGTCTGTATTCTTTCACCAATAGATAGATAGATGTAGCTCGCTATATCTTTCTTACATTCATTCGCTCTTTCTTACTTTCATTTTTCATACTGTCTGTATTCTTTCACCAATAGATAAATAGATAGATAGATACGAGATAGGCTGATTTCAATATTTAAGAGTAACAAGATTTTAACTTGAATATAATTTCATTTACATTTTTTTACGTTTTATACAAAACATATGTGCAAATTGTGAATGTATATACATTTAATCTAAATATTTATATGTATTTACACTTGTCACTGTTTAATTCCAGAGTTTTATCAGAGTTATTATGGACCGTCTGGAATGGAAACATCTGGAATGGGCCCGTCTGGAATGGAACTGTCTGGCTCAAGGTTAGGTCTGTACAGTCAGGAGATCGTCCGCAGGAACTGCATCGATGAACTACTTCCCTCCATGTACTCATCCCAGGCTCGTGGATTCCCTTGTCAAGGTTGGAAAAGACCTGGGACGTCTCTCTGCTCAGGTCGTTGGCCTGTATGCTCATGAGAACCAGGTCAGCTTCCATCTGCAACTGCTGAATTAGCACGTAGAATGGTATCCCTGCATACCCGGCGATGGTGTTCAGACAATTGTGCCAACCTGAAAAATATAAATAACAGAATTTCACAAATGTGTTGTTATTTTTGTCCATCTCCATTTCACCAATATTTTTTTAGCTCCACTATTCAAAGAATAGTTTGAGCTATTGTGATCACCCTTTCGTCGGCGTCCAATTTAACAATTTCTTGTACCGACCATAACTCAGAAACTATAAAAGGTATCAACATGAAACTTCATATGTGGATAGATCTCATCAATGGGAAGTGCAATGACCAAGAACTATAACTCTCATTTGCATAATTTCGGAGATATTGCCCTTTGTAAATTTTCATACTTAGTTTTTGTCCGGGCCATAACTGAAAAACAAGAGGGCCAAGATGGCCCTAAAGACGCTCACCTGGGGACATTTGTGCCCAATTGTGGGCTGCTAGCAATAACAGACAGGCTTTTACAAGGCCTCAAAAAACACTGAGGCACAATAACATATACATGTACCAAGGTTTACTTACAGTGGCATTTTTCAATGTTAAAAGGGGCATAACTCCTGACCTAATTGGCCAGTCTCAGCCATAATCGAACTCATCCGAGACATTATGGTCGTAAACATTGTCCTAAAGTTTGATGATGATTGCTTAATAAATGTAGGTGAAAGAGTGTGAACAACGTGAAAAGTGACATTTTTCAATGTTAAAAGGGGCATAACTCCTGACCTAATTGGCCAATCTCAAACATAATCGAACTTGTCCGAGACATTATGGTTATAAATATTGTCCTATAGTTTGAAGATAATTGTTTAAAAAATGTAGGTGATAGAGTGTAAACAACGTGAAAAGTGGCATTTTTCAATGTTAAAAGGGGCATAACTCCTGACCTCATTGGCCGATCTCAGCCATAATCGAACCCGTCCGAGACATTATTGTCATAAACATTGTCCTAAAGTTTGATGATGATTCCTTAAAAAATGTAGGTGTTAGAGTGTAAACAATGTGAAAACCCACATTTTTCGATATTAAAAAGGGCATAACTCCTGACCTAATTGACCGATCTTAGCTATTATCGAACTCGTCCGAGACATTAATGTCATAAACATTGTTGTAAAGTTTGAAGATGATTGCTTAAAAAATGTAGGTGTTAGAGTGTAAACATCAAAATTGTTGACGGACGACGGACAATCAAGTGTCCCAAAAGCTCACCCTAATTATAAATGGTAACAACATGAAACTTCACATGTGGATAGATCTCATCAAGTGAGAGTGCAGTGACCAAGAACCATAACTCTCATTGCATAATTTCGGAGTTAATGCCCTTTGTAAATTTTCAAACTTAGTTTTAGTCAAAGCCATAGCTCAAAAAGTATAAAAGGTATGAGCATGAAACTTCATATGTGGATAGATCTCATCACCGTGGAGTGCAGTGACCATGAACAATAGCTCTCATTAGTGCAATTATGGAGTAATTGCCCTTTGTAAATGTTTATACCTAATTTCTGTCCAGGCTGCAACTCAAAAAAGTATAGAAGGTATCAACATGAAACTTCATATGCTGAAGGATCTCACTGAGGGTAATCTCAGTGAGTGACCGAGAACCATTACTCTTATTTGCATAATTTAAGAGTTATTGCCCTTTGTTCGCATCAACAATTTCATAACTTGGAAACTATGAAAGGTATTGACCTGGAACTTGAGACATAGGTAGATGCGGACAATGACATGTGCATTGTCTCACGGGGGTTTGGCACGAAAGGTGGGGGGGGCATAAAATCACTATATATAATACAAGGGATACAACTTCCGATTGATCTAAACCCATACCTTCATCGGGAAAAAGCCAACAACTCAGCCATTTATGAAGGTATCTTTGAATACTTTGCACCTATCGCAAGCGTATACATTTATGTAACCAAAAGTCACCACTTTTTCACCCATGCGAACTCAAGTATTCAACAACGAAACCCGCAATGCGAAACTAACCCCTGTTTTCCAAAATCTCGACACGCGTTCGTACAGGGTCGCTCACTCGGTCTACCAGTGTAAACAAGCGTTTCTGCGACAAGACAATATAAACCGATACAATTATTCCATAAAACATATTGATTACTCACATCGGCATGCAGAAACTTCCCTCGGTACAAAGGAAATTCAGCAGAAATCGTAAATTTCAACCGCTGGCTTACTTTCACTTCCATTTAGCCTTTATGCAAATTACGTGACCAGTCACCCAAACTACAGAAGAAAGAGACGTTTTGATTGGCTGCCTACATAAGATGAGTGGTTCCCCATAATGTGTGGTATACTACAGGTAAGCCGGGCTGAAGTGTTTTGTAAACACTGTGACTCCGGTGGGAGATTTTAAAGAAACATTTTAATATTATAAATAACGTCAGAAAAATAACAATTTCTATCAGAATGTCAGTGAATTGGTGAGTTTTGATAAAAAGTCCACCAAATATGATGATTTTAAATGTTGAACATGTAAATTCAGCAAAAAAAAAAAAAAAAAAAAAACTCCCGCGAAAATTCCAAATATATATATATATAAATATATATACTGAACCAAAAACGAAAAACCTCCTTTTTCAATGTGAAATGGCCATAATGTCTGAAATACTTTTGTCTTGAAATTTTACAGCATTCCTTTAATTATCCAATTTTTTCATTTCTGCAGAAATCTCAAAATCTTAAATCTCAATTATGAGATTTAACAAGGACAATATCCCTTGATTTAAGTACGGGAAAAAAACATTAATTTTATTTTCAAAGCAATATCATTCAAAGAGAGAAATTTCAATATTATCTTTTAAGATATAGATTAGCATTGTTAATGTGAAATTGTTTATGGTCATTTGTGAATTTTGAGATTGGAACCTCAACCTCAAGGCATATGAATTTTTATAAACAATTAAGATGAATTATTTAATAATAAAATAAACATTAAATTTCCCTTTCCTTTCATTACCATTAAATAATACAATAATTTAATACAAATTAATGCAATTAAAGGAAAAAACTTAAAACGATTTTTTTTTTAATATAGTCCACTCTGATCCTGTGTTCTTGAAAATAAAAATGGTACTTAAGTATGATTTTCATACTTATACTCAGACTATGCCTATTTCTTTAAATAGTGATTTCATTATGATACTCAAATATGAGTCTGAGATCGTACTTTCAAATATGAGTCTGAGATCGTACTTACGTACTTTCGAGACCACTGGGCCTGGAATCAGGAGGTAGTGGGTTTGATCCGCGGTCGTAACATACCAAAGTTGTAAAAAGGGTCCTGGAAGCTCCTTTGCTTGACGCTCAGCATATAAGGGTAGTTCTGGATTGGTTAGCCCGGTGTCAGGATAATGTGACTGGGTGTGGTATCGGCGTAATACTGCAGTGTGGTAGCGCTACATCTGTTTCAAGTAGACATCGTTTCCAAACAACTGAAATACTGTTGGGGGGATGTTAAATCCAATAAAGAAATAGAGACTGGAGAGAGTTTATTACATAATATACATGTAAAGGTAGGGTCATAACGACCGTCGCTGAGTTCCAAGAACTTGTGAATGGTACATGCACCCTTGTAAACACAGCAAGATATACCTGTAGAACATGTTATTTTCACTCTTTTCCCATTGTGAGATAAACTTTCGGCAATTCTCTTTATAACATGCGACTTTCCAGTACCCACTGGGGCAACGATCAAAAAACTATGACCATTCAGCGCTAACTGTTGAGCTTTTTTCTGTTGATAGTTCATTTTCTTTCGCATGCGGTAAATACCGGAAATATAGCTTTATTCCGTTTTATGCCTATGAGTTAACGGGCAGATCGGGAACCAGGAAGTTGTTTACCTCTACAACCAATCGCATTCAGCGTAGCATTACTGGTCACGTAATTTGCATAATGGCTAAATGGAAGTGAAAGTAGGTCAACGGTTGAAATTGACGATTTCAACTGAATTTCTTTTGTGCCGAGGAAAGTTTCTGCATGCTGATGTGAGTAATTAATATGTTTTATGGAATCATTGCATCGGTTTACATTGTCTTGCCGCAGAAACGCTTGTTTACACTGGTAGACCGAGTGAGCGACCCTGTACGAACGCGTGTCGAGATTTTGGAAAACGGGGGTTAGTTTCGCATTGCGAGTTTCATTGTTGAATACCTGAGTTCGCATGGGTAAAAAAGTGGTGACTTTTGGTTACATAAATGTATACGCTTGCGATAGGTGCAAATTATTCAAAGATACCTTCATAAATGGCTGAGTTGTTGGCTTTTTCCTGATGAAGGTATGGGTTTAGATCAATCGTAAGTTGTATCCCTTGTATTATATATAGTGATTTTATGCCCCCCCCCCCCCCCTTTCGTGCCAAACCCCTGTGCATTGTCTAAGAGCCATGACTCTAGCTGGATGTGTTTTCGAATTATCTGCCATTGTTAATTTTCTACAACTGTAATACTGACAAAGCGCTATAATAGTCGAGCGTGCTGTCTTCAGACAGCTCTTGTTTTATTTTATTTCATTATATTTATAAATACATGTATAAATATGAATCATACAATGTTCTTCATTTTTTCATTCTTATCAAACTATCTTTTTTTCTTCATCATAATAAGATTTTCTTTTTATCGTTTTTTTTTCTTTTTCTCTTTTTTTGTACTTTTTATTCCAATTATTATATCCCCACTACCCACCAGGTAGGGGAGGCTATATAGGAATCACTTTGTCCGTCGGTCCATCACCTCACCTTTGTCCGGGCTATAACTTTACAATGCCTTGCTCAAAGTTCAAGGTCAAACCTTGAGATCAAAGGTCAAAAATAAGTTTTTGTTTGTCGGGGTTTTAACTTCACCATGGAAGGATGAATTCTCAAATAACTTGTCACAAATGACAAGCAAAGTGAGACGGTGTGTCGTGTGCAAGAACCAGAATCCTAGCTCAAAGTTCAACGTCATACTTGGAGGTCAAAGGTAAAAAATGAGTTCGTTTTTGCTTGTCCGGGCTGTAACTTCACCATGGAAGAATGAATTCTCAAATAAATTCTCACAAAAGACAAGCAAAGTGTGACGGTGTGTCGGGTGCAAGAACCAGAATCCTAGCTCAAAGGTAAAGATCATACTTTGAGGTCAAAGGTCAAAAATGAGTTCGTTTTTGATTGTCCAGGCTGTAACTTCACCATGGAAGGAGGAATTCTCAAATAACTTGATAACATCAATATGTTATTTACCGACAAATGGCAGGGTAGTGGGGGTATTCATCACCTTCAGTGATAGTTCTAGTTAATATTATTATTACATACCCTCTACACCACTGTTGCTCCTAACGGACCTCCTGAAGATGCATCAGATTAGCACGTCAACTTTGAAGTAGTGATAATGACTGTGCCGTGTGGGGGTTGAAACATTATGGTACAGTAGTGGATGTGCCGCCATTTGAAAGCTGGGAACATAACTGCCGCTAATTAAATAT
>CM037782.1:68513252-68539760 GCA_021229015.1 Solen grandis
ACATTTAATAATAGCAAATATATTTTTGTACTTATAGTCCTTTTTTTTCGGTGCCAATCTGGACATATTAGTTCAACTAAAAAAAATCATAAGTTAAAGCTGGTAAAAATCATTACAACTTTACTATTGTTTGTCTTATATACATGTATAATACTTTCGGTATATACTATTGTGTTTGTGATTCTTAAAATCATATACTTGAACCACAGAACCTTAAACTGATGTTTTTATTAGTGTTAAGAGAAACAGAAACAAAAACTGCTAAAATATTACTTTCGGTTATGTTATTTTAATTCTCCCGTGCAAAGTGGTACCTCTTTTTTCATCGAAAGAGTTTTTTCAATAAATGTTTACATGTACGTGCTGTATTTCTAGTTCTGACTGTATTCAGAGTGATTGAACAAGTCAATTGTTACATTTGATTAATACAAGCTTGACCGAAAATAGTTACTTTATAAGGACATAGGACCGTTTTACGAAAAAGGAAGAGTTACATAACAAATGACAACTGATATACAAATTACAGAACGCCATAATTTACAACTTAAATTGTCTCATCTTCACTTAAATTCAATCACTTGAAAAGTAAAACACTTATCAGACATCGAAAGGTTGTGGGTTCGAGGCGCGACATACCAAAGCCGTTAAAAACAGAGAAGTACCAGTGTTTACACTTGGTAGATGTTTTGTTAGTTAAAAGGACACACACCGGGGCCCTTTAATTCTTTATTGCCATTGCATCACTGAACTATAATGAAATATTTCCAGAGGTTTATAAAAAAGACGAGTGAATAAAATTTTGGTTACTAGGGAATTTAATATTGGTTAATTACATTAAAGGGACTAAAAAATATAATGAGGTACGGGGATATTGTCCTAACAATTAACATCATGTATATACATATACAAAGTTTTGTCTTGATGAATATCAATCTAATTAACTTTAACTGGTACGTGAAACAATGGGTTATGCAGACTGTAGAATCTGAGCTTCAATACTGTCTGAGCAAGCAGAGGAGACCCCTAGTCTCCTCTGTTTGCCAATACATCAAAATGAGTCTATAAAGGTAAATGGTTAAACAGGCGTAGATAGGAATCCAACACAACTGCTCAACCCAAGTGTCTGCTAAATGAATATGAAATATCAAATAATACTTGAGGTACATGACAACTGAAAACAAAATGACTGCTAAATACAGGTTAATCAGGGACTGTATGCACATGTAGATTATATGCACAGATTATCACAGGTAGGCTGTATGCACATGTAGTCTATATGCACAGGTAGATTGTATACACAGGTAGACAATATGCACAGGTATATTGTAAACACAGGTAGACTATATGCACAGGTAGATTGTATACACAGGTAAAATATATGCACAGGTAGATTGTATACACAGGTAGACTATATGCACAGGTAGATTGTATACACAGGTAGACTATATGCACAGGTAGATTGTATACACAGTTAGACTATATCACAGGTAGATTGTATACACAGGTAGACTATATGCACAGGTAGATTGTATACACAGGTAGACTATATGCACAGGTAGATTGTATACACAGGTAGACTATATGCACAGGTAGATTGTATACACAGGTAGACTATATGCACAGGTAGATTGTATACACAGTTAGACTATATCACAGGTAGATTGTATACATAGGTAGACTATATGCACTGGTAGATTGTATACACAGTTAGACTCTATCACAGGTAGACTGTAAAAAGGGTAGACTATATGCACAGGTAGACTGTATACACAGGTAGACAATGTACACAGGGAGACATATACACACAGGTAGACTGTAACACACCTTGATAATTATTGGCAGTGTTCTCCAGAATAGGAAGTTCAGCGTCACCATCTCTACACCCTCCTTCTGTATAAGGATACCGCCGACAGCGTGCACAATAACAATAGAGAAAACCCTGCTATCAGATACAAATATAACATCATACACTCTAGCCTATACAAGGTGTGTTACATATTAAAGTTTTAATTCTAATTGACAAAAATTACGTAAACTTATTTCAAGTCAGTGAATCAAATACAAATGTACAAATGACAAGTAAGAATCTAAGTAAAACCAACATTAGAAAATATACTCGGACATCGATCGTTCCACATTTCATAATTCTAACTAACATATACAGGTCCGGATCGAGAATTTTTCCGCTGGGGGCCAAAATCTGAATGTGATGTAAGTGCTAGGGGGTCCGGGGCATGCTCTTCTCGGGGAAAAAATGTTTTTAGTATGACGGAGATGCATTCTGAAGGGTATCTGGGGACAAAATTGAAGGTTTTTTTTTTTTTTTTTTTTTTTTTTTTTTAACTTGAAAACCATGGATCTAATGCCTAGGTCCCACTGGAGAAAAATCATCGGCTATGTGGAAATACACAAATTTTCTCCCCATGGCATCAGATGTTTGAGCCAAAAAGACGAAGCAGTCCCATGAGAAGCTTCGGGATTGGTCCGTTGAAACGTTCACTGATGGCTCCCGATGCTCTGGAAATTTCTCCAATGATCGGGGAAGGTGCCCCGGAGCTTCACCGAATTCGAAACATCATCAGGGGAATATCCTCGTAGATTAGGGGATGTATCGTTGTATCAAACCATCCTTAGTGTCTCGGGGAAGATTATGAGAATTTGGTGATGGAATTAAGAAACAAAATCAAGGGTAAACTTTTGGGGGCTTATGAGGATGCCCCCAATAATGTCCCATGGCCTTTTTGACGTCTCAGTGTAAGGTTGACCAAACAAAGCAACTAATTTTAGAGTGCGCTTGTCGTTTTTTGTTTTTTGTTTTTGTTTTTTTTTTTACGAATATTCTGAGATTCTATCACAATATCTAGATAAGAAAGATCGTCGAACCTTCGAGACATCACCGAAGCCTATATGGGGGATTCCTCAGAGGAAAAAAAATATTTCGCGGAAGCTCCATTAATGTTTCCCAGGAGCTTCCGGGAAGCTATGCGTATGTTTCCCCGGCCTGTTTTCCCCGATAAAACTTCGAGAACATATAGGGAAATATTTCAATGCAAGCAATGAAGATATCCCGAGGCCTCCCGATGACTTGCGACGCTTTCAAAGCTTCCGCGGGACACAGGGAAACCTGTTCCTGACGCCTCCCGAGGCTCATCAATTTTCATCGGGAGTACATCCCTGAGGACAAAAAGTCATGTGAGACTAAGCCTTGAGTGATATAATTTTATATTTTACCTTCGCAAAGCCATGCTATTGAATAACTACTGTGCAATAGTATTTGACTACAGTTGTATTGTATGATGGGGGGGGGGGGGGGGGGGGGGGGGGGGGGGGGGGGAGTGGGACACTGCGAATATACGGAAAGGGCATTTACTCCGGTATTGGGGGTTAAGGTAAAAAATAGAGGTTTTTCAACCGCAAACTGGCATAAAAAAATTATTAAGTATTTTGGACCCCCCCCCCCCCCACACACACACACACAAAAGACTCAACAGTGTAAAAGACAGTTTTGTTTAAATCAGGGAAAAAATCACTTTAAACATATTTTGTCAAATATATGTGGAAAGGAATACCGGGTATATGCTGTATTAGGTTCGAACTTGGTAATCTTGACTGTCTAATTGTCGATCTAGAAGAAGCCTTCATACACAGACTTGCTCAATGACTGATTACATGGATTTGATTTGAATAAGTGATCATGCATAATCTACATATACATTGTCCAAAAATATGGATTGTCCCAAAATATGGATGATTGAAATTTTCAAATTCTTTCATTTCTTATTCATTTTTTTTTTTTAATTTAAAATACACCAGCGTGTCTACATTAAGAGACCATGAATACTAATACATGTAGATTATTATGTTCGTAAATATTAAAAAAGTGAACATGGTGATGTTTCGTCCTACTGTTTGTATTTATTCCTTTCAGGAAAAATATTTAGAGGAGTTAGTTTCATAAAAATAATACATATAAAGTTATATAAAAATGGTAAAGCTGATGACATTTAGAAACACAACCCATTCTGATTAAGTTTAATTTGCATGGCTAGCGATAGGTACGCATCTACTCTGCAGAATACTAAGATTTGTTTGCTACAGCAAAAAAAAAAAAAAAAAAAAAAAAAAAAAAAAAAAACGAAATCGGCAATTTTTCATACCTGAAAGTTCATCAACCTCCCGGCAGCTAATTAGCCCGCTTTTAAAGAAAGATTTAAAACTTTATACATGTAGAGAAAAGTGAATTAAAAATTTCGTAAAGTAGATTTAGTCAAAGTAGTTGTGTTTTTTTTTTCATTAATTCCTTTGGGTTTAGTGAAATTGTCTCGATGCTAATTACATTTTAATGTCCAGCTTAGTTGTTATTTTTATATTTATAGTATTTGACTAAACTGACATCAACTATTATCTTGTTGACTACATCACTTGTTAAAAGTAAAAATTGTTTGGGGATTTTTAATTAGATAAACATAAATGATGAAACTTGTCCCTAAGTATTTGGAGCCGGATATGTTTCGATTTACTGTCGTGAATAAAAAAAAATGCAAATAATATTGGACTCATGGTACCAAGTTCAACCATTCCTAAGATGTATCGTGAAAACGGTCCCTGAGTTATATATATATATATATATATATATATATATATATATATATATATATATACAATGTATATATAACAAAAAAACAACAAAAAAAAAAAACAAAAAAAAAAAACCTGGGTGGTTTCCCCATCACAGACGGTATTGAAACTATATTTAGAATTATAAAACCTACATTTAGATTATTTACTCTCCGAGCATGGACGAACTATTTTAGAAAATCTAGGGCTCAACACAAAAACTGTTGTAACTCTACAAATTCTACAAAAGAAGATAAAATGTTCTCATTTTCATTATACATATACCATATTTAAACAATATATTAAAGATTAATTAATTAGTGCTTAGTAATATTTTAAAAATAATTCGATGCGAATTTTATCATCTCTAATAATAACAAAAATATATTTTTAAAAAGATATGCGGCGTTGATGGGGATCAAAAATCGAGAGTATGTCTATAAAACGGTGATATGATTTACGAGTTGTTGTACTTTTGAAGCATTTAATTCTGGGATGTCAAGGTCAACGCCCCCCCCCCCCCCCACACACACACACATACACAACACACACACACACAACACTATCGGCGCTGTAAACATTGTAATGTTCAAAGTAAGGAGACGGTGAAACGGACTGTAATAAACGGACCCTTTTTCATACGTAAAAACAGACGAACACGAAATATAAAAATCAATAAACATTTTATTTCGAAGATTTTTTTTGATTTTTTTTTGTCACAGTGGGTGAAAAATTCCAATGCTATAAATTGTAAAAGTAATGTTAATTCTGGTATTTCGATGTGATGCAATTTTAGCATTTCCACTCGCGTTTCGCGCTTAATAAAAAGGTACCGCAGTTTGGGTCTGAAGCCGGGATCTACTAAAAGACAGTCTCCGGTCGCCGCCGTATGTCCCCACGTGACCGTATCACGTGATACCTCTTGTCAAAGATGGAAGTCCCCGTAACAGGGTCAGTGGTTGAATGTTGTTCAAAAGGTTGGCTTTCTATACAACTTCCCTTCTTGATTGAAACTGCAAAAGAAACATTTTATTATAGTTAAAGCCTTGCAATCGTTTTTATTAATTGATTAGGTCTCCCTAAGTCGGCTGCCGGATCTTGATTTTTTCTATATCCTGGAGTATCCCGTTCTCGTAAGCATAAGAAGTATTTCAAGAAAAATGAACATAACAATCCCTCAGTTTTGTATTAAATATATCATCAAATGCATCAATATCTTCCCTTCAAATGTAATAAATTGTCAGTGGTAATTAAAAAATAAGTTTAAAAAACAGCTGTCCAAATCCAACACGAGTTAAAAATATTTCCAAAAATGGCGTCTTGAGTTCTCGACAGTGAACTCAAATTGAGTATGGTTCACATATAGAGGGAAAAAAAAAATCCATAAACAACAGTTGCAATGAAGTTCTGTGTCCTTCCTTACAGCACAGATCGGTATGCAAAATTTAAGATGATCCAAATGAGAACAAGAAACAATATCACAGTACAGTGTCCATGTTATTATAGGGTGCCCTCCAAAGTTTTAACTGTGGGTACAATTGCTAAATTTCTTAAACATTTTATCCTTTCATATAGAGAGTAAACTGTGGGTACAATTGCTATATTTCTTTAACTTTGTATCCTTTCATATAGAGAGTCCCTACAATGTTGGAGGTATATGGCCAATTTTGGTGGTAAAAAAAAACTCTACAGGGGTAAATGGGCATGCTGTATCATAATTATAAAGTGTGAATTTCGCTTTCAGATTGACAACACCTAAGGCTCCAAATGACTTCCGTACATAGAATTGTTGAGAAGTGTATTCATAATCAAACATACACTATTTAAAAAAAAAAAAAAAACAGATGTTGAATTACAAAAATCAGCCATTGTCTGCTTGCTGAGTGTTATTTTTAGTGTATTTAGCCTGAGAATGACAATACGGCAAGAACTGAATACTTGAGGATACCTCATTTGAAAGTGTGCTGGACCATTACACTGGTTTGTTACTCAAAGATTATTGTCATATATTGAAGTTGAAGGGCAAAGACTGGTGCAATATGCATTTTTGGGGTTATAAATTCTTAATTCATTGTAGATTTTAAAATGTTAAGGCAAAGATGTTCCCTAATCTCTACTGAGATCCGCTCTAGTAATTTTTTTTCCGGAGTGGGAGAGATTAAGATGGGGCATGGCTACAGGCTAGGCATCATATGGAGTTATAGTCAAAATGTACCTAAATGGAGTCAAAACGTACCCTAGTGAATTGCTTAAATTTTCAATATATAATATATTAATTGGTACTAAATAATTATAATATAATAACTGGCAGTTACACTCACACTGTAGACATGTGGCATGATACCATACCCAGTCACATTATATGCTAGTATTCACTCACACTCTTTCCATAATTGTCTAAAGCAATCTGGCTAACTCCTCCATTAACCCTTTCCCTGAAAAGACCTATGCGAACAGCATAAAACCAGATCAGGAAAGGTTTAACTGTGGTTTTCTGCAGATCAGGCTTTATGTGATACCTATTAAGGGCGTCAAAATGAGTATATATGAGGGAAAGGGTTAAATGTTCAGAAGACCTAAGCGAGAAAGTCAGTTTGTTGCCATGGTATGTGCATTTTGAGACTGCATATCCGTTTGTGTATTTATCAAATGATCAAATATAGGGAAAATCATTATGTTAAATACTTACCCCTACCCTGGGTCAATTTTTTGTTAGCTCACCTGAGCACAATGTGCTCATGGTCAGCTAGTTGGATCACCCTGTGTCCGTCGTCGTGCGTCGTCAACAATTTGCTTTAAACAACATCTCCTCTGAAACTGCTGGACAGAATTTGATCAAACTTGGCAGGGATGATCCTTGGGTAAACCTTCACAAAAGTTGCTAAAATAAACTTATCAAGGTAGAACTCTGGTTGTCATGGCAATGGAAAGAAATGAATTATGAAAACTTTAAAAGTCATCTCCTTAAAAACTACTGGCCAGAAAAAAACATTAAAACAGACAGCTACGTGCCTTCCTCCACCAAGAAAAATAAAGCATGGCCTCTAGAGGCATGGCCAAGCCTTTTATGCATATAGTGAAAACTTTAAAAAATCTTCTTCTCCAAAACTTCAACCCAGATTTCAAATATTTTCATGATATTTTCATATCTGAGATTAATTATCTCATACATTTTTTTTACACACCATAATGATTGCTTACTACTTTACTTGGCCTAGAACTTATATGAGTATAATGACCCAACGATGTGTCATGACCATCACCAAAGATCATTTGCTCAATATCAAGATCTCAATCTAAGTAAGCTAAGTAAGTATCCTATTCAGCCCATAACTTCACTACACCTTGATCCAGTCTTATATTTGACACAAAATCATTTGCTCAAGGCCATGGTTACAGGTTACATAATGGTAGTTAAAAATTCATCTATGGTCTTAATTTTCAGATTAGTTATGTTACAAACAAAAATGATTTCCTGACCTTCCTGGGGTGATGTTTTAAGTCCAGCTCTACTACTTATGTTCAGCCCCCCCCCCCCAAAAAAAAGTTCTGTTTTTGGTATCTGGCCAGAAAAAAAGAGGGTTTAGGTAGGGATGTTGTTTTTTTTCCACCGAGTGATGTGAAAAGTAAAAAAAAAAGTAAAGGGAATATTTTTTAACAGCAGAAATGTAAAAAAAAAACTTAAAGGTCAGCTGTGAAAAAAGAGGGTTGGTCGGGAGACCAAAAATGGAACTTTTTTTTTCAATTTTTTTTTTGCCTCCATGAGTTTGTTATGCTCAAATATATATGATAAATACTATTACAAATTGCCAATCTGTTTATTAGGTAGCATAAATAATGGACATAACTTTTCTTAGCAGTAGCATACTAATAAGGTCTTTATTAAATGTACCATAAATAAATGGAAATATAAAATATTTCTATATTGATTTTTTGTTCCAGGTGAAATGAGAGGCATCCACTTCAGGAAGGACTAAGACCCAGACAGAGATGGCTGTACCCCACCAGGCTCAGCTTAGAGACAACACCTACCTGAACTGGGTCAAGGCTGGGCTGGGCCTCAAATATACAAAGGAAGGAATTGAATCATTCATTGATAATGAAGCTAAGGTGTTCCATTCATCACTGTTAAATCACATTGGCCAACAGCCACAGAACTGTGGCCAATGTACAGCAGACAACTTGCTGCCTCATCCTTCATCAGCATGTCCAGTATGGCGGATGAACTGCATCTGTTCCAGAGGTCCCAGCTACCAGCGACAATTCTGTCCCAATAATGTATGTGGGACTCTGTTCAATGCAATAGTGTCAGAACACCGGTTTAAGGGACCTTCTTGGAAAAATTCACACATCTCCCAGTGGGTCACAGACCACTGGGAAGTGGCAAAGAACTTTTTGCCTAACACAGGAGGGTATGCAAATGTTAAATCTGCCACAGACACAGACTTGAGTGGACTGGTCAACATTGGGATCAATCTGGATAACATAACACGCCGACACAACTTAACAGTCAGCAATGTAAATGGTCCAGATGATTTCATAAAGGTAATCTAGATAAGTATTGCCAAAGAGTCAATTAGCCTGGAAATTTGTCTTCATGGTTTCATAAGTAAGAGTAATTCATTTGCCTGCAAAAACATTTTTTAATGGTATTTGTTATATCTCCCTGGCTTGGTGCTCCACATATAAGGGTAGTTCCAGGACTGGTTGGCCCGGTGTCAGGATAAAATGTGGTATCATGCCACATGTCTACAGCGTGATACTGCAGTGTGGCAGCACTATATCTGTTTCAAGTAGACCTTGTCTCCAAATGACTGAAGGGGCCGCCGTGGCCGAGCGGTTACAGTCGTGGACTACAAATCTCTCAGCCCCTCACTGCTGTGGGTTCGAATCCTGGTAGGGACTTCGGATTTTTCATGTGAGGAAGCCTTCCAGCTGGCTTGCGGTAGGTCGGTGGTTCTACCCGGGTACCTCTGTGTACTCGGGGTCTTCCTCCACCTGTAATTAGCTGGACGTCGCTATATGATTGAAATACTATCGCAGCGACGGAAAACCCCAATACAACAACAACAAATGACTGAAATACTGTCAGTGGGACGTTAAACCCAACAAACAAACATGATAATGTGGCTGGGTGTGGTATCATGCCACTTTTCTACGACGTGATATTGCTATTAGGGGCCCCTTTATCTGTGTCATGTAGACAAAATTTCCAAATTATTTAACAAACAAACTAAAAACTGTTGTTGCATTTACCAGTTTGAATGACTGCATGTAATGTTGTTCTGTAAAGCATTAGTATGTCAGTAGATGTTTACCAGTATGACTGGATAGTATGAAACCATATAATTATGTACACCTGTACTTATTACTGTAGCAAATGTCATCTTGTAGACATTGGAAGATGGTAGAGCACACAACCCTTGATCTAGCAGTTATGGGTCTTAAACACCGCCCCTCACTACCCACCTGCAGACACAAAATTCCATCATGACTTAAAAGTCTTTCCAAAGTACAAAGTTCACACTTATTAAGGTACTTCCAGCCTACTAGCCATATTTCATATCTGGTTACTGGATGGTTATATTTATATGACTCTTTGTCACTTAAAAGACATTAAAAAAAAATGTTTACCAAGAGTTTATTCTAGTTTGTTTTGTTAGATTTGAGGGACACAATACATACACGGAGTTAACATTGAAACCTATAGGAAATATAAAAAAACTCATGATAGAAGACCACATTATATGATTCTGTTTTAAATTTCATAAAGAAATCTATACTATTGTAATTATTGTTCTTAATTTTTAGGGTTTGGGGATAATTCAGTTTTCAGGGGAGATTACTTTTGAAAACAAAATTATCAGGGGTTGTTATCATAAGAATGTCAGTCATTTTACAGGGCTTTTTCTGTCTATCAGGGACCATTCATATGTGCCTTCCCCTCAGAAAAATTCTTTAAATGCATGCTGTTTTGCCCAAATTTGCACTTTACTCCAGGATTTTTCTTTCACTTTTGAAAAAATGGTGATATTTTCCCCTTCTCCAATACTGAAAAAGCCCACTTTATATATATTATTAACGTGTGCCTTGGGTTAACATTTTCAACTAATATTATCAAGTTATACTTGTAAGTCTTTGGTGGAGTGGTGGCTATAAAGGTGGGGAAACCTTTACACGTAATAAAATGTTTCCGTATCAATATGAAATAATAGTCATCATGACATGGTTAGTTTGCTGTCTGGTTACAGTGTAGAACTACGAGGAATAAGATCCTACATTGTGCCAGTCAGTCCCTGACTGATGCCGAGCTGAGGGACTATCTCACTGTGATGAAGGCAACACTGCAGTGTACAGAGGCTCTGAAAGAAGACACTGCAGCACAGGAAGCTGTGACAAAACTAACACAGGTAGGGTGCGGTCCTCTTGGTGAACTGTCTCATACTGTGGCACTCGCAGCTGGCTGAAGAAGGTTTAGGGTGCAATATGATTGGGATTAGATGGTAGGGTATAGGGCTTAAATGAGTACCCAGGTACCCGCAGACCAGCTAGAAAATTGTTGGTGCCCGAGAACAAAATTATCACCGGTTATCCGATGTCGGCCTTTTCTATTTTGATACCTCATCTACTTTTTTCTTTCAAACATACATACACGTCAGTAGCTAATTTGTAATGGTATTTTTTAGCATAATTCTACACTTTGTCAAGAAGTTATTTTCACATGCATTCAAGATATATTTGGTGTATAAATTCCATATCGTTAAACGCTCATTGAAATGTGTTAAAATCCACAACTTGGTTTAGTTATTACAGGCGGTAATTTTTTGGTGCAATGACTACATCTGCACGGGTACATTGGTAAAAATGTACCTGTGGTGTGGATAATAGTATGATGAGGAACATGGATATAATTGGACTTGTTTCAGCCCTATTATGGTAATGGCTCGAAAACTAGGGATTCTCAATGGGACATTTATATGTGTTTGTTTTGATTTAAATGATAACCTGTGATTTGTTCTAAAATGTGTTCACTCAGCCCCCAACCGCATGGCTTGTGGTAGGTCGGTGGTTCTACCCGGATACCTCCATGCATTTGGGGTCTTCCTCCACCTGTAATCACGTCACTATATGACTGAAACATTGTCGAAGCGATGGTAAACTCAAATAGTCTAGTCAAGTCTAAAACGTATGCTTAACCATCAAGTGCAGCCCCAAGTCATAACTACATGTACATTGTTCCCACTAAGATTTGAAATTGGGGTTTATATTTGTGCTTATCTTGTATTTTTGTACTCTCTTTGTAAAAAGATTTGTAACAGAAATCTTGAAACAGTCAGTACTGAAGTCAAATTTGGGAATTAAATACATATAGCTCAATAAGAACACTGAGCTGTCCCAGTTTTTAGCTCACCAATGTACAGTGTGCTCAAGGTGAGCTATTCTGATTATCCCTGTGTCTGTTGTCTGTCTTTCAGCTTCAACAATTTGCTATACATTATTCAACTTATTTAAAAGTCCTTTTCGGAATGTCTAATTTCAGGTATTTGGTAATATAACATGATCAGAAATACTGTGCAACCAGACATAGTCTTGAACACAGGACCCTTCTGAACAGCTCTTCTGACTGAGTTACTGGATAATTTTCACACATTGTTCCACTTGAGTGAGTTTATCTCGCAGATAAATATGATTGGATGCTAATTTTTATATGTTTAATGTTGCACAATTAAAACACAGATGAATGCTGAATCAGAAATCTTAGTCTAGTAAAAATAAATAAATCTATATTTTAGAAACTGCTTATATATATAATGATATAATGAAAAGAAAACTTATTCAATGAAATTGTCATTGTGTACAGTTTAAAATTGGCACATAATTACTGGTATAATCAAATTTGTAAATCATTAAACAGAGTAATTTATCTTAACCAAGTTTAATTATGATTTATATCTGAATGATACCTGTTGAATTAAGTTTTTTTGAAATCACCAGTTTTGAATTACAAGAAAAATATGAAATTGAAACTTGGATTTCTGAGCAACCTTGGGCAAACTTGAGTACAATACCCATACAAATCTGCCAAGAATGATCAAAATATCACATTTTACATGCTGACATTTGTTAGGATCATTATTGGCTTTACCAGACCATTGTGTCTAGAGTTTTCCTTCAAACATTTTGTTCTTGTGTGTATAAGTAGGGGGGATGGAGGGAGGGTGGGGCTTGGGTGGTTGCATGGTTATATAGTTGCTTACTTGCCTTCACTACCTGTTGTAGGTTAAGGCCCAACAGGGTCACTTCATTAGAGGAAACCTTCCAGCTTGCTTGTAATAGGCTGCAGGTGCCTTGTGATAGGTTGCAGGTGTCTTTTAGACAAAACATTTAAAACAGATCTGCCTTCCTGCACTTTCCCAGGGTTTTTAGCTCACCTGAGCACAAAGTGCTCAAGGTGAGCTTTTAGGATCGCCCTTCGTCCGGCGTCCGTCGTCGTGCGTCGTCCGTCGTCAACAATTTGCTTTAAACGACATCTCCTCTGAAACCGCTGGACAGAATTTAATGAAACTTGGCAGGGATGTTCCCTGGGTGAGGCTCTACCAAAGTTGCTAAAATAAACTTGATCCATGTAGAACTCTGGTTGCCATGGCAACAAAAAGAAAAATAATTTGAAAACTTTAAAAATCATCTTCTTCAAAACTACTGGCCAGATTTTAAAATAAATTGGTACAGATGTTCCTTGGGTCAACCTCTACCAAAGTTGCTAAATTATTCTGATCCGTAAAAAAACATGGCCACCAGGGGCGGGGCTTATTTGCCTTATATGTATATAGAGAAACCTTTAAACAACATCTCCTCTGAAACCACTGGACAGAATTTGATTAAACTTGGCAGGGATGATCCTTAGGTCAACCTTAACAAAAGTTGCTAAAATAAACTTGATCCATATAGAACTCTGGTTGCCATGGCAACAAAAAGAAAAATAATTTGAAAACTTTAAAAATCATCTTCTTCAAAACTACTGGCCAGATTTTAAAATAAATTGGTACAGATGTTCCTTGGGTCAACCTCTACCAAAGTTTCTAAAATTATTCCGATCCGTAAAAAAACATGGCCGCCAGGGGCGGGGCTTATTTGCCTTATATGTATATAGAGAAACCTTTAAACAACATCTACTCTGAAACCACTGGACAGAATTTGATTAAACCTGGCAGGGATGATCCTTGGGTCAACCTTCACAAAAGTTGCTAAATTAAACTTGATCCATGTAGAACTCTGGTTGCCACGGCAACAAAAAGAAAAATAATTTGAAAACTTTAAAAATCATCTTCTTCAAAACTACTGGCCAGATTTTAAAATAAATTGGTACAGATGTTCCTGGGGTCAACCTCTACCAAAGTTGCTAAAATAATTCCTATCCATAAAAAAACATGGCCACCAGGGACGGGGCTTATTTGCCTTATATGTATATAGAGAAACTTTAAACAATATCTTCTCTGAAACCACTGGACAGAATTTGATTAAACTTGGCAGGGATGATCCTTGGGTCAACCTTCACAAAAGTTGCTAAAATAAACTTGATCCATGTAGAACTCTGGTTGCCATGGCAACAAAAAAAAAAAAAAAATGAAAACTTTAAAAATCATCTTCTTCAAAACTACTGGCCAGATTTTAAAATAAATTGGTACAGATGTTCCTGGGGTCAACCTCTACCAAAGTTGCTAAAATAATTCCTATCCGTAAAAAAACATGGCCACCAGGGGCGGGGCTTATTTGCCTTATATGTATATAGAGAAACTTTAAACAACATCTTCTCTGAAACCACTGGACAGAATTTGATTAAACTTGGCAGGGATGATCCTTGGGTCAACCTTCACAAAAGTTGCTAAAATAAACTTGATCCATGTAGAACTCTGGTTGCCATGGCAACAAAAAAAAAATGAAAACTTTAAAAATCATCATCTTCAAAACTACTGGCCAGATTTTAAAATAAATTGGTACAGATGTTCCTTGGGTCAACTTCTACCAAAGTTGCTAAAATTATTCCGATCCGTAAAAAAACATGGCCGCCAGGGGCGGGGTTTATTTGCCTTATATGTATATAGAGAAACCTTTAAACAACATCTCCTCTGAAACCACTGGACAGAATTTGATTAAACTTGGCAGGGATGATCCTTGGGTCAACCTTCACAAAAGTTGCTAAAATAAACTTGATCCATGTAGAACTCTGGTTGCCACAGCAACAAAAAGAAAAATAATTTGAAAACTTTAAAAATCATCTTCTTCAAAACTACTGGCCAGATTTTAAAATAATTTGGTACAGATGTTTCTTGGGTCAATCTGTTTATCTCAGGTGAGCGATTTAGGACCATCATGGGCCTCTTGTTTTATATGCTCGTCAAATGGCATCCACTAATGATGTCTGCTCTCTTACTCAAATAAATGTGAACCAATCTTTACCAAACTTGGTCACAATGTATATGGACACAATATCTCGGCCAAGTACAATGACTAGCCAGGTCATCACAGACACACTGGAGTTATGGACCTTGATTAAAACTTGCTAAATTAACAGTGTCTACTCACTAACACTGACAAATGTAAACTGATCTTTACCAAACTTTGCCATAATTACAATGTGCAAGAAATTGCAAGATAGGCATGTTTTGTGATAACCATGTCAAATGTTCAAACATGTCATTATCATTTATTCATAATCAAATACATGTACAGAGATTTCATCGGTATTATCATATATATATATATATATCTAAAAACTCTCATGTAATTGACCTCGGCCACTTACCTGCAAAAGTTAATAAGACATGGCCTGAAAGGGAGGTTCATCATGTGTCATCATGCTGTATCATTAACCTTATTGAAACACTATAGAGGACCTTTATTTTGGAACATAATTGAATTGAATGTCGTCAGCAGAATGATGTACTACTTGTCCTGATAACACGTTTTTTTCCATCCTGGGGATAATTCAGTTATTGTATTTTTTTCAGCTGGAGACCTCAGCATTTCAGATAACTGATGAGAACATCACAGAGGTCAAGGAGGCAGCATTATTGGCCATCCAGGAAGAAGGCAGCAGACATGTAGAAGCAATAAAGGAAGAGGGTGAGAAACAGAACAGATTTGTAGTAAGCAGTGGTATACAGGCAGAGAAGAGAGCTCTCTATAATGTTGGTTTGGAGAGTGAAAGACAAAGAAAAATGATCAAATCTGAGGCTGAAGAAGCTGTTGATGATATACACAGTAAAGGTACCCAGCAAATTGAGGCCATGGATATTGAGGGAGAAAAACAGATGCAGAAAATACAGCAAACAGCCACAACTCAGGCAGATGCCAGGTACCAGGAGGAGAAAAAAAGTAATGAGCCATTTTATTACTCTTTTGTTTTCAACAGTAGCATTAGCCTGTCCATTTTAGGAAATTCAAACACAATTTTATTTGCAAATCTAAAATATGCAGATTTAAGGGCCAAAAAATGCACTTGTTTAAGATCCTAAACAAATTCATTCAGTGTAATATTCTGTTATGCACCTTGGCCTGGGTTTTGTTTAACCCTTTCCCTCATATAGACCCATTTTGACGCACTCAATAGGTACCACATAAAGCCTGATCTGCAGAAAACCACAGTTAAACCTTACCAAATTTAATTACAAAATGCTCATTTCCAGACCACTGAGGAGCAGCGAACAGCATAAAACCTGATCAGCCTGCGAGTTACTCGCAGGCTGATCTGGTTTTATGCTGTTCGCATAGGTCTTTTCATGGTGTCCACTATGAGGGAAAGGGTTAAAAGAAATTCAAAATATGTCATACTCTTATTCCTTAATACATGTGTGGCATTTTGTGATCTAACATGTATTTGATATAGACTGGGTAGAAATTGATGAAACTTGGCACGATTGATCACAAAAGTTGCTAAATGCAGAACTTTGGTAGCTATGGCAATCAACATTTATCATGACGCATCCGTTTCCTTGTATACAATATACTGTAACAATGTGGTGACTGTACAAATGCTTACGATGTATTGTCTTTCAAATGTATGGTTTTTCCTTGACAAAGGCAAGTTTTGCCAATATATTGGAAATAGTGACTTAAATTGTTTATATAATTTATATGTTATGTTGAAGATAAAGACTTAAAATTTGAAGTTTATCTGTCATCTTGAGAAATACAAGTAGAGGGCCAGTCATAAATTTACTGTCATATTACAATAATAAATAATTCTTCATTTAAGCATAACAATCTATTTTCAGAACTAAAGCACCATCTTATAGAGACCTACATAGCTCAGTTACAGCCAACCACATTGCCAGAGGTTGACAGACTGTATGTAGAGCCCAGAATCGAAAAGGTGACAGGTGACACGGAAGGCAAGGCTGTAAAAATTGAAGAGGTTTTCTTCCACAGCCAGACCCAGTTTAATCGGATCTACATCTCGGGAGATGCAGGCCATGGAAAGACTGCTTTGTGTAAAATGCTGGTTTTGGCCTGGTGTCAGGAACATACAGGTGAAGAGATCAATAAATATATCCCAGATGATTTCTTGACAGTCATGAAGAAGTTTGAATTTTTATTTTATATTACTTTAAGGAATACTGTGAAAGATTGGGTAGTCAGCGAAATCATCAAAAAGCAGTATTTTGAGGATCAAAATTTTCTTAGTATGTTTATAAAAAATGAGAGTGTCAAGAATTCATGTCTTGTCATATTAGATGGTTTAGATGAGTGGGAGCCTCCAGCTGACTATGAAACTCCAATGCACTCTACACATGGCCTGCCAGACTTGCGACATTTCAAGAAATACACTGTCCTCATCACCACCCGCCCATGGAAGCTGGAGGTGTTGAGGCTGGGGCCGCTGGAGATGGATAGGCAAGTCCAGTTGAAAGGTATTGATAAGAGGGCATCAGATAAGTATATAAAGAATCTTGTTCAGTTGTTAAATCAGAAGAAAAATTTGTTGAAGCAAAGTCCTGACTTCCAACAGGAGCTCAAAAATAAACAACTGACACACTTACAGAACATTCCTATCTTACTGAAACATTTCTTAACGTTGTGGCACCATGATGAGAAAGAAATAACTGGAAGCTCACAAGTACATCTTTACAGTGCTATGATAAACCATCTCCTGAAGGATGCATGGGAAAGAAATAAAAAGAAGTCATTAGCAGGAGGAAACATCGAAGGATCAGAACTTCCATCATGTCTTAAAAAGAAACAGTACTGCAAGATTCACAAGGATCTACTTCTTTCCTTGGCACTTCTTGCTTTTACATCGTTATTTCAAGGACACCTTGTTTTTGACCATGTGGAAGCAGAACTTCAAAATCTGACTGAAGATGACATAAAATCCTGCTTAATAGCAGGTGTGTTGTGCCAGGAAATTTATGCAAGTCCACTTAATGATGAGAAGAAAAAACTTTCTTTTCTCCACAAGTCCTTCCAGGACTTTCTGGCAGCCGTTTTCCTTGTCATGAATCCCGAGTCAGTACACCTGCCGCAAACATGCAACACCATGCAGAAAATTCTGGACATGCGTTCTCTGTTTATTTTTGTTAGTGGCATGGACTCAAAAGTCATGGTGTTGTTATTACATCAAATACAGATTATCTTGGAAAACGATGAAGAAGTGAAGCAATACAACAGACAGTTAGATTTTGATAAGTTTAAACCAATGCAAGACCTGATGTGCGCATTTGTACAGGAGAGTAAAGAAAGTGGACAGCTTCTGACACAATATCACTTAGAGCATGTTATTATTAGTAATTTTAGATGGAGGGACACGAACTGGAGTAGCCTACAACATCTAATCAGTAACAATATGTCAAATATAAAGTATATGTATATAGGAGATGTCAGAGGTGATCCACCTGAGGGCCTTCTCACCTGTCTGAGTCTTGTGTTAGAGTGCCGGTCAGTCCAACATGTGAGTATAAGGTTAGTCGAGAGACTGCCTCGTGATATGGAAGCCCTGCTGGACAAGGCACTGTGTAACAACTGGTCACTGTCATCAATGAAACTTATGATGTCTGGATGTGATCCATACAGTAAATATCTATACCAAGGCAGAGTAACTACACTGGTAAAGTTAAGCATCTGTAGAGTGAGTGTCAGAAGTCATACAGAGTATGAGAGGGTGATGGAGGGTGTGGGAAGGGCAACACAGCTGAAGACACTGGAGTTGCGTGGTATAGAGTGTAGAGAATGTAGTTTTATAGAGGAGAGTTCCCATCATCTGTACCTGTCACACTATTCACAGCTGCAGGAACTTACTCTAGAAGATTGTCATGTTAACAAGGTTACAGTCAACACGTCATCACTCACATATTGTATGGTCAGTGATACACCTGTGTACTTTGTTCCACTCCCACATGTTGTGACCATGATACGGACACTGGAGTTAAGAAATATAAGTGATTCACATTCTCTGGACGATATCGTCGCCATTCTGCCCCACCTGACTGAGTTATCACACCTGACATTGTGTAGCTTAGACTTAGGTGATAGAGATGTGTGTCTGTCTCCTGAGGCAACACATCTAGAATGTTTGCAGTTATCTTCTGTTAATATAACAGATTGGGCATTGATCCAGTTTCTTGATTCTGTTCTCGCCACAAACCGCAAGGTTGACTGTGAGATTTCTGGTGATGTTAATAAATTAGTTGAGACACACATCGCATCCAGGTTTGTGATGACACGAACCGGCACGGTCTGGCTGTCTAATCGTATCCTATGCTTCCATAGCCAATCAGGTGCTCCTTGAAGTTTCTTAAACAAGAAGTCTTGACTCAGATAGGACATTTTAATTAGACAGATGCTAAACATATCCTGTATATTATAGACATTCTAAGGGCAGAATCCATAACAAAAGTTTCCTTAAGGACTTTCCAGTTGGTTACCACTGATTTCAGTTTTTTAGCTCACCAGAGCATGTGTGCTCAGGATGAGCTTTTAGGATCGATGAATGTCCGTCGTCCGTCCGTCCGTCGTCCACAATTTGTTCGTTTGCACTCTAGCATCTTCATTTTATGAGCAATTATCTTCAAACTTTAAAACAATGTTTACAACCATAAAATCTCGGCCAAGTTCGATTATGGCTGATATCGGAACATTAGGTCAGGAGTTATGCCCCTTTTAAAATTCAAAAAAGCCAGATTTCACATTGTTTGCACTCTAGCATCTTCATTTTATGAGCAATTATCTTCAAACTTTAAAACAATGTTTAAACCATAAAATCACGGCCAAGTTCGATTATGGCTGATATCGACATTAGTCAGGAGTTATGCCCCTTTTAAATTAAAAAAATGCCAGAAATCACTTTGTTTACACTCTAGCATCTTCATCTTTTGAGCAATCATCTTCAAACTTTATGACAATGCTTATGACCATAAGGTCTCGATTGAGTTCGATTATGGCTTAGATCCGTCAATTAGGTCAGGAGTTATGCCCCTTTTAATATAAAAAAAGCCATATTTCACTTTGTTTACACTCTAGCATCTGCATCTTTTGAGCAATCATCTTCAAACTTTATGGCAATGCTTATGACCATAATGTCTCGATTGAGTTTGATTATGACAATGCTTATGACCATAAGGTCTCAATTGAGTTCGATTATGGCTTAGATCTGTCAATTAGGTCAGGAGTTATGCCCCTTTTAATATAAAAAAAAGCCATATTTCACGTTGTTTGCACTCTAGCATCTTCCTTTTTGTAGCAATCATCTTCAAACTTTATGACATTGTTAATGACCATAATGTCTCTATTGAGTTCAATTGTGACTGAGATGGGTCATTTAGGTCAGGAGTTATGTCCCTTTTAATACAAAAAATGCAAGATTTCACTTTGTTTATTCTCTACCAACTTTATTTTTTTAACAATCATTTTTAAACTTTAAGACAATGTTTATGCCCATAATCTCACAATTGGGTTCAATTATAACTGATATTGACTTGTAAATTTAGGAGTTATGCCCATTTCACCATAAAAAAAAGCCAGATTTCACTTTTACACTCAAGCATCTTTATTTCTTTAGCAATCATCTTTCTCAGGTGAGCGACCAAGGGCCATCTTGGCCCTCTTGTTTAATTTTATTTTTATTTATTTATTTTTTTTTTTTTTTTTTTTTAAATTCTTTTGTTCTAAGAAGAATGTTCACTGAAAAACCAAATTTTAATATTCATGTGTTAAAAACGTTATGAAAAGTATATTTGTCAAATTTTTAGGTTCCAAAAAGTCACATTTTAGAAAAAAATTTTTTTAAAAACATGGTGAGTATATATATATGGTATTATTTAAAAAATTAAAAAAATTTATTTTCTTTTCAGAAAAATATACATTGTATATAAAATTTCATAAATTTAGGGTTGTTTTTGTATGCATTTTGGTCCTTGCATAAAGGATATTTTATGCTCACTTGGTATTTTCCATGCATGTTTGATAGTATTTTCACCTGTAACTTACAAAATACGTAAGTTACAAATTGTGTTAAATAATTTTGAAAATATCATTTTAATGGGATCGGGGGGTCGTGGGTTCGATCCCTGGCCGTGACCTACCAAAGTCGTAAAAAATGGAACTGGCATAGCTCCCTTGCTTGACGCTCAGCATATAAGGGTAGTTCCAGGACTGATTGGCCCGGTGTCAGGATAATGTGACTTGGTGTGGTATCATGCCACATGTCTACGGTGTGATACTGCAGTGTGGCAGCACTATCTGTCTAAACTAACCCCCCCCCCCCCCCCCCCCCCCAAAAAAAAAAAACCAAACAAAAAAACCCAGAAAAAACACACACACACACACACAAAACATATCATTTCAATGCTTTTAAAATATCTTGAAATGAAATCCTTTCATATTTAATGCTTTGATTTTTTTTAGCTCACCTGAGCACAACGTGCTCAATGTGAGCTTTTCTGATCCCCTTTTGTCCGTCGTCCGTGCGTCCGGCGTCAACAATTGCTTCAAACAGCATCTCCTCCTAAACGGCTTGGCCAATTTGAAAAATATTTTGCAGGAATGTTCCTTGGATGAAGCTCTACTAAAGTTGTATAAATGGTTCTGGCCCATTGCATAATTAGGTCACAGGAGCTAAAAATAGATTTTAAAAATGCAAACTTTGAAAATCTTCTTCTGCAAAACTGCAAGGCCTAGAGCTTAGATATTTGGTATGTAGCATCATCTAATGGTTCATTACCAAGATTGTTCAAATCATAGCCCTACGGTGATAAATGTCCCCGCACCAGGGGTCACTTGTTTTACATAGAGTTATATAGGAAAATCTTTAAAAATCTTCTTCTATGAATCCATAAGGCCTAGAGATTAGATATTTGGTATGTAGCATACCAGATTGTTCAAATCATGACCCTATGGTGATAAATGCCCCCGCACCAGGGGTCACTTGTTTAACATAGAGTTATATAGGAAAATCTTTAAAAATCTTCTTCTATGAATCCATAAGGCCTAGAGATTAGATATTTGGTATGTAGCATCATCTTATAGTTCATTACCAGATTGTACAAATCATGACCTTATGGTGATAAATGCCCCCGCACCAGGGGTCACTTGTTTTACATAGAGTTATATAGGAAAATCTTTAAAAAAATCTTCTACTATGAATCCATAAGGCCTATAGCTTAGATTTTTGGTATGTAGCATCATCTAATGGTTCATTATCAAGATTTTCAAAATGGTTGCCCTTTGGAGATAAATGACCCCGCACTAAGTCTTCTCCTCTGAAACCATAAGGCCCAGTGCTTATATATTTGGTGTGTAGTATTGTCAGGGCTAAAATGTTTAAGATTGAGTTATATCAGAATTCTTGTCTGTTTAAAAACCTTGTAATCAGTTGTAGCAATGGTACTCAGGTGAGCGTTTCAGGGCTATCATGGCCCTCTTGTTTCAATAAATTTTAGCATACAGTGATGTTCTACCATAAGTTTAATCTCTATAACGAGTATGACCCGAAAAATTTAATTCATATATCTTATAGTCTCAAGCTCAGGTGAGGGTCTAACCTTACGTTGGTCAGTCTTCCGTTTAAGTCTGTATTGCATAATGAAAGTTGAACTCGAGGATAACCACACCCAGGCTGCATGTTCTATCAGGTAACCAAGAGACTTGTGTGACAGAATCACAGAGTTATTTCTTGCTTTGCACAGGGAGTTGTCATGACAACATCTGATTCTGAGTTTATTTTCTCAGATTGAAAATGAAGATCCAGACGTTTTTGGTAGTTCCCTACAATAGGGGTCTGATGATTTAAACATTTCTGACATTGAGATTGATGTCAATTAATAATCACTACCCAGAGACATTTACAAATGATGGGTATTTATTTTATAATATTTATACTGAATATTCGTGCAATAGTATATGTACAGATCAATCACATGAAAGCTCTTTCCGGTCACATCTGCGTTAACCCAACGCGTTGTTCAGTGACGTCGTTATTCCTGATCTCCAAATAACAGGAAATATCAATATCCGGAACATTTATATTACAGGAATCAAAATGCACAATATAATATTTGCAAACAGTATAGATTCAAATGAGACTACTCCTGAACTACAAGCAGAGAAAAGTTGAACTATTTATTGCCAAATGCATTTTTTATTGAATTTCGGAGGTTCAAGTTTTTGAAAAAGATTTCAACCAGTACTGGCACAAAGTCCAACTGTTCAAATTGCCATTTTCATCTCTATTGATGTATTACGTGTGATGACAGGTAGACATTTTCATCATCATAGTTTTGGTTTACCATAATTTTATTATCAAAATAAGAGCACATTAATTATCATAGTTCAATCATCATGATGTTTATTTTAACTGATTCTCATCAAATTGTCATTCAAGTTCTAGTTCGTTCCAGCTTAATAAGGGCATTACTTTCTTAAAATGAGTAATCCTGCTGCCAAGATTGTCATTATATGGTAACTTCGAAACTATTAATATAGTACATAAATACTATAGTATAATGACTCCTATGCGCCTCTTAAAAGGGCTGATCATTATAATGTTACAAATTAGGTATGTCTGCAATTTCAGGGATAACGTCTTCCCGTATTATTGTTTTTGCTGCCAAATAAATATTTTACCTTCTCTTACCGAAACGAACTTGTTTCTTTTTTCACCCAATTCAAACTGTATTGATTGTATCTAGGTTTAACGCCAGCTCAATATTAGTCAGTTACCCCAACCCTCTCTTTATTTATGAATCATTACGGTGCTGCTGGCAGATCATAACACTACTGTCGGTAGCTACTGACAGCTCCGTCACTTAAAGAAGAGAGCAAAAAGTATGGCAATCTCAGAGGTCGTGGCCGGTCTAGATCGAACCCAGGACTTTAGGATTTATAACCTGGCTATTACAAATTGTGCCATCGTCCGGCTGTCTATATACTGTTTGCTCCGGTGAGACAGCGTCGGAGACCCACGGCTGCCTATATTACATTATTATTATGAACGCTCGTGGGTCTCCGACGCTGCGGTGAGACAATCCCAGAATGACCTGTGAAATATGGCCAGTCCTGTTTGCACTTTAAATCATTTTATGATATACCGGTTTAAAGGGACAGACTATGAGTGGTAAGAATATCCGCCCTAGTATCGGGAGGTAATAAATTTGATTTCCTGCTGTCAATAAAGTTGGTACTGATATATCTCGCTTGCATATGGAGCTGAGCATAAAATGATAGTTCTAGTTGGCCCTCAGTCAGGCAGTGTCTGGCTTTAGTATCCTGCCATTTGTTTTCGGCATGATGTCGCAGTGTGGAAGCCCTATATCTATTTTATGTAGACAAAGTTATATTGACTCAAATGCTGTCTGTGGGGTGATTATCAAACGCAAGAAAACAATCAAAATCCTGAACAATAATTTTACTTAATAGTTACAAGTTTACTCAAACGTGTAATATGATAATTACCCTTATAAGCAGTTCGGAGCCAGGTGAGATTCCGAATAACTCGGTGTCTTGTTTGTATCCAAACTCGTTTACTTTCTGTCTACATTTCACCACCACCACCACAACAACAACAAAAAGCGATGGCGGTATGTTCTGCAATTGTCGTCTGCAAAAGATTTTTGTCAACTCGCGTTGAAGCAAACACCTAATAACTTTGATTCTGATCATGATCTTGAGTATATATTAATATATTCAATTAATCGATTTGACCTTTTGGCCTATTTTGACCCCAGCTTATCCAGATTCCAACTCTAAGATATAGATACAATCGCAAAGTGGTCCAGTGATAGCATGGTACCCGGCTGCGGATCCGAAGGTTGTGGATTTAAACCACGTTGCGATAAGGATTTATCATGACCTCTCCAGGCACAAAGTACTGATCCAATCCAGGAAGCATCGAGGGGGGAGTATAATTTTTGTTTTGCAATCGACATTCATTATTTCAATTTAAGCACCTTTGAGTGTCTGCCACACTCTGGATAGTTAGTTATCGAACTTGGCTGAGATATTGCGCCCATACATTTTGACCAAGTTTGGTGAAGATTGGTTCACGTTTGAGTCAGAAAGCGGACACCGGTAGTTTTGCATTTGTTTGTCAATTCATGGGCCATAACTCGGAGTACTCAGACAGTACTGGTTTTACCCAGGAACTGGTCTTTCGTGTCTCGGTGCTTTACACCGTGAACGTAAAGAACCAAGGAGTCTATTCGCAAAAATGAGCTAGGGTACCGCACCCGGACTCCCTTGTATCCAGCCACTTTGACTATATGTACCCGTGTTGCATTTGTAACAGCTTCTACAACGTCTAATACATCATCTAGACATCATCAACGAGAAGTGTTCCATGGAAACACGTGTCATCAAAAGGTTAAGGTCATATTACGATTATTGTTTCTTTTCGGCCCAATATAGCTCCAAAACTAAATATATTTTATCGAGAGAATATGGACAAAACTGTAAGTGTTTGAAGAGCTCTTTCCGACGATGTTAAGTTTTTGAAGATTAGGCTTGGTATGGTTATTTTACGGCATGTCAAAATTTGTTCCTTTGTTGATCAATTTTTAAAAAGTTTCTTCGTTTCAAATTGTGATATTTAAGAATAGAATGTTCGAATCACGTGACTTGTATACTAAATCAGGTATTTTATATGTGTGTGTGTGTTAGTGTGTGTGTTATTGAATCCCTGACAAAATGGAACTATCTATGATATACAGAAGGTATCATACATTATGTTCAAAGTATCACATATATTTGATGAGTATCCTATTAGTAAAATGATTGCTTAAACATTTATAATACTTTAACTTTTAACGTTTCATAAACCATAAAAAGAATATATAATTATGTACAGAGTAAGTAAAATAGCTTCATGTGAGGAAGCCCTCCAGCTGGCTTGCGGTAGGTCGGTGGTTCTACCCAGGTACCTCTGTGTACTCGGGGTCTTCCTCTACCTGTAATTAGCTGGACGTCGCGACATGATTGAAATACTGTCAAGGCGACGGTAAACCCCAATACAAAAACAACAAGTTCTTCATCTTGACGCTTCAGATCCCTGTGACCGAGTACTGTCTCGTCTTTGGAAATTCCATTTTGAAATGCACCGGTTACATTACAATAAATTAATAACTTTGATGAAACATCGGAGAGAATAGCCCCTGAACACTCTTATAAAATAAATAAGAATGTTATTGAAAAATTTAATCATTTAGTGGAATTCAATCGGTGTATTACAAGTTGCTATATTTAGAATGATATTTACAAAACAATGAAGACAGTTTACTCGGGCACAGGGCGCTGGGGATTATTTCTGAAACATCAAACATGTAGAGAGGAAAAACTTTCTTTTGTACATTATCCAGTCGACCTTTATCGTTCAATGACAGACAGACAGACAGACAGACAGACAGA
>CM037782.1:68539860-68589860 GCA_021229015.1 Solen grandis
TATCTCACAAGAGCAGGGTGTAATCACACGTAGATCTATATCGAAAGGAAATGAAACAAAAGGTTTTGAAGAATTGGCGTCCAATATCACTGCTAAATGTTTCTTACAAAATTGCCTCTTCAGCTATAGAGAATAAAGATTGAAAAAGTACATACATGTAGTTATATAACAAATGAGGACCAAACAGGTTTGTTCCAAACAGAAAATAAGAGAAAGTACCAGTTAAATATATGACATTATATACTACGTAGAAAAGTATAACATTCAAGGACTGATACTATTAATTCTACTCTGTTTCTTCGAAATTTAGCAACACTGTTTTAAATTCTTTCAACTTGGACCAATCTTTAAAAAAACAAACTGCATTACAGGTTTTAAAATTTAATGTTGCTATCTCCGATCTTTGTATTTATGTGGAATAAAACCAAAGTAATTTGGATTGGCAGCTGCAAACGTAGAACATAATTTCAAGTTTTCAAGTTTATTATCAGTGCATTTACAATACAGAACTGAATACATGAAATAACTGAAATAGTTCATGATCATTTCAAATAAATACATGCATATATCAACATTACAGAACATGGCTGAAATATTATTTTATACATACGAACATACATATTTAAACCCCTTTTTTTTATATATATATATATATATATTATATATATATATATATATATATATACATTTTCCACATATACATACATATATATACACATGTACACATACATATATACATACACACATACATACAAACATATATATAGATTTTATATATGATTATTTTTTCATACAGAGCATTCTATTATAAATTTATATTATGGCTCTGATTAAAGTCTAACATAATTTGCTCTTATTTCAAATGCTTTAAATACGAAGGTAGCAACTAAAACATTTTTGCATTTAAACAGTTGGATAGTTTTAAACATATTTGATCGAATTCGATAAAATCTTGGAATATACATTTGTCTTATTCTAGAATAAAGTGGAATTTCAAGCATGAAATGATATTCACCTTTTAAAATATTACGTAATGGACAAAGTCTTTCTGATATCTGCATTCTATACCATCTCCCTATTTCAATGCTAAGTCTATGAGATGATTATCTTAATTTACTAAATGCTTTTCTGTATTTTGCGATATAAATACACTTCAAATAATACTGGAATTCAAAATTTGATATATTTCATAGAATGTTGATCTCCAGCTATTGTTGCTAATTCTATCCCGTATTCTAATTGATTAATGTATTCTATAAAGTAAATGTATCCTATTTATTGACTGTAAATATTCATTCTTATTCTCATTGTCCCAAACATATTTATACTTCAATGTATGACTTTTTTTGACAAGGGATATATTCATTTCTAATATTAAATTTACCCTTCAGCAAAAATCTTATCAAACAATGATCAGATAGTATATTCGGACTGTGAACAATAAATGAATTAAAAGCTGATAAAATAATTTCATTAACTATACAGTAATCTTTAACGCTTGAGCCATTATTACCTACAAAAGTATAATCTCCACAGTTCGCATCAGAACCAACACGACCATTCGCTATCCTTAACCCTGTTTGAATTAGGAAATTAAGCAGTAAACGACCGTTTGCATTAACAGTAACATTTTTAACGTAATAATCCCAAAGTTAAGTTATCATTTGCAACATAACCTGGTAAAGTTCCAACTCTAGAGTTTAATTCACCGAGCAACATAAATACACTATTCTCACCAAAATCATTCCTGATTTGTATCATTTTGTCTGAAATAATATCATAAATGTTATCATCAACAAGTAGATTCCGACTTGAGTTTGAAGGTACTATGTAACAAACACAAATAAACAAATCTACGTCTAAATTCATAAAAGACTTATCTATTTTTATCATGTTTTATGATAACGGTATCGTCTTTAATGAGTTCATCTCTAATATAAATAATAATACTACCAGAATTTCGTTTTGTGCCTTTCAACTTTTCAGACCTTTCTAATGCAAAATATTGAAAATTATCAAAATCGTTATCAAAATCATCACTTTCCCATGTTTCTGTGAAACATATAATATCATTATTTTCAAAAATTGAGATAATGTCTTGTGATTTTAAATTATTTACACCTTTGCTTATCAGCCCTTGAATATTCAACATAGCAACTCGAATACTAATGTCATTATTAATACAAAAGCTGCTACAACTCCCCTATATACTACCGTAATTTGTCATGTGCTGTGACTGAGTGAATTCACTTGGCTGAGAGTTCGTAAACTCTAATAATTTTCTTTGTACATATGGGCATACAATAAGCCAGTATTATTGACTCTATCAAAGGCTATTTAGAAAAGGAAGGCATATAAACAGAATTGAACAGTAAGGCGAAACTTTGATACCCTTACTACTATAACTCATATTTGAAAATGATAAAGGATGCATAACATAAAATAAAACCATTATTGGTGGAAATATGAACTCCAGTGATATTCTTTAAGTATATAACATTTCCTAAATGGTTGCAAAGCAGAATCAACCATAGTATTTTAGGAACAAATTGTACGTTGAAAAAAAATGAAGATTCTGCCATCAAGAACCAGAGACATACGTTTACCTATTTTATAATTGTACTTATACAAATGAGAATTGGAAAGGATTAGAGTTTTACTTAATGGTCATTGCTTAGAAATACCTGTCTGTTTTCCAATTTAAGATATGATATTCGGGAACAAATTCTTCATAGATGTCATGAATACTGTAGTTATTTTAGGTAAATACTATATTTTTAAGATGGAAGATAGTAACCAAAGACCTACTGTTAACATGTTTAAAAACATATTGTAAATGAGTATAATCTTGAATACTACATTGCATGTAGGAATATAAAAAAACAGACTTAAAAAGATGGACATCTTTAATTCCGCTGTTAAATTCTATGATATAAGGACACAAACAAACTAGATGTATACAGTTTAAGAATAGTTTCGACAATTTTACAAAAGAATCAATTAATAAGGTTTACCAACAACAGGAAATTTAATCATGATCAAATTTTGAAGTTAAGAGTTGAATATGTTTTTGGGTATGTACAACTGTTAACAGTGTATAAGTATGCACGTTTACAACCTAAACAGATACTATGCTACAGTTACAATTCAAGTAAGTACAAAAACGTTTAGCTTTGCTTTATTACAAATATTATCATATCATAATCATAAGCCTTGCTTTATAGTGGTTAGTATTAAGACTATGTAAATATATGCATGTTTAAAGTTTTTTTTTGAATGAATAATTTAGACAAATGTAAGCAAAAGTATTTGCGGTGTAACATACTTGCCTAATTAAGGCTGATTATAAATAAGCATTTTTGTGCTTGTTTATTTTATAAATGAAAAAGTTTATAATTACAAAAATGGACAAAATCATTTCAGATATAACATACTTGCCTAATTCAGGCATATTGAAATAGGCATTTTTGCATTATAATAATAATAACAATATGTGAATACATGCATCTTTAATGCTTTTTGCTTTTAATACTCATAAGATTCAAATTAAAATATTCATGAAATAATTAGAAATTTATATATTTATCATACTTTAACTGATATTTATAACTTTGTCACTTTTCCAAATGTACTTCACATTTGTTCTGTAAGAAATTATACAATAATTATGTTTTAAACATGATATGTTACGTACATGTCATAAGATTTGGCATAAAATTTTTTTTTTCGAATTTCCAAATTTCGATTACGTTTGGAAATTAACCAAAGGGGGTTAAAATTTAATTGGGAAAACAATTTATTTTTTGGCCTTAGCAAAACATCGTGATGAGTCTCATGATAGTTTCCCATAAGGTTGTCGCCTTACTCGATATCTTGCCTGTTGTAAACCCTCAGTTTAAACGGTTCTGGGCTGTTTGTATATTTATACAAATTAGGTTTGAGGGAAGGCCTATCTGTGTCCGACTCACACCGGAAGCGGAACCTCTGTAGCAGGTTGGCAAACACGAGGAACAGCTCCATCTTGGCCAGAGCCTCTCCAACACAAACTCTGGGACCTGAAATAAGGCAGAACTCTATCACTTATATTCTAAGGAATATGAATATCATTTTGTTGTAATCGCTGTTTATTGAGTTAAAGTCATATGATAAAAAGAAGCTGACATATCATATAAACTCTCACTAAACGAGTTCATGCAATTGAGCCTCTGGTGAGCTTGATACCATTTTCATGAACGAGTTTAGTAACGTTGACATGAAATAACAACTCATATCAGATTATTTTTATCATATGAAGTTAACTCAATAAACAACGATTACAACAAAAACAAAACCATGAAAGACTGAAGGGGACAGGACTATGAAGAACTTACACCAAGAAAAATGTTCCAAGACAATAGCTGAAAACGATGAAATGTGTGTATTTTCATTCAATATCAACACAACTGTATGTTTGTTACATTAAACAGTCCATAAATATATAAAGGCATGAGAGTCACAGTAATAAGTAAACAACAGACATTTTAAAATAAACCATAAGATATGATGACGTGATATGAAGTCTTAGTAATGACGTCAAATGTATATATTCGAGACATGGCAACACGCGCGTGACACTAAGCAATACTGTAATTTGTTACGTGTTAAATATACGAAAATATTTAATGATTATATGAAATTTAAAAATAAAAATGTTTTTGCAAATTGTCATATGAGAAATACATTTGTTCATCTTTGAACACTTCGCTAATTACGTACCAAATAACCAAATAAATTCTAGACCTTTTGGTTTCTGACAAGAAATATAAAAACATAAGCGACTCCTGGGTTGACTTAAACAAATATGATAACGGTGACAAGGCCATGCTATATACCAAATATCTCAACTCCAAGCATTGTTTTCTTTGACAAATTGATTTATAGAACTTGGTATACAGACCCATTGTCACACATCAAATATAGTAGTATACTATGCCTTGCGGTTATGAAAAGAAGTTTGCTAAAATTTTAACTTTTAAAATCTATTTTTAGCTTTTGTGACACAAATATGCAATGGATCAGAACCAATGAACAATATACAAGTAAAATCCCAGTATCTTCAGGGGAGATGTCGGAATGAAAGTTGACGACGGTCACACGGGCGATGGACAACGGACAAAGTACGATAACTATCGTGTAATCGCATGGGGGCGAGGATTTAAGGGCACTAATTATCGTCTTAATCCTTGCATTTTTGTCTTGAATTTTCGGAAACCGAATCTACTCAAGAAAGTGATAAGACGAGGTTTATCAACACAAATGCCATTGCAATAAAGAAATTAAGTGATTTGCAAGAATTTTATATCAATGTGTGATTGTACATGACCTATAACCATTAGACCTAAGATATGTTGCCTAAATTTAAAACTGATCACGTTTTAAAGAATTGGCTTTTGTTTGTTTCTTGGGTTTAACGTCCTACTCATTTGGAGACTATGTATATTTGGAACAGATATAGTGCTGCCACACTGCAGTATCACACAATAGACATTTTACATGAAAACACATCCAGACACATTATCCAGACACCAGGCCAACCAGTCCTGGAACAACCCTTGTATGCTGAGCAGCAAGCAAAGGAGAATTCGGTGTTTGCCAGTGCTCAACAACTTGAAACAGGCAACAATTTTAAAACTGATCTGGTCTTTCAAAGGTTAAATAGTGATAGTGTGAAATGGGTAAAATGATGACACACAAAGTACTTATGGAAAACATATCAACTACCCAGTGTGATACTAGTTTCTATCCTCGTTAGTATCTATCATTTACAACAACAGCAATGTCTAGCTCATATATACATATCAAATTATCAAATGCGATTCTCAACGCAGTGTTGCAACGCCTCTATTATAAGGGCAGTCTTATACATACCAACTGAAAATGGTATATGCGCCTCATGTTTGACCAATTCGCCATTATCTCCAATGAACCTGTCGGGGAAGAAGTCCTCGGGCTTGTCCCAGTACTTTGGGTCCATAGCAGCGGAATACAGATTGGGAATAACCAGTGTTTTCTCAGGAATGTTGTATCCTCCAAACTTGGTTTCCTTCGTCGTGCAGTGGGGTATTGCTATAGGGCCTGGGAACATTTAACATATAAAATTAAAAGTTCACTATCTGGGTCAAATGTTTGTTTGTTTGTTTGTTTATTGGGCTTTACGTACCTCCGACAGTATTTCGGTCATTCGGAGACTAATAATGATAATGTCTTCTTCAGACAGACATAGTGCTGTCACACTGCAGTATTCCGCCGTAGACATGTGGCATGAAACCACACCCAACACTGGGACAACCCGTCAAAGCTCTACCCGTACATGCTGGGCGTGAAACAAGAGAGCTATACTACTACCATTTTGTATGACTTCAGTTTAACACTTATCATAAAAGACCAAACACTTAATAATAGGATTATATGGCTCGATAGATTTGTCAAATGTATTCTAATTGAACAAATGTGTTATTGTATTCTGTTGCTTGAAAGTTTACTAATGACATGATATTGCATATACTGTATACTGAGAGTCTAACGCATTTAAAATGAAAGTGCCAAAAATATTACATTGGCAATATATTATTTTTGTTCATTTATAAAACAAAATAATAAACATTATATACTTCATAAATATGTCTGAAATTCTGCAACGTATTATTCACGTATATAAGCATGTCATTTCTTTGGTTAATTTTAAAAGAATGGGGAAAATATAAATATTTTGTAGAATCAAGTATGGAATCACTTATATCAGTGAGAATACACACATTTAGGCATTAATGTTATAAATGATGTTCCAGCCGTTGCACAAACATTAGCCCATTAAGATCAATCTAATTATAAATTAATAACTGACACATTTCTTCACAGAAAAAAATATTTTATTCTTCGACACTGTGTATCATGTCGACTTCATTACAAAGTGAATGGGACTTGTCAACGATCGTTCATGCACGTCCCATGCCTCTTGATTTGAGGTATCTCATCATGTTATCGTAATAAAGTGATATTTTTGTTATGTTTCTATCAGGAATCAGTGATAACAAATGTAATACGCATTGCGCGTCTCATCTATGCGTACCGGGATCGCTACCCGGTCACGTTCTTAAGACGGTCGTCCATTCAGACGTGGACATTCTTTTAGAATTCTGGTCTCATTCTATATGATAACCTCAAACGCCGCCATCTAACCATTATCTAAAGTGATTTATACAATTTTGGAGAATTTGTATCACAGACTATGTAGAAAACCAAATATTGATGTGCATTTATTTCAAAGTGAACTGCAAAAAGTAGATATGTACACATACAATAAATCAATAATAAAATCGTTAGTATAAGTACAAATATATTTTCTTTCACATATCATGTTGACATGGGGTTAGGACACAAGCTCTTACAAAAGCAAAATCGTTAAGTACACTATACCGATTGATGCCACCCTTTGTACTTCCATTATGGTCGCCATTACGTTCGGCAGTTGGTCACGGTCGGACCACGTGATCACTTTATTGCCACATTTCTGAAAAAGGGAGATAAACGATGCTCAAAACATATTTCACTAATCTTTCTTTAAAAATACTAGGTTCTAAATCAGACATTATTTTCTGTTTTGGTTACTTGTATGCGTTGATACTTTCAGAAACTTCAAATAATAGCATCTTTAGACACCCTGAATTTGAAATGGCAAAACGCATACATTTAAATTAAAGAGTTGTCATATTTTTACAGCCTCATTTAGAGATTAATTGACGATTATTTGTGTAACTTTATAAGGGATACATAATTTGAAGGAAATCAACGTCACATGCCTATATAGTGGAAAATATTAGGTCACATTGAGCCTTTGTTATAATGTGGGTTGGATTTTACACGTACGTTACAAAACAGGAGGGCAAAGACGGCCCCGGAGTCGCTCACTTGGGATATTAGAGTGTAAAAACGGTAAAAAAGGTTCTAATATTTCTAGGGAATAAATTTAGATCAATCATTCCAATATCAGCCATAATCGAACTCCAGTCAACACTCCAGATAGTTTTGCCATTACCATTGACTATAAGTTAAACCATGGTTACTTATTTACTGCAGACAAGGGCAATAACTCCTGATCGATTTGGCCTGTAATAGCCATAATGAAATCTGGGTAAGAAATTAAGGCTATAAACATTGTCAAGAAATTTGAAGATGATTGCTCAAGAAATGAAGATGCTAAGTTGTAAACAATGTGAAATCTGGAATTTCTTTAGCTCACAAGGTGATCAAAGTGAGCTATTGTGATCACGCTCCGTCCGTCGTCGTGCGTCGTCAGTCGTCAACAATTTGCCTTGAACGACATCTCCTCTGAAACTGCTGGATAGAAAATTATGAGACTTAGCATGAATGATCTTAGGGTGGCCCTCAACAAAAGTTGTTAAACATTAACCTGGTTCATTAAAAAAAAAAAAAAAATAAATAAAAAAATACAGATAAAAACTTCAAAATATTCTTCTCTGAAACTTATGGTCAGATTTAATTTCATTTGTTACGAATTATCACATTATGGCTGTCTAATTTTCAAAATTCTTCTATGAAACCAATGATAAGAATTTGTTATCTTTTGGCACAAATGGTCACCTCATCGTTGTCTACTATTATTCCTAAAAATAAAGTTGATCCCATGAATAATGAGGCTTCTTAATGACTTCCTTCTTTTCATCTGAAATTTGAATTTGGTTGCTGCTGGAGATAATCACGTACAATGAATGGGTTTACATAAGCTTATGTGCTCTGGTGAGCGATCTAGGATCATAAGGTTCTCTTGTTATATCAAAAAGGTCACAACCGTCATAATTGCTAATGCCGGAAATCAGTCCGAAAACAACTCGTCGATTAATCAGCCAGTCTAGCTGACTAATAAATGATTAATCAATGGCTTTAATAACTTGCAACTTTAATAAACTTGCAAACTGTTTTTTTCACATACAGATTGTACTCAGAATTCAAACGTTGTGTAACTTTTGAAAAATAACAAAACAATACGCCTTTGTTTGAAATACCTGTATTTGATCATTTTCACAGATAAAATATAAAAATACTGTAGTAGTGCAGACCAAAACGCAGTGTCGAACTAAATAATCGGAAATAAGCTTACAGTTACGTAGTTGCCAAATCAAAACCGCTTTTCTGTCTAAAATCATAGTTGACGATTAGGAAATCATCGTCGACGATTGATCAGCGCAATCTTCGTCAACGATTCGCAAAGGAATTGATTAATCAGTCCAGCACTACTGATTGTCAGATATCAGCCATACTAGAACTTGGCCGAGATCTTATGGCTATAAATATTGTAGAGGAGATGCTAGAGAGTACACAAAGTGATATCTGGCAATTCATATTATCAAAGGACCATTACTCCTGACCTTATTGGCCGTTATCAGCTATAATCGAACTTGGCCGAGTGATTATGGCTATTAATATTTTCAAGAAATAAAGATGCTAGATAAAACAAAGTGAAATCTGGCAATTTTTTATTTTAAAGGGGTATAACTCATGCCCTTATTAGCCGATAGCTAATCCCTATTACGTTTGCTCAGGTTAGCTAAAAGATAACGACAGAAATACTTATTCTTTTGTTCACCTTGTTTTCCACTAACCTTGTCTATTTCCTGCTGACATTGCTTCTGCACATCCGGGTACAAGGCCATGTACAGGGAGGCCCAGGTAAGGGTAGTGGAGGTTGTCTCAGATCCAGCCAAAAACAAGTCAAGTATTATCCGGAACATATTGCCCTCTGAAAAGAAATATAAACTTCGCATTCATATGCTCTATAGCAAAAAAATAAATAAATAAAAATAAAAGAAATAAAAAAACAATAAAAAAAAAAACACGGCATATTCCTTGAAGAAGCTTTGAAGAATATTTTCTGTATACATTGTATATTCTAAAAGGTCTTGACTCTTTAAAATGTCATGTTAATTAGTATATTTATTTGTTAGTACACTTCTTAAATATGATTAAATGCTATAAAGAATTCCGAAAACATTTTCGATCCTGATTTTGTTCTCTTTTTCATCTTAAATCTTAAACCGACAGTCAGCGGTCAGAATTTGTGATATATTGATAAATTGGTTTATGCGTACATTCATGTATGCTTAACATATGACAGATTGGAAAAAGGTGTTCCAATTGAAAGTCATTTGTAGGAAAGAATATTAACATTTATCATCTCCCTGTAAACAGTCAAAATAATGTCGGAAATAAGGTTTCTTAGCTATTCACCATTGTGGGTTCGAGTCCCAGCAGGCCCATTCGAGGTATCTATTCATCTGGCTAACAGTAGGTATGCCATTCTACCCAAGTGCTCTGTGCACTTAGTTCGTCAATATATGACTGGGACACTTTTACTATAACGAAGGTATACCGCAGCACAACGACAACAATGTTCAACAAGAATGACGGCAGAATAAGTCTCGGCAGCTACGCAATAGTAAACATGCATATTATTTTTTTAACCAGTCACTGAATGATCATTTGAAAAATCTGCACGTGATATTACAATACAAAGTATGCTAAATATCACCAAAAACACAGACGAAAAAAAATGGAGATAAGATTGAACGACTCTTATTTTATTGCGAAATATTTAAACATTAAAAGCTTCCAACTGACTGTGTAGGTATTTCTCGCCGTCTTCTTCATGGGTTTCTTTCACTGCCAGTAAATATATATCGATAAAATCACGGAGATTTTCAGCATCAAATGTCGTCGAATGCTCATTGATTTGTTCGTTTATGTAAGCTCTAAGCCATTCATCCGCTTCTCTTTTTTGCAGTCTAACTTCGTCATCCTGCAATTCATTAGTTTAAATATTTATGTGATTACTTTCGATGGACCTTTGTTTATATGGTTTGGTCTACATTATTTCAAACATTGGGGACCTTTGTCTCCATGAGACTGTTACCTGAACGCGATATCGAACTATAACTAAGTTGCATGATATCGTTTACAGAATGCCTGGAGAAGTTTCTTTATTTGCTGAGCAGAGATGTCGATGCTCCTTTCTCTAATAGTTATTTAGCGTTTTAATACCGATCTGTATACAAACTAGCGACACATAGATGTAACAATTTTATATTGATTTTTTAGATGTATGATGCCCGTTCTAGAATCGTTTTTCTTTTGCTCTCTAGCTTTTTCAGTTTAATGACCATTAAATCTTCTTCAAGGTTGATTGATAAAATCTGATACGCAGGTCCTGCAATATGGTCACTGAAGGATCAGAACATTCTCCTGCATCGTTTTGAATCATTAATCAATTAGTGAAAAAAATATGGTAACTCTAATTGGATTTGAACGACAATTATTACACAAGCCCGGGTCAAGAATTTGACCCACGACCCGCTTGCCATTGGACCGAAATGCCTTAATGGGAGAGGAACGAAAACTCTGCTTGGAGATTGTTGTATTAGACGGGCAGTTAACCTAACCATCACCCTTGGGAAGGACCAGGAGCCGTTTCACTAAACTTTGTACGAAAAAGCGAAAATTCACAGATGTAAATTAGTATTTTTTCATGTGATTTTTTTATTCTTTACACAGTGTTGTGTTTGTATAATGCAATAAATTGGGTCATCTCTCTTCATGTTTTATTGTGGAAATAAAGAACAAAAGACTTACGACTTAGATCAAATTTGTTCGTACGAAGTTTAGTGAAACGGGTGCAAGTACCTTTAAAGCAACATATAGATCCATGAAAATATGTTGTCAACATAAATATGATACATAGTGCCACTAATACGAACTGTATGACAATAGCTGTTAGTAGCCAGTTCCTGGTCCATCTGGGGGAATATTTTTGTAATATTAAATCTCAATTCAATGTACTAATAAAATTAACAAACTAAATAGATAATATAAACTGTTTGTACATAAATATGAAAATAAAAGTAATTCATGAGGCTATTTTTCAATAATTGTAAGCCGTCCATCAAAACCCGAGTTTTTTACGACCGTGTATACAAACATGTTACGCATCTTCCTGTCAAACAATATAATTTACCTTTCGAGACAACACCTTAGCAAGTAAACTCGGTAGGAAGTTGAAAGCATCCAAATCACCTGCAGTCTTCATTACTGTGTCCAAATTCTCTCTAATGGCCAAAAACTGGGGGTCATTATATTCAAACCTGGAAAAAGATGCCATTGATATTTTATTTTGTGTGTTTACCGTCGCTGCTACAGTCATTTAGGTAGTTTTATCTGTACGAGACAGAAATAGTGTTGTCACACTAAAATATCGCAACGTAGACAAGTAGCTCGATAGCACACCCATTCGTACAATCCAGACATCGGGTCACTCAGTCCTGGAAAAAACCTTATAATTATGTCAACGCCACTTTTATTTTTATTTGTTTCTTGGGTTTAACGTCAAACCGATTGCATCTCAGTCATTTACCTTGTCTACTTGAATTACACATGAAATCACACGCAGTCTCATTATCCTGACAGCGAGCCACTTAGTCCCGGAACTGTGCCAAGCAAGGGAACTAGACCAGTATCATTTTTACGTCTTTGATTTGTCGTGGTCAGGGATCGAACCCTAGACCTGCTGCAAAGGCGGATGCTCTAACCATTCGGCCATCGGAGGCAGTATTTTGGTCTTTAACAAAATTAGAGCTGAAAATGATATGCCACTTCAGATTTTTTAAATCTGTAATTTCAAGGTAAATATTTCATATACATTTATATACACTTCTATAACGATAAAATGCCATTGAAAGAAAATGGCTAATATAAAGTTTTTTTGTTTTTTTTTTGTAAAGATTTGAGATATTGTCCGCCAATTTCCAAAAAATGTGCAGCAAGTTTATACAATTTGAAGTGTAAGAAAAGGTAGAAAATGGGTTTTTATCGTTTTAATTTTAAAGATAAGAAATGTGTGTCATTATTTTTTTTATAATAGCATCAAATAAAGTGCTTTTTAAAACAATGCCGTCACCCTTTTTTTTAATTATATGGTTTAGAAGACTTTCATCTAGATCAAATACATGAGCGAATAACCAGCTTACCTTTCTCCAAAGATTATTCTGTATATGACATTTCCAACAAGATTCTGCATCAACAGATCAATATTGACAGGCTTGTCCTTGAGTTCATCAAGATGTTCAGCAGTCTCTTCCATCTCCGTTAGAATATTCTCCTCAATGCTACTTTTACCCACTCCGAAATCTCGGAGTGCTTGAAGAGTAAATCTACGTAAGAATCTCAACTCGGGACCGTAGTCATTTGGTATTATCCCTTTAAAAATAAAATAAAAAGGCAGTTAAACCGACAACACTATAAATAAAACTTTTTTATTGTGCTGATGATATATTGCAATAAGATTCGACGAGTTACATTTTACATGAGCCTTCCTCTTTCTAAAAGCTGAAAAGTAAAAATATTCCAAAAATGAAAGGGATGGTGTACAATGTAGCGATTTGGAGATATAAATTTAGCTTGCCACAATGATTAAACCGGACAAATAATTTTGTTTCAGCTCGTTGTCTTGTAAACGCCGTGTAAACTTTTGTGTCAGTTTTAATTAGGAAGTATTCGACGGTATTACAGTTTAAATTATTTTAATAAAGATTTTTTTAATAAATACTTTAGAATGAGATGAGGTTTATTGCAAGGTTAGGAGGTGAAAACTTGAGTCTGACTACAGATTCTAGTTACCCTGCGTTTCTTTTTCTTTTGAGTATAGTTACCAGCTTAAGTGTATATATCTGACGATACACCTAGCACTTCACGGTAAATATCTGTGTTGTGTTAAGATTAGGGCGCTCGTTGTACGCAATAGTTTGCATTATTCCCCTTTACCTATTTCTTAACACGTGAGTTTTTAAGAAAATAAGTAATGCTAATTTATTCAAGCACTTCTATATTTGTAAGATAGAAATGTTGGAATGCATTTCCACCTATTGAAAAACAAATAACAACAACAACAACAACAACAACAACAACAATCCAACCCTACCAGGAGCCCCATAAGAACCCCTCAAGATCATAGGAGCAAGTATGTGGCTCAAAATAGCCAAAATGTTAAATGTTTAATGGTTTCAATATCTAAAACGACATCTTTCTATTGAAATGGTCATTTTATTAATCATTTATGTTATTAATATACTTTCATGCGTTTAATGTTCATGTGTAGTTCTATATGTAGACAAGGAAAAGAACATCAAACACACTCTCGAGAACACGATATATTTCTTCTAAGAGAAACAAATATATGTATAAGTTTTAAGTCAGCTCCGCGTGTGTTTCAAATATGAATACATAGAGAATATTTGTTCGTTTTGTAAGAAATGCAATTTTATTCACGAAATGAAATAAGATTAAAAATTGCTTTTCACACACTTATTTTATGCTTAAACGCGACTTCGAACCACATGTGGCGAAAATTCAGATACTGTCAAATCTATTCCCTCCACTGGTGGCCTCAACTCTCGCTTACACAAAGTTTACGCGAAAGAACATGAGAACGAAATAATGAAATAATGAAAAAAATGTTTTGAATTATTTTGTTGAACGTATTCCCCCAAATATTTATCGGTCCGAAATTTGTTTATCACGTGGCCGCCATCTTAAAAATGAAATCGAAGAGTGGGGGAAATAAGTAACGTCAATGTCGGTTTTCACGATAAATACTGGATATAATCAAGAGTAATTTGAGGGAAGGAGTATTCCATTGATACAATCAAGAAATATTATTTTTTGTTAACAGAGACGATACTACATAAAAAAAATGAAGCGTGTCGAAACCGTAGAATCGAGATTATAACGGATATTTGCTTACCTCCCCGGCTATCAGACAATACTGTCAAATTTCAATTTTATGACATAACCATGCTTCCTGATTTCGCTTATTTTAGCATGCACATCCATACATAGTGATATTTTCCATCAATAAGGACATTTGGTTCTATTCTCATGATAAGTGTCAATCCTATTTCGTGAGACCTAGCTACTTATTGAAAAACAAACAGAACGGTATGAAAAACATATTACATTTATAACTGGGGTACTAATAAAAGTCGCCAGAATGTTATACGTGTATTTACTTTTCGTTAGTATGACATGAATACTGTCACAAACTTTTTTTTCTTCTTTTCTTTCTTTTCTTTTTTGCAGAAAAAGTCGTGTGACCTAATACATAACTCGTATAAACCGTTCCCTGGCACAACATTCAGTTTAGATAAGCTGTGCCCATTCCTCATTTCAATATATGTTTACCTTTTCCAGTTCGACTTTCATACTGTATTGAAGGGAGATGGGTAGCTCTGCCACTGAAAACGTCCGCTTGTTTCACTAATGCCTCGTTGATGACGTCATATCCGTTCAGTACAAGTACCAGCTGGTTCCCTAGTTTGAAACTCATGATGTCTCCATATTTCTTTGCCTCTTCACAGAAAACAATATGTGGTCGTTGACGAGAAAGCTTCCGAAATAGAGTCACGCTTCCGAATATAGGAAAAACAGCTGGGCCTGGGGGTAAGTTATTATTGGCTTTAAACAAATAAAAACTTAATGCAAAAACAATTAAAAACACCCCCACTGTCACTATATCCATCATGATACAAAAAGTTTAAAACGCGATGTTAGCACTTAGATTTTAATGTCCTGATCTATGAAACCGTTACACATCAACTTGCAGGCGCAGTAGATTTGCTCCGTATCTTTATCAGATTTTGTTTGTTTCAAGTGTGTGAACGTCGCTGTATACACACGGCGGGTCGGTGCAAGTCAAGTGCAAACGATCATATGTAATCTTATCATAAACCGTGTAAGTGCCGTTAAACTTTGATATTTCAAAAACTTCTCCTGTAACAAGTTAGTATTTTTGTAATAGACTCATTTTATATAGCAACATATTGCCAAAAGGCTCCACCAAAGACACTTAAGATCATCATGAGTACGGTGCGGTATTAGGTACGTAGTCAGGCTTAACAACCCATAAAAAAGCATACAACGGACGGTTTGGTATCCCCCTCCCTCCCTCAGATATATGTCATTGGATTATTCCCCGGGAACATGCCATTACTTGTATCTATTCTACCATATATTGAGCCTTTCTTATATTTTTTATATTCTCTTAGATTTATTGAACTAAATGTACGAAAAAGTAAGACAACTGATCAAGTTAAATACATTTAGTTAGTGAATGCCTCTACACCTAAATACTTGGTGATCCCAATGAGGGCCCATTAATTCCGTACCAGATTAAATGTTTATTTTGCGAGTAGACAATTAACCCAACACGATATGATTATTGTGTAAAACAAAATTTAACCATCTGGAGATGGTTTAAAAACAAATAATAAAAACAACAAAAAACACACACACAGATGCGGTAGGTAGATGCATATTCTGAAGTTGCATCAGAGTGTATTGTGTATTGTATATTAAGGTATTTTGTGTAATGTTAAATAATCCTATTAAATATCTTGGAAATAATTAAGGATCTTCTTTTTATTCTGCGTGGGTTTTGCAGTTTTCTCAGAGTCGGACCCCCCCCCCCCCAAAAAAAAAAAAAAAAAATAAAATAAAATAAAAACACCATAACGGACGTGCCGTTTAAGGTTGGTCGGGATCTTCGAAACATCCCAGATAGTAATCTATATGGGACCCATATGGGTGCCATATGGGCACCCACATGGGTTCCATATGGGCTGCCCACATGGGACCTACATTGTATATGGGGAGTGCAACCTGGTTCCGGATGGGTCCCATATGGGCTGACCAATATACATGAAATATGGGACCCATATGGGTCCCAAATGGGCAGTCCTGTTACTCAATTTGGGTCCCTCATGGACAGCCCAAATTTTCTTTTTAGGTAGATCTTGCATTTTAAGCTAGATCCATTTGCACTTATTTAAAGTCACTCGTCAGAGACGGATACAAATATGCAAAAATCTTTAATGTTTCAGCAGGGGCAACGACTCTTGTGCTTCCGTTTTAATGTATTCAACTATTTCTTTTTTCCCGGAAAACATATTTATTATGGTGCAAAGGTCTATATTATAACATCAATGATCATGCACTAAAGAAAACAAACACTATATGCTAGACATTAAAACTTAATTATGTAATCTTATATACAGTGTTCATAATCAGAATATGAACTAGACAAAAATTTAACTTAAAAACAATATATTTGAAGAGATATGTCTATGTAAACTTAAGTCATGTATTTATTATCGTATATAATAATACATATCCTCAAGACTCTTTTCTAAAATCAAGAGACATTACTACGATAGCCAATAGAACTCACTACTGTAACTTATACGTCTTGTATGTCAATTTAAATGTCAACAAGGGAACATTTGTATTGATACTGATGTCAGTTAATTTAAAAATAAATTAAATAAACACAGAAAATTCACAGACTTTAACACCATAATTTCTAAGCACTGCTCAAATGATAAACTAGTCAATAAATTACTTTCATAGCTATTTCTCAAACACTTCTGCTTTTTCAGCCACTTTCTTCATTTCTCCTGTCATTGGTTTAGGCTCAGATTCGCACCTTCCTTCCGAAGCCCTGCAGTCTTGCACCCACACTGTCCACTTGGATACATCAATGTCTATGTCCTTCCTTATGGCCTTCCTGTTGGCTCATTCCTTTGTACACACCCTAGAAAACAAGCACTCTTGATATTTAACAATGACATGCAAAGATATAAATAACCAGGCTCACTATTTCTATGTCCTGTGAAAAGATAAACATAAATTTCTTTTTTAGGGGAAAAACTTGCCGTTTGTTTGTGACAATTACTAATCAATAAGCAAGACCCCAAGTTACTTTATAGTTTTGAAAACAGTTATCGTGAAACCGTAACGTCATTAGCGGCTTCATAAATTACCCACTTAAAAGCGCAATATTTTTGTAATTAATTGGTCATTAATCGAATTAAGTAAGTTATGATAATATCTTCTTTGCACTGTACATTTAAAAAGACTAAAACAAACAAGAGCTGTCCGTAAGACAGCACACTTGACTATTTCATGCAAAAAAATACAATATTGTCTAATGTAAAGACGACAGAATCATTATACATACACAGAGTATTATGTTTCTCAGCATTTAAGTCAGTGCATATGGAGTCAGGAATTATGTCTAAGACAAACTTAATTCCTAACCCCATATGCACTGGCCTAAATTGTGTCCTGATTGAATAACTGGAAAAGATTCACATAAATGACTCCCTTAGGAGCTGCAGCGGCTGGTCATATGATGCTGATCTGGCCAACAACTGTTGCAGCATTTACTTCATCTTACGATTCTACTCCTGCAAGACCATGAAACCATAACAGTACCTGAAAAAACAATGTCAAAAGTGTGGTTAATAAAAAAGAACACTGTGATAATGATAAATTCTTAAATTCCTTTGTCACATTTCTTAATTTGTTAAATTTTGTTATAGGCCTGAACAAACAGAATAAGAGAAGTGATACAGACCCATGTCTCAACATGATATTCCTTTTATTATATACCTGTAAAATTGTTCATATACCTGTAAAACCACACAAATGTAATGTATATTCAATATTATGCATGTTTAACTGGTGACATATTTATAGACCCAGACACAAAACTACATTAAAGGTATGTATTCACAACTCTGATCCCGTGCACTAATTGGATGATTAAATAATATACAATGAATGAGTGTGATATGTAATTAAATTACATTTCTAATTTTGATTTAGCTGTTAAACGCAGTCAGAAGATGTTTATAGGATTTTGTTGCATAGGAAAGCTCTTGACGTATTTTCACGGTTGTTAGCTTCAGATGTTGTTGATTATGATTTGCTGAGAAAAGCTTTGTTAAAAGGATTTCAGTTAACAGAGGAGGGGTTCAGGTTAAATTTAAGAAATAGTAAGATGGAAGTTTCGAAGACAGTGCAACATTATGTTGTTAAATTATGTATATGTAGCAAGATGGGTGGAGGCTGGAGGCTTGTTGATAAAACGTTTGACGGCCGTATGGTTAGTTTTGAGAGATCAGTTTATACAATCGCCCGTAAGATGCAAGTATTTTTGAAAGAGAGAAATATTAAGTCAGAGAGGAAATGGCCGAAATTATTGAAGCTCATGGCCAACTGTTAGAGAGTAGTAATTACCAGAATCGTATTTGATTCACTCAAAGGAAGTTGATGTATCAAGTACAAGTTCAATGCAACAAAGGTCTGAAAAGATCAGACATTGTTATATTTGTAGGTCACAATCCCATTTAGCAAATGAATGTCCCAAAGATTTACTCGGACAATCTGTAAGAGCAGGAGCATTAGAAGCAATTTTATAGGTAGAAGAGGACATATAGTAGTTTTGTCTAGAAATAGTCAGGAGGGAATGACAGAGATAGACCATATTATCAGGAAAGAGGAGACCTAGGGTGCTTTGTGAAAGAAAATGGTAGTCATGAATGCTCTGTAGCTTTATATATTAACCAGCAGATCTCAGATTCATTTTTGTAACATAGAGTTCCTTCTATTACCATACCTATAGCTGTAGGTTGCATGAATGGTACAAAGGTTACCGTTTTGGCACGAGGGGACAAGAACTATGTATGTGTCTTGATTGACGAACCGATTGAAAAGTTTTCAAATGTCACAGTCTTTGTGGACAGTCCTTATCGCACAGGTAGGTGGGATGCTTTTACGGACACACCATATAATATCTAATCTTAGGTAACAGGTAACATTTGTTGTGTCAGAGACCCAAATGGTATAGACGTAGATAAGAAAAGATCTGAAGAAAGTAAAAAGTATAAAGAGGTATGCGTGGATGAGGAGCAGGGTGCTGTGCAAACAAGAGCTCAGAAGGCGAGTGAAGGAAGACAGACTAGTTGCTTACAGGTTACAAGTAGTATAGGTCAGGTAGGAGTTAAGGAGGTGAAGTCTAAGCAGAGACATGACTCTAGTCTCCAAATGTTTAGAGAAATATCTACTTCAAAAGTACAGAAAGTTCCAGGAGCAGTTAGTTAATTCGGGTACAGTAAAGATTTAATCTTTAGGTATTTTAAGAGTGACAAAGTTGAGCAAGCAAGTATGTGTACCAGAGAGTTGGCGCGGTCAAATTCTGAAACTTGCTCATGATTCTATCATGGGTGGCCATTATACTACTGATGATTTTTTAACACAGTTTTGTTGGCCAGGTATCCTTGCAGATGTTAAGATATATTGCCGATCTTGTGACATATATGAAACGACTTTTCCAAAGGGCAAGGTGCAAGTTCCCTATTGGTGACATGCCTATCATTGCAACTCCTTTTAGGAGGGTCGTCATTGACCTAATTGATCCATCAACCCACCATCTGAGAAGGGGGATAGGTATATCCTAACCCTTATAGAGTATTCCGCTCGGTACCCTAGAGCCACTGCTTTGAAAAATATTGACACAGAAACTGTCACAGAGGTACTTGTAGATATATTTAGTCGGGTAAGTGCTCTGAAGAAAATTCTATCAGATATGGTGACCAATTTACATCTGTTCTTATGAATGAAAAAGGTTGATAGGTTGTTATGCATTTAGACAGCTGACAACGGCGCTATATAACCCAGCTTGCAATGGCCTCGTTGAAAAGTTTATAGGACTTTCAAGAGTATGCTAAAAAAGATGTTTCACGAACAAGCTAAAATATGGGATAGATGCATATCTCCCTTGTTATTTACTTATCGAGGAGCAACACACTTTAGTTTACATTTCTCACAGTTTGAACTTTTTATACGGCTGTACAGTGAGGGAACCGTTAAATATTCTTAAAGAGTAGTTGGCAAAGCAAATACAAACGGATAAGGTTAATACTATTCATGAATTTAAGGTAGATCTTATAATTAGACTAGAGGAGTTTTAGGATTTAGCTAGACAAGAGATAGAGATAGACATATAGAGATAATGGTAGTTATTAAGTAAGGATTAGATACAAATACAGAACATATGCAAATGCTAGTAAGAAAATCAAGTCACTGGATGTTGGAGACGATGTTTTGACATCTTGTGGTACAAATGAATGCTATTGCTCTGGAGGCCTCATTTATATACCATGGGAACGAATCAATCTTATTAAAATCATATCCTAATTTGCACTCTTCTACTATCCGTGATTAGGATATGACAACATCGCAATTGTGGTCACGTCAGATTGACCTTTTAAGAAATTTATATGTATAAACAAGTGCTCGATCATTTAAATAGCGCGTTTCTAATTGACTTCGGTAAACATTTCGTCACAGGGTGAGAAAAATGTTCAGCTTACTGGGACACTTGCTTACAGGTCGAATGCTCTACCGAATGAACTACCGCTCTACCGAATGAGCTGCACGGTCGCGTAGACATCTTTCTACCCTATTGTGAAAATTGATATGGTTACTTCCCCCCTGATATACCGAACGATTCTGTGGCCGCCGATTTGATTGGCTTATACAAAGGTCAATATGAGACGACCCTCTATACGATGTGGTCAGATCCAGTTAGCATACTGAATCTGATTTTAATTAGATTGGGGAAAGAATATACTCCAAAGATAACTGGCATCCACGTTTCATCCGTAGAAAGCATTGATAGAACGTGAGAAACGAGTCTGAACTTATCAGAAAGTCAGAAACGTGAGGGAACACAACAGGAAGTAACGGGCCGGAAGAGAAGGTAGTGGCATCCGTAGTATACCGCGGGCCAAAACGTAGAGTACCTTGGTGCCACCAGTGTCTGTCACGAATATGGCGTGATTATGACAGAACATGACAGGATATTGAGAAAAATATGACCAAAAACCCAAGGCACACTACGTTTTGGACAAACAGGGATGCCGTAGCCACCGGGATCATAATGTAAATGTAGCATAAGGACTTCAGAGGCATTCAACAAACATGGTAGCTGTTTAATACATAACTATAACCCTTCTGGTTACATGTAACACACCTTAATACTAATAAGCGGTGAAGTAGTTAAACGCGCTTTCTTACGAGCAGCTCTTGTTATGTTTCTGACCATCTTCAAATGCTTTATAAACATACTCAAGCGCAGGTCCCAATTTTACATTTATCAACTAACGACTTTTCATTTTAAACCCACTGAAAACTTTAAGCAATGGCACAGGCGTGTATATAAAATATTTATACATTTGAATTAAATTTCAAGGAACCAGGGTAAATTCGTAATAAAAGAGAATAATCTTTGTACACAAATCTTGACATTACGTGAGTTTTTACGCGTGCGCAAATGCGGCATTTAAAATGATGGTAATGTACATTTTGTATTTTCGTGTATAAACGCACATATCAGCGTGCATATGAAGTCATGTGATATTTAAATCTGAATGCATTTGCATAGCGTGTGTATAATTTAACCTGGGATTGAATAACGCTTGTTGGTGTAGCTTATTTCATTAAATGAAATGTCGGTCGATGAGTTAGGTCACTGTATGGTTGGCAATTTATTTGAAGTTTGGAAAAAGGTCCTTTGGAGGCGAGTCAGAATAAAAATCATGGGAAATGACCGAAGACAATATGAGTATATTTGCTGCTGTGGGTGCTGGAATGTATGGATATTTTTTTCGTCGATCAAAAGCTGTAGGCCTAAGTAAAGGAAAAGGAAGAAATTCTTGAAAACAATACAATACAACATATAGACATTCGATAACTCGAAATTATCGGGATAAATTAGGATAGGATATAAAACTTTAAGACCAACTTGGATTCCAGTCATACTACTTTTCCTTGTCCTTATAATAATAGGTCTCACCGTTTCCAGTTCAAATGAGATACTATATACTAGGAAGATGAGTTCCTCTACTGCTAAAGACTGGCTACTGGCTTCACGAGTGCCTCATTGATGACGTCATATCCATTCAGTATAGCCACCAACTGTTTTACCTAGGCTGATTTCATGATTTCCCAATATTTCTTCGTTTCTTTAAAGAAGACAATATGCGGTCGTTGTCGGGAGAGTTTTCTAAATAGAGTTACACTCCCGAATATTGGATACACACCCGGAGAAAAGTTTGTTTTGGCTTTCAACAAATAAACGGATAATGCAAAAAGAATTAAAAACACCCCTACTTTTAGTATATCCATCTTCCTCTTAATACGGTTATATTTTTAACGTCTTGCAAGATCAACAAATAAACCAAAAACATCCCCCACAGCTAATATATCCATATTGATGTTAATACGTTTTGTATTATCTACTCGATAAATCATCCTTCGACTGAGGGAGAGAGACCCCTGCGAAAATGTACCATGGTTATGCATAGGTTAACCATGGTTGACTGACCATGACCAGCCATGCTTAGATCATGATTTTAACAAATGGACCATCGCCAGAAAACCATGGTTTAGACACACCATGGTCAACCATGAACATCAAGTATCATATACTAGCAATCTGATATTCATGGTCTAGACCATGTTCAAACATGGTAGACCTATGGTTGGTAACCATCTGCATCCCTGGTATGTAAACTTAGAGGGGCTTTCAGTATCTATAAAGTTATCAGAAAAATTGCAACAAAAAATTAATGTGAAATTTTACGGACACTGACCAACTGCAAAGGCTCATCCAAAAGCACATCATGTTTGATGAATCAACCACTACAAAATACATTGATCTTTATTTCATTTTCTGTTGAAAATTACATGTTTTTCTTTAGGGTTTTCTGAACTGTTTGAACTTTGAGTGTTATTTCAGTGTCTTTTACAGATTCAAACTTTTCTTTTAGCAGTTTAGTAAAACAGTCATAAAGAAATGAATCAAATTTGGGTTTGGCTGCAACCATGGAATTGGCCCGACGGCCAGTTACACTGTGTGTAACAATATAATCAGGTGAAAATAGGGCCAATAATAGTCTTTTTGCACAATTAAATAGCCCATCTTGGTGCTCAATCATCCTCCTCAGATACTGCTCTGTATGGCCATTATACTGCCCTTCATTCTCTTCTTTCATACATTTAGGTGGTGGGGGAGTTGTTGGAGGCGAAGTACTTGTAAGTGGGAACTCTGAATCCTTTTCTGCCTTACTTTCAAAGTCCCGAACCCTTTTCATTAGCCGTCGAAACTAGTCATACAGTTCATCAAAATCTTTCTTTGATACCTGAGGACTAAAAACATAAAATGCTATTGAAGAATATGATTATAGTTCTAGTACTTATTCACATGTTTTAGGCTTAACATACATGTCTGGTTTTGTGCTACATACCCCCCCCCCCCCCCAAAAAAAAATGTGTATGTTATGCTCTCTGTGTATAATTAAGTAAAACAAGTGCAATTTTAATATTCTAAAACTGTTTTCAAAAGTTTAAATTTAAAATTCACATGCAAGAGTAAATGAACCCTTTAGGAAAACTAGCTATTTACAAAAACCTACATTTGAAAACCCACAATTAGCAAAAGTGACTTTATCTTTGAACCACTGACCCCAAACGTCTATCGAGATCACCAATAGAAAACCAATCTGCATAAGCAATTTGAAGACTGTACTTGGTTATTGAGTTTAATCAATTTTTTCAAGTGAAAGTGACCTTGACCTTCAACTTACTAACCTATAAAGCAACAAGACTCAAGTAAATAATGATTTTAATAATCTTATCATGTTGAGTTGTATACGTTACCATCTCATATTGTCAGTGAAAATAGAAAATGGCCAAAGGGCCCAAATGCTTAAAACTTCAACAGTCTGTTCAACTAACAAAAGGTTAAAGTTTGACCAAAAATATCTTTATTTTGTTAAATTACTTACTCGAATTTGTTATCTAATTTAAAAATCTCTCAGTAATGTCTTTCAGCAAAGTTTTTTAGCAACTAGGGGCCCGTTGCTCGAAACTTTAATAGTCTGTTAAACTAATCAGTGGTTAAATTTTGACCCAAAATAACTTTTATATTTTTAAATGAGTTAATTGTTTTTCTTATCTTATCTAAAAAATCTCCAAGTTATATTTTTTGCAAAGAGACGCTTTATTAAAATAGTTTTTCAATTTCTTAGAAAACTGACATAAAATTTAACTGATGGTCACTTAAACAGACTGTTAAAGTTTCGAGCAACAGAACCCAGGCCCTGGACTTTAAAGGTTATCTTAACAGACACAGATAGGATTGTCACATTTTAGGCATAAAAAAGACAATTCCTTTCAATGTTTTTTTCACATCTGTATTGTATGAACAGACTATAAAAATTACCTCATCACTCTGTCCGATGTGTGTTTTACAAGGTGGCAAGGCTGATGACTTTCACGTTCTATCACTGCAAAAGATCAAAAGGGACATTATACATTGTATATGACAACGTCAAGTTATCTTTAAAGATATACTAAATACACTTCTTCCTAATGTTGAGACATGCATGAGGCCTTTTGTTACAACAGCAAGATCAATTCAAATCTTTAGGTATTTCAGAGATATGCCATGACCAGAATTCAAAAGTCAAATGCTTGAACAAACAGAGGACTGACCAACCTCAGGGTGACTCCTATATACCCACCTCAAACTTCGTTTTTCATGTTTTAAGTATTAAAAATAATTTAATTAATTAAAAAAAAACAAGAGGGCCATATGGCCCAAACCACTATTTAAGGTTATTAAATTAAAAACAGACAAGAATTCTGATATAACCCAATCTTAAACATTTTACCCTGGCAATACTACATAATAAATATCTTAAGCTCTAGGCCTTATGGTTTCAGAGGAGTTGTCTTTCAAGATTTTACTATATAACTCTATGTAAAACAAATGAGCCTTGGTGCGGGGTCATTTATCACCGTAGGACCATGATTTGAACAATCTTGGCAATGGACAATTAGATGATGCTACATACCAAATACCTAAGCTCCAGGCCTTATGGTTTCATGGGAGAAGCTTTTCAATTTCTGACCCCAGGGTGATAATTTGAACAATTTTTGTAGAGATCCACTAGACAATGCTACATGCCAAATATCTAATATCCAGGCCTTATGGTTTCATGGGAGAAGATTTTTCAATTTCTTTCTAATATTAGCTTATGATAAATAAAGTGACCCCCGGGGGCAGGGCCAATTCTGACCCCAGGGTGATAATTTGAACAACTTTTGTAGAGATCCACAAGACAATGCTATATGCCAAATATCTAAGCCCCAGGCCTTATGGTTTCATGGGAGAAGATTTTTCAATTTCTTTCCAATATTAGCATATGTGAAATTAAGTGACCCCCCGAGGCAATGCCAATTCTGACCCCAGGGAATTTTTTTGAGAGATCCACTAGACAATGCTACATGTCAAATTTCTAAGCTCCACGCCATGTGGTTTCTCAGGAGAAGATTTTTCTTGGTTTTTCCCTGTATAAACCTATGAAAAATGAAGTGACCCCTGGGGCGGGGCCAATTTTGACCCCAGGGTTATCATTTTTCAACTTTTGTAGAGGTTCATAAGACAATTCTACACACAAAATATTAAAGCTCTAGGCCTTACAGTTTTGCAGGAGAAGATGTTCTAAGATTGCATTTTAAAAATCTATTTTTAGCTCCAGTGACCTACTTATTCACCCAATCAAAATAATTTGTAAAACTTTGCTAAAGGACATCATAAGGATGATTCATGTGAAGTTGAAGCGGTTTGGGAGGAGAAGTCGTTTAAAGAAAAATTTGACGCAAGACGGACGCCGGACAAAAGGCGACCACAAAAGCTCATCATGAGCACGGTGTGCTCAGGTGAGCTAAAAAAATAAAGGACTTTCCTGAACTAACTTAATACTATAAAGTGTAAATTCTTACTCCTATTCTTTTACACTGGGATGGACAAATCATCATTAGGCTTATTTGTGCCAACAGGAAGATCTTTGGGCTCTGAAAAGAACAAATGGAATAAAACAAGAGCTGCCACTGTCATGGCTAGAATACCCCCGCATATGGCTTTGTCGGAATCAACTAATCCAATGGACGGCTGGACAAGCTGATTCCAGTATACCCCGCTTACAACTTTGTTGTGCGGGGTATAACAAATTCCAAAATTTAGGAGACACAACTTGAAAACTTATCATGACATCACAAGATCTTAATAATAGCTATGTGATGGCTCTCCTCACTGCATTTGTAACGATGTTCTGCATATTCCAGACAGCGGAACAATTACTTTCAAATGCACTGGAACACTGTTCAGAACATGCTCCATCTATACCGGCCGAAGAGGTGGTGTAGGCAGAATAGTCAGGTTATCAAGACAACCACAATGGCTGACACTTGTTTTCGTCATTTTTTATCAGGAGATTCTTATAAATGTTTAAAAAGGGTGTTACATATCAACATTTATCAATTAGGAAACAAAATATGACTTTCGTCACTAATGTTGTATTTTTTAGTTAGTAACTGTACTGACATAAGTGCAAGAATTTCGGACACTTAGATTTTTTGATAATGAAGAAATTAAATATATAGTGCATGTCTATTTTAAATTTATTCCTGACTTTTATTCATCAAAGCCTTTGCTAATTGAACTTTTATAATCAAAAGATGTCATACTGCAATATTTGAAATTTTCCATGTCGGCCATCTTTAAATTTTAACTTTGTAAGACATTCTGTGCGGAATATTCAGAACACTGTCCAGAGCACAGCCATGGTGTATAACAGATATCTATACAGGTGACCTTGGTAGTTTAACTGGTAGAATGTGAGACAGTAAGTTCAAGATTCAAGTCCTGTTAGCCTGCAGAATTTTCAAGGACTTGACAGTTTCAGTACCTTCAAAAATTGGCAAGTTGTATTGATTAAAAGGTTATTTTTTAAATATCAAGTAGTAAACCAGTCAACCAATATTGTCTATACTTACTGTGAATTTCACAGATAAATGCTTCAAATGTCATCTTTTCCCCAAGTTGTCCTGTATTTTGTGACCTCTTTTTTAACTTTAGTCATTATACAATTTCAAACTTGTTCAAGATATTACTAAGGCAAACATTCTGATAAAAGTTTCATTTAAAATACAACTAAAACGAGCCCCAATGCAGGTAGTCCCTGGGTATTCTGTCAGGAAATCAGATTTTTACTGTATGCAATGAAATAAACCTTAGAGCAATCAAAACATATGACACAGTGCTAATCTAAAATTAACAATTTTTAATGGATTATCTCTTTAATTCATTTTACCTGTTGCATACCGTGTGATGCACAACTCCAGACTTTCTGGCGATTCCTCCATTAAGACCTTGTCAAGGAATTCTTTAAAAGCCTCTTCCACTATCTTAATAGCCTTTGGATCAGCCTCTAAACAAGTGAAAATTATTAATGTATAAATTTTGCGACAGGTTTGTTTTTAGATAAATGTGCAGACAAAAGAAAGTTATTTATAATGTAAGGACTAGTTAAGATAAGCTTTAAGTCAGCAAGCAAGCAAACATTTCATATATTAGCACTCTTGAGACATTTTTAAGGTATAGAGAATCAATTAGAGTATAAAATCTGAGCAAATATTTTATGGAGATCGATTTTGGGACCGATCTTTGTAAAAATGCGATTTGGTTTGGGGGCGAATCGTCCTGGTAACCTAATATTTAAGAAATGTTGGATGATTAAATATTAATTTTAGATACAGCCCTTCCTAGTCTTAAAACTCCCTGGGTGCATGACTGGTTATTTTAAGGCTTTTTATAGTATATATACATAGATCTATGCGCAAAACGTGAAAAAATCAAAGACACGTGCACTTACTTGCAATTATCAAGTACGGATACATTTTTCCCTGGAACTTTGTAAAAGTTTTTTCCCCAGGCCTGATTTCCCCTTTTACTGCTGTCTCACTAACTACCGAAAAAACACCCTTCTCCTTTAGCCAGTACACTATTACTTTCGAAGGAACGGAAGCCACGGCGGTTTTGTTTTCAGCCATTTTAAATTTTCCGTTCGCATGAACTCGATCGTCTGCGATTACTTGGATTCGTTCATTGGTTGATATAAAAAGCATCCAGGTTTGGTGGCGCTTTTGTGATCATGTGATACTCAAAGGGACGTAACCGTGTCACAGTTGGAAGCCAATCGCAACCCCTCGGTGATTAAGTACGACGAAATTACCCGAGTAGTCCAGATTGAGTTGGAAGCATTGGGTAAACTTCTGTTGTCTCCTTCAATCGGTGTTAACAGCTCGACCACCATCACCGAGAGCATGGTAATTGTTTTCAGTAAAATTATGTTTTCCTGCAGCACAGCATGAAGTATAGTGCATTACTTCATAATTGTTATTGAAACTATGCGAAAGAAATCAACGATTTTTTTTTTTAAAATGAAAGCGAAAAAAAAACAACAACAAAAAAACGGTACCCCGCCCACTTCTATTTTAGTTTCCCTGTATCCTAGTCCAAAAAATGGAGGTCGTTTTGTTTATCAAATATATGCATGATGCGCTTAGAGTTCCTTTTAATAAAGGTTTTCTGTCATTATATTCAGATGTGACAGTTAAATAATTTCAAAGATACCATATTATTTAGGTTTACGATCAACCTGGATTTAAAGCATAACTATGCTGATTTAAGTGTTAAATTGTTCTGCAAGAAAATCAAGTGGAACGTGCTATAGGTTTTTGAGCAATTTTGATGTGACGTTGCTTTGCCCCAGACTGTAAATAGCTCAAAGCAGAGTCATATTTATGAGACTACCCTATATCCCAGGGACATGGGTTTTCACGCACTCAAGGAAACTTTTCTATTTTACACAAACAATATCAACATAAATTCTATACATAATCTATGACAAAATCAATTAGTATATTGTGTGTACCCTTGTTAAATTATTACAAGTTTACTTCATAGTGTACTGCACAGTAAGCCATGATTTAATGGTATCCTTAACACTACACATTGAGTGCAGCGTCATATGTTTTCACACACTTTGTTGCATCAGCACACTTAGTTTAATTCTGCATCGTGGATAGTCAGTATTGTTAATAGACTCTAGTATGAACCTAACAGAAAAAAATTTCCCTATAATTTCCCAGAAAAAAAGGCTGATGAAATATTGTATAGTTTCTGTCATTCCTCTGAAAATGGTATGTAGGCAAGTGAAACTGTTAAATTCATCATTAAAAGATTGTAAGTAATTCAAATTGACATATATTTAACACAAATGTAATCATTTCAGACATTTTCAAATATCAGGAGTTGTTGATAATGTCAAAAAAATCTAAGAAAAATGAGAAAAATAAATTGAGTTCCATAGATCCCCGTAATAAGGTGACTCCCTTTTTAAACAGTGTATAACATATATAACCACAATTTTAATTCATGTGACAGGCAGTATGACTTAAATTTGATAGAACACAAAGAGTGATTTGTCAATGAAGAATGTCAAACCAGTTCATTTTATTCCTATGTGAGGGATTTCAAAAAAAGACAAAAATAAGCATTAGTAAAGTTACAGAAAATATGAAGGTAAGGTTCAAATAAATACTTACATCATATCACTATACTTTCCACATAAATTCTTGCATATCTTCATATATTTATGTTAAGAGAACTCTATGATATATCACAGATTATGTCATCAGTTTGTACATTTACAAGAAAACCCAATCTTTTGGAAGTGCGTGAAAACTTATGTGCATGAATTCATATGTTGGTACGATATGCTCACCATTTTGAATAAACGTGTCATGCAGGACACACTAACCTTCATTTTAGTATTTTATTTTATGATAATTTTGTTCTCGGTGTATATAATTGTTAAAACAAATTTAAAACAATTTTTTTATGCTCCTTTCAGCAAATATGCCACAACAGGGGCACCTGTCACCAGCACACCACCATTATTTGTTTGCGGTTACTGTGATAGACATCTTTCATCAAAACAACGACTTCAGACACATATAAATGCAAACCATTAAGGTATGTATATGATTCAAGCATTTTACTTCTATATGTAGTACACTAATATACTATGACTCAAAGTTACTATTGTAATCCAGAATATGTGTGTCTGGTTTGATGGTATTTCAGCAATTTTGATCACAAAATCTTTACAAGGTATAGTAATCAATTCTTGTGTCTAATATATATCACGTTTCAACACATCTGTCTATAGGGTTAAAATAGAAGAAAAAAAAACGCCTTTTGTGCTACTCTGCGGTTCATGTCTGAAGTGATAGTTGTAATGTTATTGCAAACTTCTTCATATGATTCCTTTACATAGAGGGGAATACCCTTAAAACTGACAAATTTTAAAAACAAAAGCTGATGGGTTTATTGAATGAATACAATTTTAAAGAAAATCCTTTATTGAAAAAAAAAGCAGCTTCAGATTGGGTGAAATTGGTTGTTTAAAATATGTTGTAGTACGGTAAACCATGCAATTTATTATGAACAGTCACTTCATTGATAACTTTTACTGAAATGATGCATTTTTATACGCCCGAAGGCAACTTCAGGTGTATTATGTTATGGTGCATGTCGTCTGTCTTTCTATCCGTCTGTCTGTCCGTACATCCGTCCACTAGCCTAGTCTTTGTCCGCTCAATAACTTAGGCTTATTCAGCATAGGATCACCATAATTGGTGTAGTTGTTGTTCATGATCCATAGATGATCCCTATTGATTTTGGGATCAGTAGGTTAAAGGTTAAGGTCACACTGACCTTGAACATAAAATCCTTGTCTGCTCAATTACTTTAATCCTATTCAGCTTAGGAACACCATTATTGGTGTTTTTGTTGTTCATGACCCATAGATGATCCCCTTGATTTTGGGGTCAGTAGGTTAAAGGTCAAGGTCACAGTAACCATAAACACGAAATCGTTGTTTGTGAAATAATGGCTTATCCTTCGGGCATATAATGCTCCAACTCGCGGAGCTCTAGTTGATAGATGTTGGTCCTTAAAATTTCCATTGGTGAAACACTTCACTTTTTTTTTAGTCTTGATAGAAAACTGTCAGTTGTAAAGAACAGTGGTGGAGGACAAATTGCCTCAGACTTGATGTTTCTTATCAGATTGTAAGGGTAAACATGTGCCATGCCCAGGACTCATACTCATAAGCAATCTTGATGTCTTTAGACATAATGCTCTCCCTGTTGAGCTTAGGGGGCTGGCATTAGCTTGCTCTTTTAAACAAAAAAGTAAATGAATAATTTATTGTTTTGCTTTGTGTAAAAAAATATACAAATTTTATACATTTGTGTGAAAATCTAATTACTTATTTCACTTTATCATTTCTCAGGGTCTCCAAATGAAGGGTCCAGCTTCATATGCAGCATATGTGGAAAAGCCTTGAGTTCGAAAAGAAATCTTCAGCAACATCTGAACAGGATACATGAAAAAAAGTATGATTTATATTACATTTTACTGCAATTATCATGACATGAAAGCTGAAGAGGATTGGGGTGGCCAAGTGGTTAGTGTGTCAGAGTTGTCCTCTAATGATCGCTAGTCAAGGTGTGAGTTCGAACCAAATCAGCAGCCATCCATTGTTTCCTTGAGCAAGAAACTTTATCGTCATTGCTAAGTACTGGTTGAATCCAGGAACAGATTTAAAAGTGACTCTATAAGCTGAAAGCTTTGTTACAATCGAACTAATATAAATTAGTATAGACTAGTCTAAAGCTGGAATTGTGCATCTTGAAATATGAGTTGTGGTAATGTTAACTTTTTTTAAGCTCAGTTGATTGCAAATGTGAGTTTTGAGGTCTTTCTGCCTCTTTATGTACACATTCACTGCCTGTCTCTGGAAATCTTCCTCAGTTAATGCAGTATCATCAAAACACTTACCGTCAAAAGATCAAAAGAAAAAAAATGACGATTTTGATCAGTTTTTTAACATCAAAAACAATTTGCCTTAATTATCTAATTCTTTATGGTAACCGTAAGTGAATCTGCAATGTCTTAATAAAAAAGTCATTAAGTGTGTAAACAAACAAAATATCCAGGCGGTGTTTGTAGACGTGTGAAATGATCAGTGACACTTGTGTAATTGGACCACATGGTGATGGCCCAATTAGTGAGGGTTAAAGGCCCATTAAGTCTCATAATTTTTCAATTTTCATGAAAAAGTACTAAAACAGCACTGATATGTTGTAAACAAACACAAATGGTACATAATGTGCAAATATATTCTGCAAAATAACAAATATACTCATTGAGAATGTGATATAAATTGCGCGTTTTAGTATTTTAGATGGATGTTAAAATACTAGCATTGTTTACATTATGCACCAGCAAGTACTCCTGAAAACAGTCCGTAAACAGAGATATTTGAATTTTGTCAAATCACAAGTTGTTTATCTGTTATGTCATCAATATATGCTGTATGCGAGGTAGTTATTTTTGTAAACAATTGATTGATCTTTAGTATAAGATTATTTCTTATTTATGCATTTTTATGACATAGTTAATAACAAGAATGCATTTCAAAACGAAGCTGTTCCTCACTTTTTCCTTTCTGTTTGATGAATATAAACTGCATTTTGAGGCTTGAAACTTTACACATGCTTTAAGGGTCATAATTGAAGGTCACATATCAAGATTCATAACTCTGCCATGTATTTTTGCTGAATTATGCCCCCTTTTGTACTTAGAAAATCTCATGATATTTTTTTTTCAGGTCCTGTCAAAAGAGTGTACAAAGCTTACTGTAATGACCCTCAAATACCTGTACCAAAAACAACATGTCTACGGCACCAATCGAATATTGTGAAAAACGTTGATACAGCTGATCTTCAACATAATCATGGCATTACGGAAGAAACATTGGAAGAGAGAGAATATAAATACATTTCAGATACTGATAGTTAATCATGGCATGAAATGACAATTCAGAATGAAACTTGCAGTGAACAAACTCAGAATGAAACTTGCAGTGAACAAACTCAGAATGAAACTTGCAGTTAACAAACTCAGAATGAAACTTGCAGTGAACATGAACATATTGTTGCTATGAATTCTCCTGGTACTTCTTTCTGTTCAACTGGATACAAGTCTGAATCTGAAAATGAGAGTGAAGATTTAATGACTTAAAGTGAATCAGAATTAAGTGAGTTTCATGATGAGGCTTCCGATTCTTCAGTTCCAAGTGTTTCAGATGTTTCGAGTCTATCAAGTGACACTGATGATTTAAATGATAGCAGTTCTGAAAGCCTGCTTTCAAAATCTCAGACTATTGACTTGTGTATGAAAGCATATTCAAGACGTTTCAATTTGTCATGTGAAGCATCAAGATACTTAGAGCAACTTGTGTCTGTAGTTTGTCCTGAGATAACTCCAACTCCGTCTGCTTCTACCCAGGAAGATTTTCAGTGTTTTCATTACTGTACGAAGTGTAATGAATTATTTCCTCAAGATCCCGATGTATATGAATGTCAGACAGCAAACTGTACAGCATTAAGATATGAGGGTCTCAGACCTGACCAAATGAAATCAAATCGTCAACCTAGGAGTTCTTTTATTATTGCCAATTTGTCAGAACAGATGGTAAATCTTTTAGAGATACCCTGTATTTGGCAATCTATAGAAGAAGTGAAACACTGTGCTGTTGATGACCTGCTTGAAGGTAACATTCATGATATTGTTGATGGTGAAGGCTATAAAAATTTGTGTAAACCTGGGAATTTCCTTTACAACAAGACACACTTAAGTGCAATTATAAACACTGATGGTGTTCCTCTTTATTCTTCTTCAAAAGTGAAACTTTGGCCTATATTTTTGGCCATTAATGAAATACCACCAACACACAGATTTAAGAGACAATATTTTGATCGCTGGAATATGGCAGGGAAAGGGAAATCCTCCTTTTCAACAGTACATTGGATCTCTTGCCAATGAAACTGAAAAACTATATCCAAATGGCATTAATATTATGTCTATCAACTACGAAGGAATGACTGTGAAAATGTGTGTTATTTGTGCAACACTTGATCTTCAGGCAAAAGCATATGTTGCAAACATGACAATGCATAATGGAGAATATGGTTGTTGTACTTGCGAAGAACCTGGTATAGTTGTAAAGAAAGGCAATGGACATGTACGTTCATACCCTTACAGATGTTCAGCAGAGAGAGTAGTTCAAAGAAATTCAGAGGCTTTGCAAGCTGATGCACAACAAGCAACAAGAAATAGACGAATAAAGGGTATATGTGGCGTTTCAGGATTAAGTTCATTGCCAGAATTTGATATGGTTTTAAGTCTAGTTCCTGATTATATGCACGGAATTCTTTTAGGTGTCACCAAGTCATTTATTACCCTTTGGTTTCCACCATCAAACTCTAGAAAGGACTTCTATGTTGGCAATAGACTAAATGAAATTTCTGAAAGACTTTGTGAAATGACCCCACCTGACTGTATTGAACGCCTTCCTAGAGATATAGAAAAGCATTATGCACATTTTAAAGCCACAGAGCTTCAAACTTGGCTTATATTTTACTGTATTCCATGTATGCATGGCATTTTACCTGACAAATATCTCATACATTTTAGCTTGTTGTCAGAAAGTACATTTCTTTTATAGGAGATAATATAATGTCACAAGAACTACAAAGAGCCAGCTTTTTACTTGACAGATTTTACCAGCAATGTGAAGAACTATATGGGCGGGGAGTTTGTGGTCTGAATGTTCACAATGTTGGGGTGCACTTAGTTGACTTTGTAAGATTATGGGGACCAGCATCCTCAGCATCTTTATTTCTAAAGCAGTATGTTTAACATGTTCGGCATAGAAGGCTATTTATTTCAGGTGAGCGATTTAGGGCCATCATGGCCCTCTTGTTTCCTGTTAGGATATTTACTGGGGTAAGTCTCAAGTGCCTTTCTTTGGGTTTCCTATTACACCATGGTGGTTGTTTTGATTGTTGAGTCTTTAATACTCAAGTTTGGAATATCATGGTTGACCATTGTCAACCATGGTCAATTGTTTGATAACTTTCTTTAACAATTGACATAGCATAGCAAGAGAGAAACAATTGTTTAAAAAAGTGTTTTATATTTTCTGTGACCCATGAGGCATATGAGTGCCTGGAAAGCACACTGATTCATCAGTGAGTAATTGGTGTATAATATTTGTTTTTGAATATATTTGATTGTCACTTACATAAAGTACTCACTACTACTATTACCACAACATCTACAGTAACTATTTAAATAACCATTATTCTTTATAAAATATCTTGGAAAATGTACATCTTGAATCAGTTGATCCTGTACAAAGATACACGTAGTAAATTCAATCCCATTAACCTCTTAATCACCCCCATGTCTGTTGTCGACCCTCAGTCTGAACGGTTCAGGCATGTTAGTGATATGATACTGCCGCGGCTGTAGTGAGGGTTGTGATGTGTCCGGTTCACACCGGAACCGGAACCTCTGTAGCAGGTTTGTAAACACGAGGAATAGTTCCATTCTGGCAAGGGGTTCTCCAAGACACACACGGGGACCTGAAACGAAGGACCACTGTGTGCTGCAGTTGTTAAAACAGGTGAGTAAGTAAAATTCTCAACCAATTAAGTATTGTAGATTTATACTTTTTTATCAAAGTTCCTTTAGGCGTAAAAAAAGTTTTTTTCTGCTTACCCGACCGACCCATTATTTTACACCCTTACCCATTTAAGAGGAAAAACAACAACAACAATAAAAACATCCATCTTAATCTAAGAATTTATATCGCATTGTCTTCGTTTAAACAGGTTATACTAACGATAACTTTGGCGACAGCCATTTTGAGATTACGGATAAGTATCGAATTTCAACTAACTTTCGTAAATAATCAAAATTATAAACTACGTCTGAAACATTACGAACAGTCTTTATAAAGTGGGTCGTAACAATAGTTTCATACTTTAAACATACTTGTATTCATAAGAGACATTAATCAGTCCATTACACATTACTTGCGCAATCATCTCCAAAAACAACAGTTTCTCATCGCAGATAAAACGAAGTCGATAGAGAGCGTGTAAAATGTAAACAGATATTGTAAGCAATATTCCGCACTTATTCGTAATTAGGAAGCTTAAAAACGTATGTTGATTGGATAAAATGACAACGGTAACTGAATCCGCTATTTTTTTTTATTGATTTTTCATCTGCACCCAGGATGTGCCTTCTAAGTAACATACTGTGTACATGTACCGATAACCGAGTTCTCATTTGAGCTGAATGGACTGGTGTTTAGAACAACCTAGAAAGATTTTTTTCCCGAAAAGCTGTCTGAAATTGAAAAATACAGAAGAATGTAAATTGGCATGTAGCATGATACATTTTCCATATAAGATATATTAGCCTTCCAAAAAAAGGTAAAAAAACAAACAAAAACAAAAACCGACCGACCCATCTTTTTCCGAGCTTGTAACAACAACACTATTTCTTTTTATACCGTACAGTATACATTTATACCGGATAAGAATCGATTAGTTGGTTAAGCAATGATGAATGGTTTCCGGCACCCATCCGGGTACGAAAAACTAGCCATAAGGCATTATTTAACCCAGAACTAAAGCTTAACTAATGAAGTAAAGCTAGTAATAATACTGGCCACTAATTTATTTCTCAATAGAATATATAAACATATATGAATACACATTGAATGAGCTGCTTTGTAAAGAATAAAGACAAAAATTAAGAAACACAGAATAAAATTATGAATTTTTCAATTCTAACATTACTTAACACTGTAATATTCTTGTCCATATAAATAAAATATATAATTTTATGAATGTAGTGTTAAATGCATATTTCATTCGTGTGTTAATGTAAAAATGTTAAATATTCATACCAACAGAAAACGGTATCAATGCCTCTGTTTTCAGCAGTTGTCCAGATTTCCCAATGAACCTGTCGGGGTTAAATTTTTCGGGTTGGTACCAGTACTTGGTATCCATGGCAGCAGAGTATAGACTTGGGATTACCAGAGTTTTCTCAGGAATGTTGTAACCTCCCAGCGTTGTGTCCTTTATTGTGCAGTGGGGCACTGAATTTGGCACTAGTTATGATACACAATGTACATGTTAGAGTATATTATAATAAAACATAACGACTTTAGACATTAGAGAAACTTATGACGTGTCTGATGGGATAAACGTATTCGTCTTCATGCTATTATACAGAAAGCTAAAGAAGTAATACATATTCAAAGGCGTACACAAAGTAAGTTAGCCCGCTACCAACACGTATACTAGACGAAATTTGTACTCCGTCTAAAGTGTCGTGTATATCTCGAGTCAGAATGAAAATAACTGATTTTCGGTTTTCAACAGCTGTCCCGCGAAAATTGTTTTCCAATGGTTGATTATGCATCAAAATCATTTAAGCAGGCGGTAGATTAAACCGATTGGGCATATATTTTTGAAAATAGGTCATTTTTGTAAGTTTAAAACGGAGAACTTACAAGTTTCGTTATGTATATATCTAAATTGCAAAATGTATTAGGGAATATGGAAATGCATGAACTGACTCCCCGTTCCATGTTGTATTCTTCTAAAGACACATAGATTTCAACCTCCATAACTCGATCTTTAACCACGATATGGTACCTGGACTCGTACATATTATCTTATTATATATTGACAAAGACAGGTATAGGATCATTTTCTGTGGGGAAATGTTTATGTATTTTCCATATGACATGATATCTATCAGAAATTGGGAAATGGTTAGGATAAATTAAAGATATCAGTGTAATAGTCATGTAGATTTAGGTGCAGAAAGCTTAACACATGGTATTTTATGTTCGAAAGAAACTAAATATGAAACCATGCTACTTGAATATCATATACTTATTTAAACATTATTTATTTATTACTATTGTCGCTTTTTGTTATCAACGGTAATAGCAATTTATTTTATTTAAACTCAGAAATGAACAAGAGCTGTCAGGGAGACAGCGCGCTCGACTATTCTCAGTGCTTTATAGTATAAAAAAGCCATGCTGAATCTTTCAAGGGTCATATATCTGTCAAAATGCATGATAGTGTATGCTCTTTTCTACTCATTGCATTTATGTTGCTGAACAAGAATACCACATTATCAAGGCAATAACATAACTTTGAGATATTTATGGGTGTATTTTTATTATTTTTATTTTACATTTGTAAAGTTTCAAGTGAATACATTTGGTGGTTGTGGAGATTGAATTTGCACGCATAATCTTAAGCAGGAATTTCTAAGTTCAAAAAGGGGAATAATTCAGTAAAAATCCATGCTAAAGTTATGTGTCTTGGACAATGGCCTACAATTATGACCCCGAAGACATATGTGAAGTTAAAATCCATGCTAGAGTTATGAGTCTAGGTGAGTGGTGTATAATTATGACCCTGAAAGACATGTGTGAAGTTTAAAGTGAATACCTTTGGTGGTTGTGGAAATTGAATTTGCACCCTAAATCTTAACCAGGAATTTCTAAGTTCACAAAAGGGAATAATTCATTAAAAATCCATACAGGAGTTATGAGTATTGGTAAGTGGTGTACAGTTATAACCCTGAAGACATGTGTGAAGTTTCAAGTGAATACCTTTGATGGTTGTAGAGATGCTTAACCAGGAATGGAGTTCGAGATCTCACTTGTGTTCACTTAACACTGGTTTGAATTTCAGAAGTTTAGATTTTCAGCATTGCCATCCATCAATTTTTTTTTAACTTTACACACTTTGTACTCTTACATATACTCATATTTAACCTTGATTGGGTTGACATTTGACTTTGTTTGTATTCTCAGACCTACAATATGGCTGAGGATTTATCCGTTGAGGATTTGATTAAAGCCTTACAGGCTAAGGGTAAATTTGTGATAAGTGAGGAGGATCTACATAGACCTAAGTCTCCCCACAATACTCCGCCCAGACCCCCACCCCCACCCACTAGGTCATTAATGGGGAAGGGAGGTGCCAATGATACTTTGTTCAATGCTGTGCCAGGAACTGGGGTCAAGTATAAGTATGGTCCACCTGGAGGTGCATCCACACCATTTGATCTGTTTACACCACGTCAAAGATCTGTGGGTCCTGATGTGTCCCAGTATAGGTTAACTACAACTGTTCCAAAACTTCCCTTCTTCTCTGGTGATGATCAGAAAGGGGATATTAGTTATGTTGAGTGGAAGTATGAGATCCGTTGTCTTTTGCGAGACCCGGATGTCACAGCACCTATTACTGTGCAAGCCATACGCCGTTCTCTACGGGGTACAGCCAGGAGAATTTTAGTCTCTCTCGGTGAGTCGGCATCAGCAGCTGATATTCTTCAGAAACTGGATTCCCTGTTTGGAGATGTCTCCACTCATGGAATGCTGATGCAGGAATTCTTTAATTCCTTTCAGAGATCTGAAGAGTCAGTTGCCAGCTTTGGTTGTCGGCTCGAGAATCTCTTGCAGTTGGCTGTGGATCAGGGACAGTTAGCCAAAGAGGCTAAGAATGATCTTCTCCGTCACAAATTTTGGACGTCTCTGTCTTCGGAGAAACTTAAGAATCAAACTCGTCATAAGTATGATTTACTCAGGAGTTATGATGACTTACTCCGGGAGGTTAGGACAGTGGAGAAAGAAATTTCAATGGTCCCTGCCTCCACATTTAAGAAGCCAACACATCAACCTGTTGTTGCTGAAGACCAGATCAAGGGGGTGGAGAAGAGATTTGATCAGAAGCTTGATCTGTTGGAGAAGAAACTTGAATCTAAACTGGATGCGAAATTTAGTTTGATCCTCCAGAAGTTAGATCAAGGTTCTCGGGCTAGTGTCAGCTCCAACCCAAGCTTCAACGAGTCTCACAGCAACAGCTACAGGCCCAATAACAACAGGGTATATGGCAATAATACCAATAGGAACAACTTTAGAGGACGTGGTAGGGGATTTTATTCCTATAATAAGCCCAACTCTGACAGAGATGGTGCTTTAAACGGGAAGAAGCCTCTGTAGATGGCCATACAGAGGCTGCGGACAAGTCCCACGGCCAAACTGTGAAACCTGATTTCGTTGGTCATGCTAATGAGTCCAGTGTTTATCTTCATGGACAGGAGACCACTGCTTTAATTGATAGTGGATCAATGATCTCTACGGTTTCAGAGTCTTTCTATCACTCTTTGCCTATCAAACCTCCTCTGAAAGAGTTGCAGATTCTTTTGGATGTTTCAGTGGCTGATGGTTCTAAATTGAATTATCTTGGGTATATTGATACAGATGTCACTGTACCATTTATATCTGATTTTACTTTACATGTACCAGTCCTTGTGGTTCCAGATACACATTTTAACCACACATGTCCGGTTATTATTGGAACCAATGTTATCAGACCATTGAAGAACAAGTTTACTTCAGGCTCAGATATACCTGAAGAATGGCAGTTGGCCATGAATTGTCTGAATGTAGATACATTCACTGTTAAGGCTTGCAGCCGCAAACCCATTTCAGTGGATCCGTATCAGACCGTTGTTGTAGACGGTTTTATCAGGAATGTGGGCAACTCCGTTTCAGAAGTAGTAACAGAGAATATTACTTCTTCTTCTCTTACAGTTTGCCCAAGAGTAGTTAAGCTGCAAAACTTTGACTACAGCAGGATTTCTGTGAAAGTCTGCAACATTTCTGCAAAACCTATGGTGATTAAACCCAGGTCGCCTATCTGTCAGATCAGTGAAGTGAAGGTTGTTGATAGTCTTGCTTCAGATTTGCAGCCTTCTCCTTCAACTCCGTTTCAGCCTTCAACTCTTGAAGGGCTTGGAGTGAAAATAGATAGATCCCAACTTACTGATGACCAGTATCTCCGGGCTCAGCAAGTTCTTGGTAAATGGGATCATATCTTTTCCAAGGGGATCACTGATCTGGGATGTGCTAACTTGGTCAAGCACAAGATTGTGTTGACTGATGACACTCCTTTCAAACAACCATACAGGAGGATTCCTCCAGGCATGTATGAGGAGGTGAGACAACATCTCAAGGATATGTTGGCCACAGGAGCTATTAGGGAGTCAGAGAGTCCTTACTCTTCAAACATAGTCTTGGTACGGAAGAAGGATAATTCCCTTCGTTTCTGTATTGACTACCGTACCTTGACTGCTCGTACTCGTAAGGATGCTTACTCACTTCCCCGGTTCGATGATACCATCGATACCATCGCAGGATCCATGTTTTTCTCCAAATTGGACCTGCGGTCAGGTTACTGGCAGGTGGAGATGGACGAAGAGTCCAAACCATGTACTGCATTCACTGTTGGTAACCTGGGTTTTTACGAGTGCGAACGGTTAAGTTTTGGGCTCTGCAATGCTCCTGCCACTTTTCAACGCCTCATGGAGAAGTGTATGGGCGAGCTACACCTTCGGGAATGCCTCGTTTTCATAGATGATGTTCTCATCTTCTCTAAAACGTTTGAAGAACATATCTCACGTTTAGAGGCCGTATTTGGAAGGCTAGAAGAGCATAACTTGAAGCTAAAGCCCTCCAAATGCGAGTTTTTCAACTCCTCTATCAGTTACCTCGGGCATGTAGTTTCTCAGGAAGGAATCTCAACTGATCCTGAGAAGACTGCTGCCATTAGAGACTGGAAGCCACCAAGCAATGTCAAGGAGCTTCGTCAGTTCCTTGGTTTTGCCGGGTATTACAGGCGCTTTGTCAAGGACTTTTCCTCCATTGCACAGCCTCTGAATGCTCTACTTGAGGGCCACTGTACTCAGAAGGCTAAGGCAAAGAGGAAGTCTGGGAAGCGTCCCAATAAGCCGGCAGAATGGATCTGGGCTGAAGAGCAGGCTTTGTCCTTCTACACATTGAAGGAAAAACTTGTCAACCCTCCTGTATTGGGATATGCAGATTATACGCTTCCATTCATTATCCATACGGACGCGTGTGGTACTGGACTGGGAGCTGTTCTCTATCAGAACCAGGACGGAGTTGAAAGGGTCATTGCCTATGCCAGTAGGGGGTTGCGTCCTAGTGAACGCAAGTACCCAGCTCATAAGTTGGAATTTTTGGCATTAAAGTGGGCGGTTACGGACAAATTCCATGATTACCTCATGGGGAATACATTTGAGGTTGTCACAGACAACAATCCTCTCACTTACATCCTTACCACTGCCAAACTAGATGCCACTGGGCACAGATGGGTTGCTGCACTTGCCAACTATAATTTTACAATTAAATATAGATCTGGCAAGCAGAACACAGATGCTGATGCTCTCAGCAGACTGTTTCCTGACACAGTACAAGCAATCTGCCAGTCTGTTGTCTCCAACTTTCCTCTTGTTGAAAGTTTGTCTTCTTGTGACACTCTTCATTTGGCCAATGGAGAATCGTCCAACTTGGACAGCTTTAGCAAGATTGACTGGCACTCTGTGCAGAAGGATGACCCCGATCTAGCCCGTGTTATCCACCTGCGGAGCAGCTGTTCTCGTCCCAGGGAGAAAGTATTCAGGAGAGAGATTCCAGCTGTGCAGAAGTTCTTAAGGGAATGGAATAAACTCCATTTCAAGAACAATGTTCTGTACAGATCTGCATCTCTTGATGGACAACCTGTAGAACAACTTGTTGTTCCTAGTTCTTACAGATCCAGAGCCATGCAGGGCATTCATGAGGAAACCGGGCACCAGGGTATAGAAAAGACTCTTTGGTTAGCCAAGCAACGGTTTTACTGGCCTGGACTGGAACGGGACATTGACTACAAAGTAAGATCTTGTCCAAGATGTATTCGACGTAAGACCGGTATCAAACCAGTAGCCAAGCTCATCCCAATAACTAGCACCTATCCTATGGAGCTTGTCTGTATTGACTTTCTATCTTTGGAAAGGTCTAAGGGGGGCTATGAGCATATTCTGGTGATAACCGATCACTTTACAAGATATGCTCAGGCTGTCCCTTGCCGTAATCAAACTGCTCAGACAACAGCGAAAGCTTTGTATGAAAGTTTCTTTAGGTACTACTCCTTTCCAGCCAGGCTCCATAGTGATCAGGGACGCAACTTTGAAAGTAGGATTATCAAAGAGCTCTGTAAACTTTCTCACACTGAGAAAACCAGAACCACCCCATATCATCCGATGTGCAACGGTTCGTCAGAGAGATTTAACCAAACTCTTCTCAAGATGCTGGGTACACTTGAGAACCACCAGAAATCTGACTGGAAGTCGTATGTAGCTCCCTTAGTTCAGGCCTATAATGCCACTAAGAGTGATGCTACCGGCTTTGCCCCTCATTTCCTCATGTTTGGCTGGCATCCCAGGCTTTCAGTGGATGCTTACCTGGGTACTTCTCCAATACCCGAGGGGGTTTCTGCAGGACCTCAGAGCTATGGAAGCAAATTGAAAGCCAGGATGCAGTTCTCGTATGAGCAAGCAGCCAAACATGCACGGAAAGTCAGTGACACCAACAAGAGGTATTATGACAAGTCCATTAGAGAGTCAGCTCTGGAACCAGGGGACAGGATCTTGGTAAGAAAGGTTGGTATACAGGGTAAGGCCAAACTTGCGGACAAGTGGGAAGAGGACCCTTATGTGGTCATCTCTGTTCCCAACCCTGGCCTTCCTGTATACAAAGTCCGACTGGAGAAAGGTACCAAAGTCCGAATTCTTCATAGAAACATGTTGTTACCATTCAACAGCATCCCCGTTGATGAAGTGGCTCCAGCTGAAGTGGGTAGACAAAGTCGCGAGTCTGAGACTGTTTCTGCACCCAGACATGAGATTGTATCAGCCTTGGAGTCTAGTTCCGATGACGGATCAGATACGGGAGTCTATGTTATTCCTCACAGGAGGAATAACAGACGTCAAGAAGTGAGACAGAGAGCAGACCAGGGAAGATCTGGGCCAAGCTCGACCCGTTCCCACTTAATGGCTAGGGATCGTATGGGTGATACGAGTTGGTCAGATTGTTCCCGTAGATCGGGGCTCTCAAACAGCCCATTTGTGGACCTGGATCCTTCAGGGAGTCCAAGTAACCTTGACTGGCGCCATAGGTCTCGAACCTCGGAGAGTCCTCTGCAAGACTCGAGCTCTGTCAGTCAGGAAAGGTCCCACAGATCAGGTGTTGGTTCGCCTGTGGAATCTGGTTACAGAGACCAGTCTCAGGGTCAGTCTCATGAGACTACCCATACGAACCCGCAACCCTCTATTCCAAGCCCGGAAACCCAACCAGAGCCACAACCGAGCAGACGCTCCACCAGATCTCGGAGACCTCCAGACAGGTTTGGCCAGTTGCACATACCTCAAATTGTCTTGAACTGGACAAACCTGGAGGATGAGATCATGGTTTAGTTGTTTGTGGGTTTAGGAGTGGCTGCGGGGGTGACATTTCCCCATGTATTGACAGAATTGATATATTCTTTGTCAAGTGACTTTTGCCTGATTTTTTGTATTTTTAAATTATTTTTTATTTGGTTTTTATTGTCAGCAAGTCCTAACAGGATTGGATTTGCTGGGATTTGTATTGTATTTTGTATTGTATCGCACAGCCTTGCAAATGCGCAGTGTTATGAGTTGTCTTTTGACCCGGCAGGTTAATTTATTAGGTGATGTTTGTTTCACTTTTTGTTTGAGCCAGAATCAAATTTGCTCGGATCAATTTTGTTGGCAACAACCATGTATTTGTACTGCTATTTATGGTATCGTTCTATGTGTGTTTCAGTGGATAAACATTGTTATATTCTTCATCTTGGTATTGGTCCAGGATATTGGTTGTTTTATCCTGATTTGTAAATGTCAGGAGACATTTTCACCTGGAGGGGGAGTATGTAACCCAGGTGATGTTTCATCACAGGGCCTCACTGCAAAGGGATATTCTACATTGTTATATTTAACTTATTGGTCTATTTATAGTACACATTTATGTAACGTGAGCACTTGTCACTATTGAGAGTTGGGAGTAAGCAAGAATTGTGTGCAAGGTTGATTAGTTCTCAATCCATGTCACATGACCGACATTAACATGCATGTCCCCTGCACCCCCTATTTGACATTCTGGCTCTGTCTTTCCTACAAGAAGCATCTAGATACCTCATAGATCTTCCTGCTAACCTTACCTCCGTTTGCTCAGTTATACCAGCTGGTAAGTTATGTTTAGTAATAACTATGTATTTTACTTTAGATTTACCATGTATAAGAATCCTTTATTAACATTAATTTATATGATCTAGATTTATATACAAACCATTTGTCTAAATCGGTTTGGTTATTTAATTGTTTGATTATGCAATAATTGTCAATGGAAACCATGGGAAATTCCGTTTATTTTACTATGTGCTATTCAGTATTTAGTACTGATGTTTATTTTATTTGTATATATATCTTCAGACCCATTCTAGTAATGGAAATAAACTAAAGAACTCGACTGGGCTTTTTCCTGATTAAGACCCCGGTTACATCTAAGTAACAAAGGGGAATAGTTCAGTAAGTGGTTGTATAATTATGACCCAACCTGAAGGCATGTGTGAAAATTCAATACCTTTGGTGGTTGTAAAGATTGAATTTGCACGCATAATCATAGTCAGGAATTTCTAAGATCACAGAGGGGAAAAATTCAGTAAATTCCAAGCTAGAGTTATGGGTCTTGGTCAGTGAGCCACAATTTTGATCTCAAATACATTTGTAAATTTTCAAGTGAATAAGGAGATAGAAAAACTTGCACGCAAAACCTTAACCTTGAGTGTTACGCCGACGCCGACGCCAGGGTGAGAAAGATAGTTCTCAATATTCTTCGAATATTCGAGTTAAAAAAAAATCAACAAAAACACGTCCCACACAACACCACACACACAAACACAAATAACGACATCAAAAAATTGAACTGAACCTCCCTGTCACAGAGTGAAAGCAGATCCTCTTCAACAGGATGGATATAGTTGTATGGTTTATTGACTCAACTTACCGATTGATGCCACTCTTTGAATCTCCATCAACGTCGCCATCACATAAGGAAGATGACCACGATCTGACCAGTTTATGATTTTCCCACCAAATTCCTATATAAAAGTTAACAGATAACAAATGATAATTCTTGTTTCCAATAAAAAAAAAATGGAAATTGCCTTTTCTCTATCCAAAGATATGAATCACTTCTGTAGTGAAGTAAGAAATTCAGAAGTCATTCATATATTTTCAAGCCACTATTATGTTTATTTACTAATATTAAATATTCATATTTATTTGACAATTTCTGACATGTCACTGAAAACACACACATAACATTAACGATAAGAAGGCAAGTTCTTTATCATTGTTAAGAATTTCAAAACGTTTGAGAACAAAAGAACTGTACCTGCTATATTTTTAGCATTTCTTCCTGCATATGTTTGTATTTTTAAGCGATTGTTACAAGTCCTTCTTCCTACCTTGTCTATTTCCTGTTGACATTTTTCCTGCACATCCGGGTTCACGGCCATGTACAGGAAGGCCCAGGTCAGGGTGGTGGAGGTTGTTTCAGATCCAGCGATAAACAAGTCAAGTATTACCCGGAACATGTTGCCCTCTGAATATAGATCAATGCTTTATTCATTTTACTCCTACAATTGGCATTCCCTTAAAAACCCATATTTACTTATAATTAGTTATATCAAGAAATGCTTCCTGCAATCAAGAACTTATATAACCTTGTTTAAGCCGTTGATTCATTTGTCAGTGTTTCAGCCTTAGGCAATTAGAATATGAAATTAATATCAGTGACATTAAATGATCTTAACTTCAAAAGCACAAAATATAAATATATTGCCATTTTAGATAGTCAAAATATGCGTTTAAATCATAACGTGGGCCATTAACTTTTTTGAAAGATTTACCCTGCCTCGTTTATTTTTGCGAAGTCTTTGTTTCCTGACAAATTAACTCGGAAAGTTAAGTTCACATTGCACAGGAAAACACTGTTTTAGTAAACGAAACTTTGACGAAATCTGATGAATATAGAATACTATATCCCCAAAGGACACGTTCCGCAATGTGGCGACCTCACCAGTTCATGGCAGCGATTTCGTAAGTTCATCCTATAATTGCGGGAAAAGTAAATGAAGCTAAATATAGGTTTTATCAATCTAAATATAGTTTAAATAACGTCTGTGACGGTATTGTCTGTGATAGGGAAACCACAAATTTTTACGATCACGGATGGTTGCATTGGGTGACATTGTGTCTGTAGGTAAAAATGAAAGCATCTGTGAACGAGCTGCTTTAAGCAATAATATTTTCTAAAGGTTTCCTTCTTTTTACACATGTCATGAGAATCATAAAAATTCACAGAAAAAAGGTTCTTACTATGTAAATATTTCTTTTCCTCTTCTTTGTTCTCTTTCACGGTCTGTAGATATATATCTACAAAGTCACGAATATTGTCAGGGTCAAATGTTCTCGAGTGTTCGTCAATCTGTTCAGTGATGAAGTTCCGCATCTTTTCAAAAGCCTCTGTTCTCCGCTGTCTTACCTCATTGTCCTAGAAAAGTATAAACATTTTTTTTCCGGCGGAGTTACATTCAGACGATTTATATTTCTTTAATCAATGATATTTGGTGGCCACAGCTTTCATGCAACCGGTAGGAATTTCAGAGAATAACTCCATGATGGTTTCAGGATTAACATGATAAACTTCATGATCAAATATGATATCTTCAGGATTAAAACTGATAATTTCGGGATTAAAAATAATGACACCAGAATGACACCAGGATTAGCAAAGTTAACTTCAGGATAAAAAGATGTTAACTTCAGGATAAACATAGTTGTATCTTCAGAATTTTAATTGTTAACTACTGGATTAACAACTTACTCAAGGTTTATTAATGTAAACTTCAACATTAACAAGGCAACTTCAGATTTAACAATTACATCAGGAATGGTTTCCTCCGGATTAACATTTATAACTTCAGAGTTAATATTCTTAAGGTAAAATTATTTAGATACTCTTACCATCCGGCAAAGACACCGCCTTGTTAGTTGAATTACAAATAACGATATTAAAACATTACATGAATAGGGATTGGTAATTAATTTTTTGCATAGTAGAATGAAACTTCAAGAGTGATCTTACTTTTCGAGCCATGACCTTAGCAAAAACACTCGGAAGAAAGTTGAAGGCATCCAATTGGCCTGAAGATGTCACAACGGTCGTCATTATCTCTCTGATGGCTGCAAAGCGGGGATCATCAAACTCGTATCTGACAAAAAAGGGTCATCTGTAATAAACATGGGTTAAGCAGCAGCTTCAAAGATTGCAATGACTCTTTCGAAAAACACAATGCGCTCGTCCGGCTTCTATGTCACTGTCTAACGTGAATAACTCTAATGCAAGGACTCTCCGAGTATTTATTAAACAATCTAAAATATTGCGCCAACGAACATTGGCCGTATACATGTATGAATAAAAGAGAGAGAGGGAGAGAGAGAAAGATGACATCTTAGATGCTTTCTTTTAACAAATGATCTTTATCATCCCTATTAAGGGGTCTACATAATAAGGCAGCCAGTTTTTCTTGTTTGCTTATTGTTTTTTTTAACTGAATCAAGGATTAAAGTAGTTTTCTTTCAAAATATATCTAAAAACATATTTCCAATGTTGTAAAAAAAAATTTTTTTTCGTATCATTTCACTGTTTACCTGAGTCCAAAATTTATGCCATATATGACATTCCCAATAGCATTTTGCATCAAGACATCGATGTCAATAAGTTTTCCAACGGATGCATCAAGGTGTTTGGCCGTTTCCTCTATCTCAACCATGATCTTCTCATCAATGCTACTTTTACCAACTCCGAAATCTCGAAGTGCCTGGAGAGTAAATCTACGTAAGAATCTCCATTCGGGACCATGGGCATTTATCAGTATACCTGTCGAAAATAAAGAACATGATTTGAACAATGCAATAAAGAGTACCTTTGTGTTTGTCTTACTTTTAATACGGCCAATACATACTCATTTGGTCAGATTCTATTCAAGTTTAATGTAATTTGTACGAGTGCCATTTCCTAAAATATAAAATCTCTCACTAAAACCATTCAATTGAAATTAAAGACATCCTTGCTTAAGAGGTAAGGTTCTAGCCCTTTCTACAAGTAATTAGTTGCTTTGTAAGAAAAAGAAAAAAA
>CM037782.1:68589960-68639960 GCA_021229015.1 Solen grandis
TATTAATTTGTCACTGATATAGATTCCAGCATTCTTCCCCTTCACTTGTGACGCAAGTCTTTTAAAGTACTCGAACAGCCACTCTTCATTCAGAACTACTGAAAATCTTTGGCTGAGCTAAACCATGGCTAGTAAATTTCAACCACCAAATATCTCGTAAATCTTATATCTCGTAAATGTTATATCTCGTAAGTCTACCTCTTTACACCACTCACATGTGTACATGCAAGCTGAAATCATACAATAGGTATCTTGGTCTTTATTTTTCAAATGATCTTACTTGGAATAAACATATATTGTCTAAATCATACAACCGAATGAATATCCTTCGTTCTCTTAAATTGATATCAGATCGCCGCTCTCTCAAATAGCGCATTTATATATTTTACGTCCAGTTTCAGAATATGGTGATGCTATTTCTAAATTGTACAACACAATTAAAACGATTTAGCGAATATACTGCGAGAGGCCGCTAAAATTGTGTAACGTGTATATGCTCGGAAAATGATAAAAATTCCGCTCGGCTATCTAGCTGAGCTAGTAGATGATGATTAAACATAAAATCACATATTCTTAATATAAAAATATAATTTTCCTCGGGCCTATCTTGACAGTCTGATTCAAATGATTATGAAGTGATTGGATGGACAATAATTAAGAGAAATTAAGCTGATATATAGTGAATTTTCCATGGGGACGAACATGTCCTTTGTTTATTGGACAAATGGTATAATACATACACAACTATGATCTACGTTGTATGCTATATCGGCAAATTACGATGCCGAACCCTATAGCGATACCCGACCTTATATGTGATTAGACCGGCTTCCTATCTGTACTGTTCACCTTGCTTTTACCAGCAAGAACCTATATATGAGCGAGGTTGCTCAGCTATATATAATTAGGTATATTTCTCGCACTTATCACCGTACTGCTACCGAAAAGATAGCCACCAGCTTTATAACTCTAACGTTCAGCCACGGTAGTTTAAGCTTTTAATATATTACTTTTCAAGACCAGCAACAGAGACTCCTAGGATGAAACAAGTCCACTGTTCACTCTCTGTGCTGACTCTACTCGGATAATATATTATACGTTTTTACCGTACAACAAAAGGCTTAGTTCTTTTCACTGTAGATGTTCTTTCTTCTACGACCAAGAACAGAATGACAAATTTAAAAGGAAACCAATCTATTTATATGCATTTGGGAAATGTCTAAAACTGTTCTATGACTTAAACGGAAAGCCAAGTGTATGTGTTATTCCCGTAATAATTCTAATATATTAGATCTAAATTTCATTGCCTAATATCCAAAACAAATCTATTCAAATAATCTTAATGTAGATCTAATCGAGAATGAAATAGACTCATCCTGTCTACCCCTTATATTAATAATAAAAAATACGTCATTAATAAAACTAATCACAGTTCTGAAAGTACGAAGGTATAATCGTCACAATTGTAAGTGGTGATACTAAACTTGTTTCTCTAAATAAATTCATGATTGAAGGCAGTTTGAAATTACTGGAAACAAGGAGACGTTAATCTATAAAATGAAAAACTGAATACCCCACAGTACGAGTACTCTTCTTTCCTCAAGAAATTGACACGAGCAGATACAATCTTCGTAATGCAGGCAATATTACTTGATGTACCTCGTTATAGAACAAACTTGTGCTATGCCTCGTGTATTTTCCACGGTTAGAAATTTTAATGAACTGACTGATTCAGCTAAAAACGCATTTCAATCATTAGTATAGAGCAGACTGACGTGATGTTCCGGAATATTACTTTCATGGCAAATGTTCAAGCCAAATTATCCACTCTAGATAGAGAACAAATTGTATTGAAAGAAAATTATGCAGCAGATGTGAGGTAACAAACTGAATTTGAAACTGTTTCTGCAGTTTTAACATTAACAAAAAAATGAATCATAAATACTTTTCAAATTAAAAATCAAGTATATGCCTCCTCTATATACCTGTTTATACTTTTTCACACTCCCCTGACCCGCATTGGATTATAAAGCAACAGCTAAAACACGTACAAAACACGTGTGGACTATGATTGTCTTCTTTATAGAAAAGAGGTCACACCAGAAGAAATATTTCGTATTTTGTTCATGTTATATATGCTTTATATCATTGTTTATTATAAGCGGGTCATTTTTTAAACAACTGTGTTCTGAATGATTCAGCGCTATGTAGGGGTGGTGTTACCTAAATTTTAATAAAAAAACGACAAATTACTGATTGGTAAATTTCGGATTTTTCTTTCAGTTGACGATTAAAAAGACTCCTAATATTGCAGGTGCTCTGAGTTATGAATAAATAAATCCAAGGATACACCATTGCTGTACTAAATGACATACTGTAATTAATTGCAAGTTTGTTTGTAGCCTACTTACAGCCAGACCATGACATAGGTATACTGAGTTCTTTTTCTTTCTTTTTTTTTTTTGGGGGGGGGGGACATTTATATTATCAATCAATATGATAAAGAAGAACATATATTGAATAGAAAAGTTGACGATGAACTTAATATAGATCTCAAGTTCAAAATAAACGACCAGCTACTTTTTGGAACCCTTTTATTTGAAATAAGAGGCAAACTATTATAAAAAAAAAAGAAGAGAGGTCAAATGAAACTTATAGAAACAATGAATAAATTGGAGAAAAAAAACCTTAAGTCAGATGCAAACTTTTAGGGAAGAGAAAGGAAGAACTTAAAAAATAAAAATAAGAGGGAAAAAATGGATATTTTAGTTCTAGAGTTACAGCAATAGCATCAAATGAAATTAAAATGATTAACATATTGTACAATGGAATATAAGGTTAGAGGTTCTTCTGTTAAAAACAACATGAAATATTCTTAATGAATTGGTATTTTAGACAATGATGGCTCTTTTCTTACTTATGAACAATTCAAAAATGCATTTAGTAATATTGTTAATTTTCTAGAATGCAGAAGCTGAATTTCTGCCTGTGATGATTTTCTTAGTCGCTAAAATTAAAATCTTTAAAGAAGACATAAGCACTTAATCACTGTCCCTCATTCAGTTAAAAATAGTGAGAAGAGTAACGTATATGTACTCAATTTGATCAAAAAAATATGAGAAATAATATTTTTATAGATTTCAATAGGTCAACGGGAATATTTGCTATCATATATGAATTGTGTCTAAATGTATTTTTCCTTTCTTGTTAAGTACTTGGAAATATAAAGTGTACTTTTTAAGGTGCTATCAAAAATAAAATAAAATATTTAGTTCTTTGGACCATGACTTCTACTCAAAAACATAGTCGACTTCTCGAACTGTGCGGCTGGTCCACTAGAAACAACTAAACTTTCTTTCTTTGACTGTCCAGATAAAATTCACATTCGATTACAGCTTTTAAGAAAATAAATAATCTGTTTAAATATGTCTTCAAACCCTTCGTTTTGGTCACCGGACGCTGAAGAAAGATGCCAACATTACAATATTCTCTGCTGGTCCTTCATTGAACATCTAAACATTTCTAAATAAAATAGGTTGTTAAACATATTTTTTTTTACTTTATAATCTTCTATTGATCGTTAAAGTAAATATATGAGAATTACTGTCATGGAAGTTTGAGTATAACCTATTAAGCTTTGATTGTAATCCCCAACATTCATTTTTTTCTTTCTTTCTTTGTGTATATACTTTTTATGTGCTTTCTACTGCTTTTTATCTCTCATTCACTATGTTATAAATTCTACACACACACAAAATTGATTCCGTATTATATAATATGGAAAATATATCATAGGAAACAATTTATAATGATGATGAGAAAATCTCAATTCGATTTTATCCCAATCTCATTAAGATCATAATTAGGATAAATAGGATAATTGTTTGTTTTGGTGTAAGATCGATTGATAATTTCACTGAGTGAACATAAAAATTAAGTGATATTTTCACGAGTGGCGAAGCGAATGAAATTATTAATTAACACATTTTTTTTTTATTTAATGCTTTAAATGCCAGAAATTAACTGTGTTATTCACAAAAGACGTCAAAATTTGCGTGATTATCTCGCATGCATGACATTATTTATGACGTCTTTCTAGCGTAAAACCCAGAAAAATTGACGCTCCGATGAGTTTATAACGTAGGGTCGGGCTCAAGATCCTGATAATCCACTGTTATGTCTAGGTAATCTACCGAAAAGCATTAAATAAATCCTAATTTGCACTCCTCTACTTTCCGCGATTAGACCTTGCGTATATCTTCATTCACTAATCACGAGTACATAAAATGATGACGTAGCAGATAAACCAAAGTGTGATTCGACGACGGTTTTTTCAAATTATTTCCGATTACAGACTGTCTTCGTGGATACTCGCCAATGAAAAATGTAAACAAAGAGGGTATTTTGACATCCATTCAAAATACTGAATTGCATAATTTAATCAACATTTTCAATGCGTTTAACTGTTATTTGCAGAAGATATTTTCACATAATTTACCGTTTGTGTTAGTTTACAACATGTCAATGTTTTTGTTGTTGTTTTGTTGTTTAGTTTAACATTTTATTGTCCCCCTCACATAGGTGGCAGTGGGTCACAACTTGGAGTATTTATGCATATAAATTGTTAATTAAATCCAGTTTTATTAAATACAGCAGGGTCTCTTGAATACTATATATAGAGAGAGACCCTGAATACAGAAAATATTAACAATATATAAAAAAAAAACATGAACAGTTTGTATATAACTTGAGAATGACATTATTATATAGCGGTTTTATGCAAATGCATAAATTTATCTTTAGGAGTAAATGGGGAAAACGAAAAGTTAAAATACATGTTTTCCTTCAAAGATATATCAAATACATAAATGTTTTTTATTAATAGCAATACTGTAGTGTTTTTTTTCTCTAAGTAAAAGTATTAAATACAACAGTATATACAATCTTTGAATGTTTTATTTTATATAAATGTATTTCTTTTACATGAAAATTTGATCATAATAAAATATAATGGGCCTTTGCCATTAATTTTCATCAATTATGTACGTTATGGTGTAATGTATCATCAAATAAATGTTTATGAATCGAAACAGGCGGCTTTTGAAAAATCTTACATCTGCATTTAAATATTCTTCTTTTGAGAAAATTTGCTTCGTCTTCAGTACTGTTTCCCTTGAAACCGAAATATACATATCTATATGGTTTTTGCTTCCTTCTTACTTTGTCTATAATCATTACCTGACCGTACATTCTCGATCTGGTTTTCAAACGCAAATATCATTGCTTCCGATGAAGACATAATTTCTCAAATATCATTTTCAGAGTATGATTTTCAAATTAAGACATTTGCAATTTTTAGTGGCAAGGTTCCGGTCTCCTTTAGTTTTATTTACATGTATATACTTTTTGTGTATGAATTTTGTTCATCTTTTTGTATATTTATTCTCCAAGCGGACGAGTTTATTTCCCGGTACCATGCACATCCCCTGTACAATAATTCCCTCAGCAGTGTGGACTTTGTCGCAGCGCCGTGCTATGATCACGTCTGGGTTGCAGCAATGGCGCTTAATTGTACAGACGCACGTCTGAAGGAGATGGGTGCGTACCAAGATAGTCAGTATACTTTACAATACACTTTAAGGTTTATTGTCATAAACAATGTGATAAAAGTATGACATATTTGTTTACCTTGTCGTGTACCTGTTTCTATTGTGTGGTCAGGGGACATACAGTATTACCCTAGTTTGGTGACTGAGATCAGCATTTCCTTTGTAACGACTTTCCATTCAGTCTAGAGCCTCGTTGTCTTCATAGATGTAGTGTTGAGTTTGCTGGGAGCTGAGCCTCGATAGAATCCACCCAAAGCTACTGGAGGTTCCTCTACCCTTCCTCGATAGAATCCACCCAAAGCTACTGGAGGTTCCTCTACCCTTCCTCGATATGCCAAGAAAAGAGGGGAGATCAACAGCCTACAAGCTCAGGAGGAAAACCAATCATTATCAGTCCTTAAATGCGATGCACTAGAATGCAAGGATACATTGGAATGCGATAGGAGGGAAAAAACTTCAGCACTTCATTCAAGAAAAAAGGCCTTGCGAGATGACGAGACTGAACTTTATCAACAAGATTGAGGATCAGCCAGCAATTACTCCAAGCGCTGGAACACAACATCCAGGCATAGCCTTCTGCGTAGAGGACATATACAGAGACACAGGTTGGGAAGCAATTACTTAAAGAGGTGACCACAACGGACTTTGCTGATATCAGAGTGGAGGATTGGGATATCAGCAGCATTGTTTAAGATTTTAACAAAAGTATATAAACAACTTCACAAACGTCAATACCAAGAAGTGCCAGAAAAGCCAAAAAACTTAGTGTAGTGTTGAAATCCCTCACAAGACAATTAAAGCTCTCTACAGTAAGTCAAAGAAATCTTCGTGGCAAAGCTAGAATACCAGAGCAGAGTTTGGAGAGAAAAACATCTCAACTTTACGAACGTTGGTCAGAAACTCTGGAAGCTCACGAAACAAATAAATGGTAAAGGCACATGTAAAGGTCCAATAATCCTGGTAAATTGTTGATGTAAACAGACAGCAAATAACTTTACCCAAAGTTGCAAGGATGTGGGTAAATGTGAGACGGCGGGACGCACGAAGACAGAAAAGAAAGAGATCATCCCGGAGACATCAGAATGCTTCAGAATGGATGGACCGCTGCCTTAACATAACTAAAAACACAGCTATCAAGCATTTGAAACCCAAGACATTTCCAGTCCCAGATGACATGAGTAATTCTCACTCTCCTGGGTCAAACGACAAGGTGCAAACTCTTAGAAATCTCCAACCACAGCTGGGAACAAGGTCTGCTACTTAAAATATGGAGAGATTTTATAAAAATCTCCATCCTTAAGAAAAGAAAGGACCCAAAGAAGACCTTCAGCTACAGACCTGCCAGTCTGACTGGTTGTGTTGGGAAGACAACGGGGAGGATTTTCAACACACGACTTAAGTGGTACCTGGAGACAATCTATTGGCTTCAAAACAGCAGACTTCAAATAATTTCGCTCGACCGCAGACCAAACAGCTAATCTTGCGCAAGAGGTCGAAGACGTCTTCCAAGAACTGAAAGTCATCTTTGCTACCTGGATCGACCAAGTTTGCTATGAAGGACACCTTATAAAGACCATGAGGTCACATGCTGAGATTGATCAAATCGAATCTCTTCAAAAAGATGGTATGCGTCAGTTTGGATGGTGCTTACAGCAGGAATGGTCTTTAACAGGAGGAACATGTAGGTCACACATCAGTCAAGCTGAGAGGAAGGCCAGGAGAAAACTCGCTACAATGCGCAAGCTTGCAGAAACAAACTTGTATGCATATGAGCATATATAGAAGGTCTACCAGGGCACAGCGAGGCCTCACCTAGAGTGTAGCTCAACATCCTGGTGAGGCATTCAACTGACTAATAAGAGATGGAACTTTTGAAATCAGTGATACACTGCACCAACTTTAGAACAGAGAATCACTCATGATGGCTGTCTCCATGATCGAAGATTCGACAGAAAGGGTCCTATCGGTTATCCTCCTCATTGATGTGTTTAAGGCATGGAAGCTCTTCCAAGCAGTAAGCTACCAAAATTATCCAGCATGATGCAACGCACGGGAAGTTGTGCTCCAGTGGAATATGGCTGTTTTCTCAAATTTGTGTATAATAAAAGTCATATAAGTTTAGAAATTTCAGTCTTAAAATACTTGAGGAATATATTGAAATAATATGATTTCGGAATATTTTATCACATTTGTATTTTATAAGTTACATTTGAAAAAAAACACGTGCTGTTAGACATGTATGGATAATACAAAACGAATTCATTTTTACTTCAAAGCCATAAAAATTATATAATTATATTTTTCTTGATAAAGTATTTTCAACCAAGAGATTTGCATTGTTATAAAGGCTTTCTGAAAGCGTTTGAAAAACCTTACCATGTTTGTTTTTTGATATCTAAAACTGCTTTTGAAATGGAAATTTAGTCTTATTTGCAGAAAAAAACCCACTAGAATGGACTTCCAAAGGTTAGCAAGTGTATCTTTAATGTCTTCGTCTTCATCACATGGACGTAAAAATGTGGTTTGTCCTTTAACATCCTTATAAAATAATTGAGAAATTACAAAAAGAATATCTGGTATAAACCAGCTGAAACGTCCTTATCATATATATTCGTTTTTAAGTCCGCTGATGTTGCTCAGTGACATCTTTGTAAGAACTCCCCACCTACTTCTGCCCCTACCTTTATCTTTGATCATTTATCTTCGATGAAAAAAAAAAAAAAAAAAAAAAGATAGGGGTATACATTAGTTTTTGGCGTTACGTCAGTCGCAACTTTTAACCTCGTGACTTGAACGCCCGAATAACGTTAAATTCATCGCAATCATTTATGATGCACATCTGGATGTTTTAGGCTATCCAAAGACCCTGGACATGTTCCGCTATGAGGACTCAGTGATCGGGGAGATCATATTTGAATGTATGGGTAACACCTCCTTTATGGGGGTCAGCGGTCGTATCCGATTTGAGGAAGGGGCGGATCCGACTAAAAACGTCAGACTCGTGCGTGTACAAGGTACGATTAAGTTGACCTATGGCGTCATCGACGTCAATCTTAACAATTTCGGACCTCATGGCCTTTTACGGAGGTAACCAATGTTTCCTAATGTTTATAAGAGTAATTTGGTTATCTTGGTAGAGGTTAAGTGGTCCAAGACGTAGCGGAACCATTACAGGGACTTTACCTTAAATGCAAAATATTTCTTGAAATGGACGTTCTTAGATGCATTAAATATATATGAAGCATTTAATGTTTTAGAATCCCATTTTACTGTTTCCTTGCACGACAAAATTGATCATTTTAATACCGTTATAGTTTTCATAAATATTTAAGAACACTTTAAGTAAAAAAAATCAAAATAGTTAATCTCTTAATATATTGTTTTATCATTATAGTTACTGTCTAGGTGAGTTAACTCACTTTCCTAGATATCTAGGCAGAATATGAGTAATGAAAGTGTTTAAAGTACAACTTAACATTATTTTTTCCTGTAAAACGGAAGTCAGTTAATGCAGAAAACTTCCTTTACCGTATTTTTCCAGTTTACTGTTTGTTTGGATGTCGTCAAAATGTGTGCATTTCCGACGTTTTACAAACCGTCACAGGAAATACTCGCCAATAACAAATGTAAACAAAGATAGTATTTTAATAATACTCGCCTATAAAAATGTAAACAAAGATAGTATTTTAATAATACTCGCCTATAAAAATGTAAACAAAGATAGTATTTTAATAATACTCGCCTATAAAAATGTAAACAAAGATAGTATTTTAATTATATATACAAAATATTAAATAACGTTATAAGTGTGCTGTATTGAAGTATCATTTAGGCAGTTTTACAATGACTTTCTTTTTTTAAAATATATAAACATTTTTGAAAAAATAATAGACTATTAAATTCTTTGTGTGTTTTGACTTTTGAGATGAAAAAAAAAATAAGTAAAAACAAATTATATCTTATTATTTTAGGTGTAATGAATATATGCTATTTTATAAATGTGTTTCTGTCTATTCAACAAAAATACATTACTTCCTCGGAATGATGTAGGTCATGTATTATATACACAAAAAATGGTTGAAAGGTGTGAACAAAGCTATAATGTCAGTTTCTAGTTCATCTGCAAGTAATTCATTAGATTGTGTTGACTCCATTCTTTGAAACATTGAATGGTTATCCAAGTAGTAAAACATATATAACAATGATTCTATCCGTACACCGTATGTCAACGATCTATATGCACAATCGGCAATCAGTATCAGATGTTCAGTTTTATAATAAAAATATACACATATACATGTACTTAATAAGAACCGATCTACCGGTAATCTAGGATTATGTTTCGGGACCATAGAAACTGTCATAGTCTTAACTAGTATTTTATAAGTATTTAAAAATCAAGCAATTTACTAGCATGCTTCTCTTTGGTAGTTTTGATAATACGATTATGATGAATGTTACTATGTAGAGGGCAGAGAGGAGATGGTGGCGGTATTCAAAATGGACACCGAACCCTGGGTGTATGAATGGGTCATGGGCGGCCTACAGTGGAAAGGTAATCTCTCTCTTTCTCCCCTCTCTCTCTCTCTCTCAGTGATACTTATTTTCAGGTCATACATAAACAGATATTTTTTTTAAAGAATTATATATGTTTTTATTATCATTTTTATACAATCACGATGGCATAAACGGTTATAAAAATAAAATTTTAGCGAACTTGACGAAACTACGACTTCATGTTCCATTTAGCCGGAGTTTCTTTTATAAGGATCTAAGTCCTTATATACAACGTTTATTTAGCGAACATATATCTTATAACGAACACGTTTGGACTACGTTTCAAATGATGTGCATGTATATCTATGTCCGTCTTCTTGTGATAAACATTATCAGCCGAGTACCCATCCTTCTATGAGAGTTTCGCCCCTTATCACGGAACTCTCTCCAGATGGCAAGGTAGTAGTGTTGATTAAGTCAATACTTGTTTACGACGGAGTCATTGTGTCTTAACTAGGACCAACTTGCCGCTCGTTAGCTTTGGCCATAGCCTGGACTACAGCCTTTCTTGGATGTCCATTGATGCCCAAGGCTCCTATCATTCTCAGCCAGGTCTTGGTTTTTTGCTAGCTTCCTTTCGAAAGCTTGTTCTGTTCTGTCCTCCCCATGGCACAGCCAGCTCCACCAGTATCATCCTCAGTTTGAACTTAGACCAAAGAACTATGTCAGGTCTAAGTGATGTCTGGACCGCTTCAGGAAATACAAGCTTTCTTCCAAGGTCCACTCGCATTTTCCATTGATTCCTGTAGTATATTTGGTTTACAGGTCCTGGTCCTTGTCTTCTGTACTGAGGTCCTGAAGATTTGGTGTACTTCCCCTCCTCTCTCTCTCTCTCTCTCTCCAAAATATCTGCCATCACCCGCAGTATCTGATCATGACGCCAACGGTAACGTCCTTGTGACAGTAATTATGCTTCCGCATAACTGACACAGTGGATCCTGACATCTTCCACCTGTGGAGGTTTGCTAGAGTAGGCAGCAGGTCATACACTGATCGGAGTAGGAAACTGAGTTGAAGTGGTTCATACTTCCGCACTTCTTACTATGTTAGTTTGCGCTAAGGTACGCTCCACTTGGTCCAAGCAACTTGTAATGCCATTTGGACAGACCTTGCTGACCTCGTCTCATCCCTTTCTTTCCCGATCTCTGTCTACACCATTGTTCTTCTTTCTGGTTTGCCAGCATTCATCTACTGTGCTCATTGTCTTGTACCTTATCCTTCTCTTTCCAAATTTGTTCTGCGTCTAAATCTGCTTTAAGCCTGGTACACTACCTGTTTTGCAGACAACTTACGTCTTGTCTTTCCTCAATGCCCGACTTGCTGGTCTTGTCATCTGCTGAGTCTCTTAAGGTGAGCAGAAGTCTTGCCTTGGATACCTCGATTCCTCAACTTTTGAGCCTAGTGGAAGCTGTAACTTTTCTTCCATAAAGTCCACTGGTGATAAAAGATGGTGGTACACCAAGCCATCTTTTAAGATGTTGATGAACATCTCTAGCTTCTCAACGTAACTGATGGGAATGTCATATATCATCAGTGGCCACAGAAATCTTGGCAGCAAGTTTAAACTTTCCTGGCAGTTGAGACCTGTCAATCTTTCTAAGCCCTTCTTGCACTTGCTGACACAATATGTCCCTTACTGTTCTTGTCTGACAGTGATGAGTCGAACCTTTTGCCAAGGAATTTGACTGGATTAGAGATCAAAGATGGAATCTCATCACCCTGGAAAGTGAGTTTAAACCTCTTTGTGGTCTTCCCCTTTCTGATCACTAGGCACCGTGATTTCTTTGGCTTAAATGCCATTCTTGTCCACGTCACAGCCTTAGACCTTAAGATTCATCTTGCCTGTATGTGTGTTTCGGTGGTGACCGTCATGTCGTCCATAAACCTTCTGTTAGATGGGAAATGTATTCCTGAGGTTGTCTTTGGGCCTGTTGTTTCCTTCTCTAAATATACATTATCATGTAAAAAGACACTTGTAATTTTGATAAATCCAGACATTTTAATGCTTTTCGGAATAGCCTAATTACTTGCTGTTTGTCAATTTTGCTTGTGATCAATCATTTCAAATTTTGTTTCTGACATGAGTGCCTTTCGCCTTTGGTCCTTCATAGCCGAATGGAACTTAACTTTCAATTTCATCTGGTTTATATCGGTCACAAACAAATCACGCATTATGTATGTTCAACAGAACATAAAAGACCTACTAAACAACAAACAGTAAGCATTGATTTAATACATGTGCACATAAGTATTGATTTCTAGTTATCTCTTCAGTTTATTTTCCCACATAAAACAAACAAACGTGACAATAATATATTCGGATAATTTTGCCAATCCGCCAAACCCACGAATGGTGATTTGCACATGTGTGAACAGCAACTAAGATACAGTTGGAAATGGTTTATCGGAACCAAAAATCGTTCGCTATAGCAACCATGTTCGCTATAAAATACTTTATTAATATAAGATAAAGGAGGAGAGAAACTGAACCTGAATAATTATTCCCTATGACCTGGATTTCCTAATAGTCTGTTCCGTATACTGTAAAATCATTTATTTTCATTGACATTGAATTTCGTTGATTATGTACCTACGGGAATATCTTGGGTACATTTATTCGTGGGTATATGTTCTAGAAACGCGAGTGCTATATAAGAGACAAGTTTTCGTGGGGATTAATATTCGTGGATAAAACCCGCCACAAAATCGACAAAAAATAGTGTCCCACGAAAATTAATGATTTCACAGTATGTGAATCTGTATTTAAATAATTCTAGAAAAGGCTATGAAAAATAGTCGATGTGTATGTTCAAATTATGGTCCACTTCAATAATTGGTCTGTTGAGGCTTGAAAATTCTCTTTCACGGTGTTGAAAATCTTAATCTGTTTTTGAACAGGGTTGCTTGCAACCTTGCTCTATAGTAGCACACATTTTTGCATCGCACAACGTTTCGGTGCTATATTTAGACATCGATTTCCATTTCTTTATCTACGCGGAGAAAAACTTTCAATTTTGTTTTCTGTCTTATCACTAAATGGTGATAATTTTCATGTTTATTTCAGTACGATTGTGTATGGAAGTCGAAACTGAATTAAAATGTGTTGATAATCGATGCTAGAGATAACGTGTTTAATAAACTGTAATAAGAAAAAAGAATGTAGGCAAGCGAAAAAATCGCACCTCATTCGGAGATATTTTTAACTATAACTGACTGGAATTTCCAGCCAACTATAAGCAACAGTTGGTTTAATGGTGCAGTGGGTAAAGTAGGTAAATTAATAAGGCTGTTCGCCATACAAATGGCGATTGAAAGGGGTGTAAGTTCTAGCCCTAGCGGGTGAACGTGTTTTCAAAATATTTCCTAATTATTATTTTTGCAATACAAGAAACATATATTTTTGTTATATTGAATATCATTTATTACCTAAATTAAGTACATGTGTATGTAAAATGAAAAATAAATACAAATAAATAATGAAGGTTCGCGCAAGTTTGAAGCAGGTTTATAACATTGGGGTTCTTAGCATCGCTTGAAAATTTGATCATCGTTTATTAAAGTTACTTTGATAAGCTAAGGAAATGCGACATCAACACATCAACACATTAAAATCCTGTTCTTTCAGCTCTATCAGCGCTTTGATTTTATATGTTGTAGATCCCTATTTTGGGTTATGCTTTTTGTAATTTTAAATGCAATTCTAAAAGAATAAAGTACAAAAGTATATTAACGTAAATAAAATTGTTAACATAGTCTTGACATATTTCTTAAGATAGGGATAGGTGAAACAAATGGCATGGTTATTGTGCACGTACCTCTCACATGCTTTGCCATGCGTTGCTATGTTGACATGGCAACATCGTCGATTTACAACCCAACCAAGGCAGAACTGTTGTTGTTTCATTTTCTGCAATTGTAAACTTCTCACCGACAAATATAAATTTCATTTGTAACTGACGATATGACTGGTATTATGTTTGTTTTGCAGACAGAAATATGATATAAATTCATAATATTTTGTTCGAAAAAAATTAAGACGATTATATTTGGACAAAACCTGGTATAGAAGTAAACTGGAAGAAAAACAGGAAATAAAAGATATTGGATACTTTGACCGTGACAACAGCCTGGGTTTGAATCATAGTGATGCTATGCTGTTTTTATATAAATCTATTAGTGTCTTGGATAAATATATTATGTTGATGCGTCTTGGATGATATATAGTCTTGGATGATATATAGTCTTGGATGATATATAGTCTTGGATGATATATAGTCTTGGATGATATATAGTCAAATATTTTACAGTTGTTTATCTTATTCAGGTTAGGATTGATTTCAAATTGGACACCGTTGCAAATAATATATAGCACTTCCGGTGATGACATGTTATCGTAAAACATTGTCAGCTTTACAATTTCTCAATTTTTACCTAATTTTGTGCTGATATCACTCCATATACACATGTATACATTACCTTCACGACGAAGTATTATTCTTAATTCGTAATAAAAACATTATATTCTGTTCTGTATTACCAAAGTATCAAATATCACACCGCTGTGGGTTCGAATCCCGACAGGGACTTCGGATTTTTCATGTGAGGAAGCCTTTCAGGTGGCTTGCGGTAGGTCGGTGGTTCTATCCACCTGCAATTAGCTGGACGTCGCTATATGATTTAAATACTATCGCAGCGACGGTAAACCCCAATACTACAACAACAACAAATATCAATTGAAGCGGAGTCCATTCTGGAATTTATATGGGAAATAAAATTTCTAAAGATCGGTTATATACGCATATCAGTGCCCAACTTTATTTGTCATCCAATAAAAACTCTGCATTCCTCTACATTTTTGTGTGTTAATTTGTATAGAATGACTTTACACGATACTATGTAAAATAAAGCTTATAGTCTCCTACTGTTATACATAGTGCTATCGTATGTAGCCAAATAAAACTTGCCAGTGAGTATGTTAGTGTATCAACCGTAGCCGTTCTACAGAAATTAGAAATGGGCGTAGAAACATTCTCTTGTCGCTATCGCTATTAGACAAAAAAAAATAGTTCTGTTTCTGGTCACCCGACAGACCCTCTTTTTTAACGACCGACCCTAGAGTTTTTTTTACCTTTCCGCCTTTAAAAAATAATATTTCCCTTTTTTTACTTTCGTTTCATGTATTTATTTTTTTTAAAAATCCCGACCTACTGACCAACTTTTTTATTTGCTTGAGACCAGAAACGGAACATTTTTTTTCTTACTTATTTCTGTAGAATAGCACATTTAATCACTAACATACACGTAATTAAGAGTACAATATCAAGACGTTATAAGGCGTTTGAAAAAAAGGTGTTGCGACTGACTATGGAATGGATAACATTATCAACAACAACAACAACAAAAAATATCACAAATATTACAAGACTAATTTTAATGCAAAGCACCAAAGAAGCCGCGCATGTTTTTGAAGCATGACTTAAATAAAGCAAAGCCATTTCAGAATATTTTAATAATATGTGCAAGTATTATTTACAAACAACGGGTCTTAGTATTTCTATTAGACAACGATCAACGCCATTTTGCCAAATATATCCTTAGCTTTGGCTCAGTTTCCTGAAGTTTGTTCTTAAAGATTCATGTAAATCAAGAGTGTCTTTGGCCTTATTTACACAAGTGTATATATACTTTTATTTTTTTAATCATCTTTTAATTCCTTTTTTATATAATTATTGGAAGAGTTAGGGCCTGCAAGATGCCTGAAATTTATAGACAGTAAGCTGCTAAAGCGGTGTTAATGCCAATATGAAAAAAACATCATCATCATCATCATCATCAACAACAACAACAAGGACACTGATAACCAAACAAATCAACACAGACAGGTTTTATTTGGTACGCGGTTTAGGTACAAGTCCCGGATTGTAAATGATATCTTCCTGATCGTTATTACTTCCCTTGATAAGTATAGTAAAGTAGCGTAGAGGTTACCTTCCCTCACAGATGTAGATAACCACTGTCACCACAAGTTAAACTTAACATTTTTAAAGGCCGGTCACACAGGAATTTACGGCTTAATCACGGCCAAAAAAACGTCAAAAAGTGGTCTCCCGTGGTGCAGACGATGTTGTTCGCCTTGATGTCGAGATTAAGACGAGCAAGAGTCGATTTATGGACGTGGCAGGACGCGGGGAAAATTCGAAACGGCGTCGTACGCGGAAAAAAGTTTGAACTGCTCAAAACTTTAGCCCGCGGACAACCACGGGCGACACACGTGGTAAAGACGTACAACACACGTTAAAAAACACGTGATAATCCGCGTTCCGGCAGTGATTAAAACTTGGGGAGACGCAATGAGACGCGAAAGTTTAGCGGCCTGACACTGGCAGAGCACGGTCATCGGACGGGTGTTACGCGTTGGTATTAGGGAAATAGCGTTTGTTTTTGCGGCTCATCACTGACAAGTGAATTTTTCAGCGTACATAGCACTACCTAAGCTCGTTTGAAAGACGTCTGGAACAAGTGCTAAATACGATTGTTTACTGCCTAATCACTTCTGTATCACGTCTGATTTGCGGCATATAAAAACCGCAGTTTTCTGAGACCTTAGCACTTGCAGTCTAGATGTCAAGGGGTGACAATGAACCCTCAACGTCGTGAAGCCCTCATTTTAATGCTTTACCAACAGAACCAACTAATACAGGCCCAACATATTGCTGAGAGAAGAAGAAGGAGGAGGAGGAGGGTAGTACGGAACATCTGGGTGCGTGACTGGATTGCGAGGAGACCTCAGCTGGGGTTTTGGCCTTAGTCTTTATGGTCTTCTTTGGCCTCTTCTTTGCAGGGGAACCCTTCTTCCTGGGCATGATTAAAAAACCAGAGAACGAGCGTTGGGCGGTAAAACTGTGAAGACCAGCCGTGTGCGGCCGCTTTTATACGTGACAAGCTGTGCTTCAGACGACGCCGAGCCTTGATAAGCCGTGCTATGGCAGTGGACTTCCCGTTTTTGTTCGTGCTCAACACGTGATCAGCAGTGCTATAGACGAGATGAAGCCGCGGCTAGCCGTGGTAATTTGCCGCTTTTGTTCCGCGTCTAAACATGCGCGAACCTATCTTTTTACCTTACACGTGGCTGGAAGTGGTTAGCCGTGCTTAGGCAGTGTTTCAGCAGTGGAACAGCCGCCGACTGCCGGACCACGTACAAAGCACGGCCAAGCCACAATTGACCAAAAATTACCACTTACGACCACGTCCACCAGAATTTCAAAACTTTTTGTACGTGATTAAGCTGTAAATTCCTATGTGACCGGGCCTTTAAGTGACAGCAGACGAAGACGTCATTTTGTTTACCATCATGACGTGACATTTGTGACGGCAATGATTCTTTTGCTAAGTGAGCGTGCAAGGGAAATCAATGCGTGGAGTTTGCTTGATGATGTGTATAAATTAATAAGTTTTACGACTTTATAAGCAACAATGTTCAGTTAAATTTAACCATTTCAGGTACTTATTCTGAATCAACTTACATACTGGGACCGCAGATTGGGCCTGGGGCCGTCAATTAGACATGTCCGATACGGCCAAATGTATAATGTCTCTGTTTTTAGACGGCAGCTTGCTGCCGTCTTTAGTAGCTACAAACGCTTACCAGGCACCGCTGACCTTGTTAATTTGCATATTTTCCATGACAAGTTTAACTGTACCTCTCCGCGCTTAGTGCGGATCCACGCAATGCGATTCTGCACTTACGAATACGAATGGAATATGCTACGCAGACCTTTATTCATAACCGTAACCGCTATTCATATGCTGTTGTTTGTAAACGTGTTATTTTGCTCTGTAAACATCCATTTTAAGCGTGAGGAATATATCCGTGACACTGATAAATCAGAACAGCAACCCATTTTACATACTTGAAGATCTACTCCTGTAAAAAGAAAAAAAGTAGCGCTTCTAATATCTGTAATTCACCTAAAGTAGTTCACGCGTAATTTTGCATGAAAGCGAGTTAGGTTACTCCCAGAGCACTTCTTAACTTTGAAATAGAAACAAACATTCAAGTATCTAAAACAATTAAGTACCTTGTCAAGTTCTACACTTAAGTAACATTAGATAGTGTATATAAATCGGGTCCTAGGGAATGACCTACTTCTGAACTTCAGACAGTCAGTTTCAGGACCCTAATTCCGGATTGTTTTGTAACAATTCGATTGTCTTACTACCGACTATAATTGCAGGAGAGTATGTGGAGTTTTTGTGTCAGATGGCTTCTGTTTCTATAGTATCAATAATTAAGAATTACAGCTTTTTTCCTGTTAATCCGGCTTCCGTCTCTCAGCGCATTGAGCGCTTTGACTACACTTTCTACAGTATACTGTAATATGTATCATTAAAGTTCGGTTTCATTGATTTTTCAAGTTGACGTTATGTTTTTAAAATTTTGAATATTTTATGGTCATAAAACATCTCCCAAAACCTTTTTTCTGAGCTTTAATGAATAGGGCTGCTAGCAAGTCCATAAACCAAGTTTTAAAACCCGTGGCCTAGGAGTTATGTGTCGATTTGTTTTTAATAACGATAGAAGACATGTGCATTTTGAATCTTATTGTTTTTTCACATCAATTAATATAAGTAATTGATTCATAAAGTTTATTTAAACATACTACATAGTTTTATTTTACAATAATAATGGTGGTTTCTCCCTTTTTTCGATTATGCGGCTTCGTGGCAAAATTTAAAACTATTCCATACTGACGCCGCGTTTCCACGCGGCATCAATCATGATTCTTTCAGTCTCATGCGTTTACTTTTTTTACAGATGGATATATTCCACGAGATTCCACGTATATTTATAGAACGGAAGTTAATATACCGACAATGCTTTACGTCATAATGACGTCACTGTCAGCTCTGGGTATACTTTTAGCCGGAGGGTTCTTCACATTCAACGTCTATTACAGATCAAACCGGTAAGTTAAATGAAGTATCTCGATTAAAGATGTCCACTCACTGACCAATGTGTTTTAACGCATGTGATTTCTTTGGTATGTCTTGGCCTTCCCAGACGCAAGCACTAGTCCAACCCAGGAACCGTCGAGAGGGGTTAGTATAAGCTCCCATTGTTGTGCCATTCCACTATAAAAAATATGTAATATTTTTTTACACTGACCATTAAAACTGGTTTCAGTCTTGATTTTAATGGTGTTCTGGTTAAATCTTATATAAATCTCTTTATACGCGAATAAAGATAATCCATATATCATTAAATTGCGATCATGGTCCATCAAAAGATCATGTGAATTCTTTAGTAAATGCAAGCCTTTATAGATTTTGAGCCTATACCTCCAAGTTAATTGATGGTTGCATCTGCACTGAAGTATTTTTAAGCATTTGAAGGTTCATGCTTATAATTTAATGATGGATGGATTACCTTAATTACATTTCGAAGGGTGAGAGCTAAACTATGCTAAGTACTTATATATTTATATGCACTTAGCATAGTTTCGCTTTCACCCCTCGATTTCATTGTCCATTGAGGAATATTCTGTGTTAAAACCAACCGCCATACAGGGTATCGTAGTGATTTGCTTAAAAATGACATATTGAAAATGAAATAATTAAAATGGATGTTGTTGTTGTTTTTTGTGAAAAACATTAGAAAGCATTGTATGGACGTTGCTATTAACTGTTTTATTTATGTTTAATTTCTTGCTTTCCGAATAATTCCAGTATTGTGAAAATGTCCTCCCCGAACATAAACAACGTACTACTGTTTGGCTGTGTGCTCTGTTACGTCACGGTGTTCCTAAACACAACTGAAACAGACAATGACGCCATGTGTAAGGTAAACCAGACTTGAACGTGGGTCTCTATTTTTTTCTATTTTGGCGGCGTCTGTATGCTTTTGCTACTGACCCAGATTTCACTGGATTTCGACCAATCAGAAATGATCGAAAATTTATTTAAAAAGCGCACCTGCTTAAAGGCGGTGTCCTCATTGGCTTGTTTATTTACTTTTCATCAATTTAACTGGACATGAAAACTGAAAACAAAATCAGAAATACAGACTGGTTGCTATGTTAAGGTATCGGAATTAAATTCCAGCTAGTGACTAAACATGTCGCCGAATATCTTTTTTATAGATGTATAATATTTTCAATACTTGCCGAGTATCGAGTACTGTGATAACGGATCGCGATTCAACTTTTGCTATGTTCGATATATTTAGAGACAGTTTAATGTGTTTTCGATTTTTTGTCATAGTAAAAGTTTCAACATGCCATCTTTGTTACGAAGAAAATGCAGCCACCCTCGTTCTATTATTTCCTTACTTTACCTTTCAGCATTAATATTCATATTTGCAAAGTAATATTCATTATAATTTTTATGCTGTATGTATCATGAAAAAAGTGTGTCAAATACTTTCGAAAAAAAAAAATCGTAATACCATCCAAAGTATTGCATTGTATCGTAATATTATCCTTTCGACCCTTTTTCGTATCAAACACCATTTATAAACACATATGTATATATATTCAACCAGGATCAAAGTTCTCAATAACACCAAAGTTCGGTCTCAGACTCCAACTCAAACACCGTACTCAAATCCCTATGAAATCCGATGGCTATATTTCAAGCCTGAGCATGAAATTGTGCTGCAATGTAGCATTTATAGTCCAAAAACACCAGGCCAGGCATTGTGTAATTGTTGAAATTATATCATAAAACTTATATTTATTGAAAAGTGTATTTTTTTTACATGTATATATTTATCGGTTTAGAAATGTATCGGTGAATATCGCTTCTCTCAGTCCCCATCCTTCCTCTATCGATTAATAACGATACTATCATGTTTCTATGATGCAATGGATAGATTCAGATCCTTATGATTATATAACACACAAAAAAGCTCAACAGTTGCGGTTTGTTTTTGTTTCTTTGTTTTTTTTGTCAAACACGATATTCGTATCGATGTTTTTCGTTTCAGTGCCGGACATTTTTCTTCAGTCTTGGATTCACGCTTGCTTTTGGAGCTATGTTCTCGAAGACATGGAGAGTCTACAGAATCTTTACAAACAAAAAGCTTCTTAAAAGGGTAATATGATACAATTTATTAACGAAAACCTGAAAGTATCGATACAAGTTCATGTAATTCTAAGTCAAGGCAAAGCTTCGTGTCTTTACTATGCCTCCTTGCGAGTGCTTCATTTGATTCTCGTTAATGACGCCTAAAAAGGCATTCGATTCAGCTTATCTCTCGTGACAAATGAGAATATTCATCATGTAAAGTAATACAGCAGATGTAATCAAGGTTAAAAGCTTAGATCATTCACTGACAGCATCCTGGTTTCATCATACAACATGCTAACCAACACCATTTTCACTATCGGATTAGAACAAAAGTATAAATTTAGAGACAAAGTATATGTCTTCTGTACATGTTGATGGTTTTGCATATTTTGCAGACGATAAAAGACTACCAGCTGCTGGCGATCATAGGCATCATGGCTGGCCTCGTTTTGATTGTCCTGGTCACGTGGGAGATCATCAGTCCCCAGGCCATTGTAATAAAAAACCTGGAGAAAGAGGTACGTGAGAAATACTTGCTATTTCAGAAAAATATTCAGACAAAGCAAGTCTTTTTGTAACAAAACCTGATAACAACACCGTTCAATAATTTCACCATTCCGTGAATACCCTCAGTATTTGTGTGTTAATATCTAACATAATTTTGACAAAATAACTTCAAATAATCAATACATACCTGTATACTTAAACGATTGAATGTCTTTGAAGATTTACACCGTGGGCAATGACGCAGAATTCCACCCGTTCGTCCGTGTATGCCATTCTCAACACTCGAGTTACTTTGGATGGGTCCTGTACGTTCTAGAGGGGGCTCTCCTCTCCTTCGGGGCCTTCCTGGCCTGGGAAACTAGACACGTATGTTTTGAATGTTATGTTATATTATATTATATATTTTATGCATATATACTTCTCTGAGACTTAGAATGTCCGAAGTTGATTTGCATTTGTTCATTTAACGATTTAACGTTTATGTTTTAAATTGCGTTTCTGCTCTAAAATTAAAGTTTTAAATGATTACAATGGTGCGTATCTAGACTTTGGCTGTGTCCGATCAATAACTCATGAGCGGGCTAAAAGATTTAAATAGTGTTGGTACACGTGACGTCTTTTATCTTAAAAACATGAAGACCAAACTCGACTTTAGTCAAATTCCGTTAATTTAACTCATCATAGACTCAGTGGGTTAGATATTTTTGGTACACATGTTTATCTCAGTAAAACGTTGGCTAAGCCATATCCGTATAATCTTCAGGAAGTTATGGGCACTTGTCGACTTTGGGTTTGCTAAAAACAATACCATGTCCAATCGAGAAGGACTGTGTCAATGCGTTGTGTGGGGCTATTAATCACTTTCACTGGTATTTTTTATATCTTTTATCATTATTATTATCAGTCAGATTTCACAACTTCATTTTGATAACTAACTTTTTATCATGACAAATATACTGTACATCCGATACTCAATTTTTCAGTGTAGTTATTTTTATCGTTTTATAACGTTATATGATGTCAGATTTGACGTCGCCGTCATTTCTTGTTAATCCTTCTTTTCATATTACTTGTTTCATGGGGATATTTGCATCCTAGGTTTTACAATGATGAAATGAAATTTGAATACAAATGTCCGTCACTTGACTGACGTCTTTAATGTTTTACAGGTAACCATAGAAGCATTGAATGACTCAAAACAAATCGGTGTGTGCCTGTACAACGTCGTAGTATTGAGTGCTGTTGGACTCACTTTAAGCCTCGTTTTGGATCAGCAAGTTATTTTGATTTACGGCATTACTTCCGGTTGCTTGGTCATCGGAACTACAGTCACACAAGTTGTGATTTTTATACCAAAGGTAAGAACATTACAAAAGAGTGTGTTTTCCCTTTTTGATCGTTTCATGAGATTACATTACTCTTGTCTGAAAAAATGGCAATTCGTTTAAAAGAAAAAGCTGCCCAATTGGTCAAGTGCGTAAGATTGTTAGGATAATTGACATGGGTCAATATCTTTTCAAGACCTTTCCAATCGCAAAGTAATGGTCTAACTTAGGAATCGTCGAACTGGATTAGCTTAAGTCAAGGGAACTTAGCATATGAAATAGTTTTTTTTTCTTCTTTTTTTGTTCTGTTTGTTGTTTTTGTTGGTTTACTTTTTGTGCGGTGTTTTTGTTATTTGAAAAGGGTCTTCAATATCAGAAGGGATTTATTATTATTTGATAATGTTTTCCCTTTCTCCCTAGATTCAGGCTGTGTACCAACGGTCGTCTGCTGTTGGTGTGGCCCCTTTCAATGCCTCCACACAGCAAAACATGTCCCATCTCCAGACAGTGAGCACCACCAGGACGAACACCACAAGACTTACGGTACCGGTCAATGGTGATGGCTCTCAAGAAAAAAATCACCTAACTCCACTTGACTAACAATTAAACAGTCAGACCTGTCTTATGCGGACCAAAAATCGAATTGATGAATGGAGAGGTCGTTGAGAACATGTGGTTTCAAAATATTTGGTCAAATTATCATGATAAGCTCTACCAGACAGGTTCCCTGACCTTCATCAAATGAACTTGACCCCTAAGGTCTAAGGAGGGCCCTTGCGGAGCATTCGAACGTAGCGCTTGTTTAAAATATAAAGATAACCATTCTTATAGAAAAATTACCGTTAATCACAAGGGTAAAAGCGTGGCTGAAATAAAATAATAGTTAAACTTGTAACTTGGAGAGATTCATTCGAACGCAGCGTTTGTTACACAAAGTAATCCACAACAATGCCGAATATTGAAACAGATTATATATTCAGATATTCAGATATTTTATTCGACTTAAACTTTACAGTTTTTCGTCTTAAAAATGTATACATTTAATATAACAAAGAACACGTATACATGTACTAATGTTGCGGGGATTGCCTATTCTATGCGATACTTTTTTCATGACTTGGAGCACTTTTGTTTTGTTATAGAAAATAATCCCATAAAAATAGATAGAATTTGTTTGATTGCTGGGTCTAACGTTCTACCGACGGTATTTAAGTCATTTCGAGACTATGTCTGCTTGAGACAGATGTAGTACTGTCACACTGCAGTATCACGCCGTAGACACCTAGTCACATTATTTATTCTGACACCGGGTAAACCATCCCTGGAAATGCATTTATATGATGAGCGTCAAGCAAGGGATCTAAATTGTTTACGACTTTGGTATGTCGCGGCCGGGGATCGAACCCATGACTTTTTGATTCCAGGGCGGACGCTCTTACCACTTAAATACTAGTAAATAAATAAAGTAACTCCCTACAAAAAATATTGCCTTTATGAAGAGGAAAAATACATTTAAAAATATTGCGGCAGTACAAACATAAACGCTGGAGCGTTATTTTCACTTGTTCGTCATAAAGGCAATATTTGCCAAAATATTAGCAAAGATTATCTTTTTTCATTAATTGAACTATTTTCTTCCTGAAATATGTCCCTTCCAGTCCTAAATCAATCATTAAGACCTTATATTGATTACTCTCGGATTTAAACAGTCATTATTTTACTTAATGTATCCGCCGTATGGAGCTGAAGTTTACCATGTTCTTCACGTGCACCTTATGCTGTAGGTGATCATCGTAGGCTTTCGAGTGGTGTCGGAACACAACTCCGTGCAGTAGTTACTTTAGTACAAGCACACCGGCTTTTTTCCCCACAATTTCGCGGTGGCACCGAGTATATACGAGATTTCCTTCACAAGGAATTTGATAAATTTGGGGAAAAAGAAATAAAGCCGACCCTTCTACAGAAAATATAACAGACAGTTGATTATATTGCTTAAGATTGGTTGCTATGTTGCTATGGTGATCAGTCATAAGTTTCCGGTTCAGGTCTGTAATTAAACGAGATCCTCGCTGATTCCCATGTTGCCCAGGAAATTCTCAGAGTGGTTTTTGTATGGTTATTTAATGGAAGCAATTTATCGTTTTTAATCACATTTTTGTAGTCTTGTGTCTGTGATATGTCTGTTTCATGCATGTTATTCTTGAGAATTTTAATTCCGTTGACATTAAATTTCGTTGAAACCATATTTAAAACATTTTTGTGTTATTTTTGTGGTAAAACTAGGAGTATACTAATTGCAAGATTTTTTTTGTGTGTGGGGGGGGGGGTATGTTCGTTAATAAGGGTATACAAAAAATCAGCGACGATTAGCATCCCTCGAAAATAAATGATAAAACAATAGCTGATCTGTAACGTGCATCTAGCTCACCCTCACATTAATGGGGTGTTCCCACTTTGCCAACTTTCTATATTCTGGTACTAAAATGAAAGTTGGCGAAGTGGGAAATTTGACCAGGTAGTGAAAAGGTGTTAAGTGCGTGCGGTGTCCTATTAAAAATCACTGTTACGTTTTTAACAATAGCTGATCTGTAACGTGCATCTACAACTGTGCCTCTTGAAGCATGTAGTATATATTAGTGACAACTGTTACATGGTTGGATAGAAGGTTTGGTTTTTATCTGAATATTACAAGTAAAATGTTTTCATGCTTATCTTTTTTTGCGCTCCACTTGAACAAGTGGTAGGTCAGCATATACATTAGCCCTTTTCCTTCCTTCTGTTTCATTTATTTATTTATTCATTCATCTATTTCGCTATTAATTTCTTTTATTTATGGAAACAATTTCACCGCATTCCAGACAAGATATCGCATAGCAGAGGAGTTTGAAATAAGAATTAATAGAACTATATTTTAAAATGACAATTAGTCATTAGAATGAGACACTCTTGTACACGTCTTATTTGTCCCCACTAACTCATGAATATGTACACATTTATGTCTTTACAAAACTTTAAATGGTTAATGACACAATAGATATGTCTGTCTTTGTCGTGCAGATAATATAGAATCTGATCTATAATATTATACAAAGACCTATAATTACAATGTTTAATAGGTCTTTGTATTATACAAGCAAATGGAGGAGACTCTGATCAATAAGTCCTGGGAGGAGCAGTCTGATCTGGGTCTGCTCTATTTGCCAATGCGTCAAAATGCGTCTATATGAAATAAAGGGTTAATAATGAGACCCTTCATTAAAAAAAATGTTGTTCATTTCTGGAGGTTTGTTGTTGTATTCATTAATATTGTCACCATTGCCGAAACAAATATATTTTAATACATGTACATATCACCATAAAATCTAACGAAATATGAGTTACATTATAATCCTAAAGCAAATAAAATTACGTACAATTGGAGACAACATTGTCATTTTTAAATATATTTTAGACATTTGTAATGTATATGTTATTTTATTAGCTGTAAGATTTTGTATAGTATTGGTTGCCTGTTGTCATACTGTTCTGGTTAATGTTTTTTGTGATGTTGAATAAAATGAACTCAGTAGTTTTTGTTTCGAGATTCATTTCACAGTACTTGCATCACTGTTATGTGATACCCTGTAGTTAGATAATCATACATAAGATCATTGTAAAAGTCAGTTTACTCAGAGCAAATCTCAGTGCAGTCGGCTGATGAAGGCTATGGGATATTACCAAAATGTCCAAGGTAAAAAAAAAAAAAAATAATTGCTCTGAGTAAATGGATTTATGCAAGAGAACAACCTTCATTGTTGTAAACATGAGGTGTAAAAATGAAAAATGTTTTTCATAACTGCTGTTGTAGTCAGAGTTTTGAATTAACTTTTCTAAAAGAAAATGCGTTATTCCGAGGAGATAGTATCTTAGCACCGTGTATAATTCGAGAGCTACTCCGCGTCCATGAGCGGACTGCATTGTCTCACAAGTTATGGGTTTAGGAGGGGATGGTGTACTCGGTGACCAAATTCTCGAGCTGACCAATTCATTTTCTCTCGTCAGTTCTCGGAACATAGCGATCTAACCATCCATGTGGTTTCCAAACCTCATATAAACACGTACTTGACTGTTCCAAACACATACAGAATGACTCCGTTATTCCGAGGATCAGTTGCCGACCACTGTTCATATAGATTTTATTTGATTACGTTTGAGCGATTTTCCGAATACCATGCCATATTCAAAACCGACGCTATTTACACAAGAAAGATACAGACGACAGAGAAATCATAAGCTTTGGCGGTTAAGTATTCTCGGAATTCCAAGTTTCGCGATTTCCGAGCTCTTTATTTATCTTCGCCAGTCCTCGCTTTGTAAATCCAATGTAAGGCATATGTTTTATACAATTATTCTGTTCGCTCATTTAAATCACTCTAAAATACACGTTAAAGGTCACCCGAGATTTAATTCGAAGGACCATGTTGCCGGAACCCTTTCTTATTATGCGTATTTCAGGTTTGATCAAGCTACGCACGGTCCCGTCGTGAATCATAAGCAATGGTCAGCATCAAAAAGACCACCCAAAGCCGAGAGGGGGTAGATTTAATCCCTGGCGGCAGCGTCCGCCCTGGTAACAATGGGGTGGAAGGTTTGATCCCCAACCGCAACATACCATCGTCGTTAGAAATCTTTCTTGTCAAGATAACGTGACTGCGTAAGGTATATCATGCAACATGTCTACAGCATGTTATTGCAGTATGTCAACACTGTGATCTGGACTTTACAAGTGTTCAATATCAATATACACCATACATGTATATATTATAAATTTAGCGCTCAAATAAAATCATTCAAGATATATCTGATAATACTATACTTCACACTCACATAAACATACAGATATATATATACTAAAACACAAACATACACAAACACATAGTCTAATTCATGTGTTTACACGAACATATACTTATCTTTTTTTTTTCTTTTTTTTTTTACGGTGGCCTAAAGGGGACATATGAACGCTGTAGCCACTGCGTGAGAGGGCGGCAACTAGGCGCAGTAGCTTTCGCGTGCGATCGCGAACTATCTTTATGCCACCGTACCATTTACATCATAAATGTAATATAATCTTAGCAATGTAAAATGTTCAAAATGCTCTAACTGTAAACGTTCAAAGTAATTAATACGATGACAATTCAATAAATCTGCCACTGGTAACATATAAATTTGATAAAGACGTTTTCTTTTACATCATTTCAAAATATCCCCCCTCCCCCAGCACTGATACACATTTTTTTTTATATCCATGAGTTAAATGCTATCAATAGTCTCCCCTTGGTATTTTAAACTTCATAACAAAGGGCACCTATGCTGACAAAGCGTTTACCTGCGAGAAATGTCTTCAGTAAGGGTGCTCAAGCAGATCAACCTTTTCTTGTTCATGAAAAATATCAATATTGTAAATATTTCACTTTTTTCTTTATCCTATTATTTCTTGCTACTCAGTTGTTACACTTTTCTATATAATTCCAACCGCCAAAGATTTACTATGTTTGGTTTTTGCGATGTACATAAATTATTTGACTTTGACTTGATTTGTTTTACGAAAGACTGTAGTTCAACAAGTTGACATTTATGGGCGGACGCATTGTCATAATTAAGCCGTATGCCTTGCAAACCTTGACGTGGGCGTTTAGTTTGATAAAATTTATTACAGCTGAAATTACTTTTTTTTTGTAGATTTTGTCTGAGATGGTTTTACTGTTATTTAGAGGGATTTGTGCAACGTGGCCATTAGAATTAAAGAAACCGACATATAAAACTTATTTGTCATATTTGCAATTACTGGCCTGTTTTGACCTCTGTTTTTGTCAACCGTGTTTGCCGTTAGATCAACGTTACCCGGGACGGAAAGTAAAACGTCAAGATGTCAAAGACGTCTGAGAAAAGGTTTTAGGTAAAGGAGGACAGACGATCTCTATGCACAAAATTTACGTTCAATTTGGTTTATTGAAATTCAAAATCCCAGATTCAATTATGACAGTTTTTCCTTGAGGATAAAGTTTTTCAAGATTGCCCTGTAATAAAGTTAGGACGTCTGAAAAAGATCTTTCTGCAGTAAAATATGCATCCAAACAATTAAATGTAATCACATATTCAACGGTTTTCCTGTAATAGCAAAAAGCAAATATCATTATTTTTGTTTAGTTTGTAATTAAAACAAGCATTTTCTGATAACAAGTAAAATGATAGCATTTTTTGAATACAGCCTACATGTATATCATATACATAAAGTATAAGAAACATATTAAAATATTATATACCAATACCTTTATAATCATTATGGTTCTTGGTCACTGTACTTTCCTTAGACATCATCAATGTATATTATTAGGTTCAAGTCAATATACCTTTTACAGTTTTTGAGTGATGCTCCGGACAAAAAAAAAAAAAAAAAAAAATAAAGTGGAGATAATTAAAATAATGGGACCAGTTGCAGTTATTGTTTTGGTCACTGCACTTCTCCTTGTCATCACCTATGTCTATTTAAAGTTTCAAGTCAATAGCTTGTAAACTTTTAGAATAATTCTCCAGACAACAAATTCATTTAAATAATAATAAATGAAAATAATTACAGACAGGGCCAGGTAGAGTTACGGTTTTTGGTCACTATCCTTCTCCTAGTTACTATCTATGTATATTTAAAGTTTCAAGTCAATAGCTTATATAGTTTTGGAGTAATGCTCCGGACAAAACTTCATCAAAAATATAACAAAGTAAAAAAATTCAAAATGAGACCAGGTAGAGTTATGGTTCTTGCCACTGCACTTCCTCTCATTGACCTCTATCCATATACAAAGTTTCATATTCTAATCACATGTGGTAAAAAAAGACATGGTAAGGACAAAAAATTGTTAACGCGGACGCCAACAACGCCGACGAATAGATGAATAGACGCGCTAAAGATTGAATCAAATAAAAAAATAAAACGGCAACAAACACTCCCTTGACTTACGCCTGTTACAAAAGTTCACTTTTGATTTAACTGATGTATACAAAGATTATACCATTATATTATATTACCACGTAATCCTATTTTACCAACTTATCCCACAAAGAGCCCCTAAGAACATTCAAACGCTTTGGAAAAGTCTTTTAAAGCACAAAATAACTGGTCTCCTAGACATAACCCATAGGCTAATGAACTACGAAGGACAAAACTATAATCTACTGTACTCATAAATGACTTCTAACTAGCCTGCGATTGTATATATTTCAAACATAAAACCTCTCTGCCCATCCCGTTTTTAATATCCTATTGATTGGGGTTTCTTTAATTGATTATGATCTACCTTTTCATTTAGAGGAATTACAAAGCCGTCGTGATACTGGAAAAATATCATATTTTAAAAAATAATGACATTGGAAAAATGCATATCTTGTCCGTAGTTTTCAACCCTTAACATCATGAATATTCATGACGTTTACCGTATTAAAGTGATATCATTATGCAAATCTATGGCTTGAGTCTTGATGACTTTCTCTTTCCAGGAGAGGGATGTTGTTTTAGAATTGTCCGGTCTTGTGTTGTTTTGCCAAGTATGTGCAGATTGTGGTTATTGAATTACTTAAAATATCACATATCTCTAATACTGTATAAGCCATACTCACAAAATTTTTCGGGATTGTTCAACATCGTACAGAGTTGTGGACCTGATGTTTTGAGTGTTATATATTTTCAGAGTAATTGTCCTTGAATTGAATAGCTGTGTTGCACACATTTCCAAATGTATGTCAGAGACAAAAATAAATAAATAAATAAATAAATAAATGATTAATTTTATTTTTTTGCTTTACATCTGTCGGTTTTGGGGTTTTTTTTTTTGTCCTTTAAATAACTTTCGACTTAACACATTGAAGCTGTCTGAACCAGTTTTCAAACAGAGATGATGGTTGCATCGAAATGGACAAGAAAGGCAGAAGAAATGCAGGTAAAAGGACTGATAACGATTTTTAAACAAAAATGAATTCGTTGTGCAAAAGCTCAGAAGCACCCCGAAATTTAACAGCTGGACAAGAGCATCTTGCAAGGCAAATGACAATTGTGAATAGTAGCTGCTTAACCGAACCTACATTTTAATGAGGACAAAATTCAGCTATGATGGGATCGAGTGGACGTTGTTTCGAAAACTTTTGGAAGAACTGACAATCACGAAAGTAAGTTGGCACTCTAAAATATTTATTTTGTGAAACAAAAAACAGGAGATTCAAATATTTTCCTTTAATTACTTAATTTATTCTCTCTCTTTTCTCACAACGATTTGACAGAAGTGTTTTTTCTTACGCTTTGCTTTGGAAGGAAACCGGAATAATCTAAGGGAAAAATCACTTATCCTTAAAGGTAGCAAAACGTTATAAAGCCATCGCTAGAGCAGGTGTCAGAATTTAATATTTTTTCACGCACAACGCTAGATCAATCTTAAATCGAACCTGGTTGCACTGACGAATAGTCAGCTGGGTTATCACTGCGTTATCTGTATATTTCTCTTGTCAGGTAATGGCATTACATTTTCATTTATACTCATTCATTTTTTCCACAAAAACACAGAAAATATATATATTTCTACAAATACATGTAGATCTAACTATGTACAAAAAATATTATTTTTAAGGTTTAAGACTGTTTATTTCGAAATGTTTTATTTTAGAACAAGCATTGTCTAAATTTGTGCATATGTTGAAATATTTTCTCCTGAATGTCTTGAAAAGTTTATTCAGTTTAATTATTTCTCTTTATATCTTGAAGTGAATTTACAATTTCAAAATACACGTAAGATAATATCTCAGAAAGAAATTTTATCTACGGTCTCAAAGCAGCGGTAATATAAGCAATCGTACGTTTGTGACACCTGTTTAAATTGTAAAGATGGTTTGATTCATTATAAATATCAAGTTTTACTTAAAATAATCTAGGTTAATCATGAACGCATATGCAGTACATATTACATGTAATCAAATATGAAAATCATGTAAAATACATTAATGAAACGAGTATGAGGCAATCTATCAAAACTCACAATTGACAAATGATAAGTTCACTCATTTCTAGACTTCCAATGAAAGAGCGATTATATAGATCATTTCTAAGAGCGACAATATGATACACATGTATAATCCGAGTTGCCAATTTAAAGTTTATGCCTTGTAATTCACGACGACGGACGCCAGAGGCAGGGTGCTCATGTGAGCTAAAAAAAAAAAAAAGAACTAAAAGGGTGTTAAAGGCTTGTAGCTTGAGGACTGTAAGTTTGAAGTGTTGTAATTAACACAGCTTGGAAAAGAATCTTTCTTAACCCTTTGCCTCATAGAAAACACCATGAAAAGACCTATGCGAACAGCATAAAACCAGATCAGCCTGCGAGTAACTCGCAGGCTGATCAGGTTTTATGCTGTTCGCTGCTCCTCGGAAATGAGGATTTTGTAATTAAATGTGGTAAGGTTTAACTGTGGTTTTCTGCAGATCAGGCTTTATGTGGTACCTATTGAGTGCGTCAAAATGAGTCTATATGAGGGAAAGGGTTAAGTTTCAGTGCATTAAGTGCTGATTCAACCTTCATCTTGTCAAAAGGGAATATTAGCCTTGCAACAATCTGTATCCCAATCAATGTGAAAAATATTTCATAGTATTTAAACGGGTATGTCCCTTTTCGTCTAACCCATTTCGTCTAATATATAAAAATCCCATTTCGTCTACAAATCAAAATTTGTCTACAAACCATAGGCCTACACATGCTATGAAATACTTATTTATGATCATAAATTTAAGAAATAGGAAGAAATATTTGATACAAATTACTTATTACCCGTCCAAACAAAAGGTGGCATAATATTATTTGATACAAATACAAATGTTTTATTTCCGACGTGTACAATGTACATTGTCAAGTATACATATAAATAGAAAATATATCAATTTGGTTTGATACATATTGAACGTCAATTTTCCCTTTTTTTTCTTCTTAATTAAATTAAAGGTGATAAGTAACACAGATGAAGGCAATTCACGCCAGTCAATTGAGGTTATGTGATTAGCAACTGCCTTTATTTTAGGATGTGGGGTATAAGTCTGTGTCTTCCTTTAGATAAAATGTGAAAGTTACAATGAATGAGTGTGGGAATGATATATATATATATATATATATATATAGTATATCTGCTATATCCTATAAGTATTAATTCAATTATGCAAATATTTTATATGAAAATAGAATTAATAATAATATATGGTCAATAACATGCATACCATTATAGGATATAATAAGCCCAATACATATCTGACCCTACTCACTTAGTGTCAATAAGTGTCATATTCTATGTCATTTCATGTGGTAGACGAATTGGGAATCTGTCTGAAAAGGTGTGAAATAACCTGTAGACTAAATGGGATTATTTTCGTCTACAAACCAAAATTTATATTGTAGAACGAAATGGGACGTAACCCATGTGATAAGTCTCGACTGGAAGAGAGAGAACTAGCGTGTGTAAATCATATAAAGTGCAACAGAGTTTCCCCTCTTTGTTTTGTATAAGGCCACCAAAAATGGTACGTATGGTCGAATTTCATCGGAACATGCTTAAGTCACATGGTCATTTATTAAGCAGTTTTTAAGGAATCCACAGGCATACGTGTATGTCAATCGATCTGGCCTTTAAATTGTCGAAAATTACATTAATTAGCACTGGCCTCGCTCCTTGTTGGCACTTTATTATGCCCGGGCAAGAAATGGTATCTAACAAAAAGTAAAATAATGCAAATAAAACGTGCATTATTACTGTAAATAAAGCACGTTTTATTTGCATTCTTTTAAATTTTCTAGTATCAGTAAAATGCTCCGCAAAGAAACAAGAAAAAGGTGTAAAATACTAGACATAGTGGATAACATGGTACAATGTTCTAATTTTATTAACTTTCACCGTTCAGTATAAATAAAGCATGCAAGAGTACCCCAAATTTTACCTTTGTACCGAACAAAGACGAGCTGCAAGATATATAACTAGGGACTATCAAAGAACTATTAGTGTAACATCTATGATCGATCCATCAATTACATTGGAAGCAAAATTCAAAACTTATGATGTATAGCATCGTTCACCAGCTCAACTATCTATCTCTTGATACTGCCAACTCCTCTGTCGAGTGTTATAGGCAGAGCTACACACCCGATTGTTACTAAGTAAGAGGTGAAAGATAAAAGAGCCAGAACTAGAATATAGCATCCGGGATAGTGAGAATTGATGTAAAAGATTCAGTCGTTTTTAAGCCTTGTTAGTAACTGGTGAGGTGCATTAAGAATGGAAATAAAAAGCAAGATAGTAAAAACAATATGTTGATAAGTCACTGCATCTCATACACAATAATATTCCTGTATATTACTTACGAAAAATTTTGAAGAGTGTATATATGTAAGATATGCTCTACATGTACAATGCGGAAAAGACTTGCATACAGACTTGTTCAACTTAGATGATTTCAAGATAAAAGTGGTTGTGCAAAAGAAAAAGATAAAAACCAGTGTCAAGTTTAGTACTTGGCTGTAGTAACGCCTGCCTTGAACTGATCCAGCGTAGGCAGGGTGACAATGTTTCTAGGAAGATTATTCCATAGCGTGACTGTGTAGGGTTAAGAAAGAGTACTTAGAACTGATAATTGGATGTAACTTGAACAAGTTTGAAGCTTAGGGGATGCATGTGTCTAGTAGGTCTGGCTGTTTTTTTTGTTGTTTTTTTTTTTTTTTTTACATGGAAAGTCGATTGCTACGAGATTATGGCATATCTTATAGAACATAATTAATCTGGAATCATATCTACGGTATTCAAGGGAGCGCCAGCCAGAATTTTCCAGCATAGTGGAGACACTAGCATAAGGAGAATAATTCAGTTTAACCCACCGCTGGACCATTTCAACTTTATGTTTCAACTTTATGTATATTTAAATTAGTGTAAGGGCACCAAACAGGGGAGGAATATTCAACCTGTGGTCGGACCAAGGACTTGTAGGCAAGTTCTTTAATCTTTTCATTTTTAGTGATGATGTTCCTTTTAATTAAGCCAAGTGTCTTACTGACGTTTGTTGTAATTCTTTTTATATGGTTATTATATGAAAGATCAGATGAGAGGTCCAGGCAATACCAGCGGAACCATACTTAATACACTCCAACATCTGCCTACTGAGAGGCCACAGCATGAAGTTCTTAGTACCCTACTTAAGGACCATGTTACATCAAGCCTCCTCCTTTCCAAGTACCATTAGAATATGGAACTCACTTCCAGCCACAGTTGTTGAAGCCAGTACCATCGAAAGCTACAAGTCTGGGCTGCAAGCAATTCTCGTGTAAAGTGTCATAGTGTTATATGTTTTTGATTGTACATCGGGGGTCTTAATTGTGCACTGTCCTTAACGACACATATATAGTTTCACCAACTTCGAGAATACTCAATCTGCGGTTTGAAGTTTAACCGGAAGAAGAATCTTCTAACATTATCCTAGTGTATCCAGTTCTCGACAGCATAAGAAGTTATTGCAAGAAATATGAACAAAACAATCCCTCACTTTTATATTAAATATATCATCAAATGCATCAATATATCTTCCCTTCAAATGTAATAAATTTTCAATGGTAATTAAAAACAAATTAAAAAAATAACTGAAGTCTGTAAAAATCCAACAACAGTAAAAAGAAAATCCAAAATGGCGTCTGATGTTCTCGACAATGAACTGAAAATGAGTCTGCCATGAGTATGGTGCACATATAGAGACAAAATCTAAAACAACAGTTGCATTGTTCTGTGTTCTTAATCACAGAACAGATTTGTTTGTAAAATATAAGATGATCCAAATGAGAACAAAAAACACTATCACACTGAAAGTGTTCATGTTATAATAGGGTGCCCTCCGAGTTTTGTAACTAGGGGTATAATAACAATTTTCTTTAACTTTGTGTCCTTTCAACCAGAGAGTCCCTACAATTTTGGAGGTATATGGCCAATTTTGGGTGTAAAACTCCTATACAAAAATTAAATGGGCATCCTGTATTACAATTATTAAGTATAAAGTTTACTATCATATTAATAACAGCTATGGCTCTAAATGACTTCAGTACATAGTATTGTTGAGATGTGTATTCATAATCAAACCTACACTATTTTAAGAACAGATGTTGGTTTACATAAATCAGTGATCGTATGCTTGCTGAGTACTATCGGTCGATTTAACAAGTGGTTTAAAAAATCATAAAATGAAGCATTAGTGAAAATGGTAGAAAATCGGTACTTTTTTTATTAAATGAATATTTTTACCTGTTTCCCAAACATTTTCATTAAAAAGGATTAGAAACAAGGACAATCAATTTTGTTTATTGTTGATGGTTTCTCTGTAAAATTACGTCACACTTGACGTCAAATATTGCTCTAGTGTAAATAGCTCGAGAATACCAATATGGCGAGAACTCATACTTAAGTAAATATAATTTATTTAAAAACCTATACTGTAATATTTACACACAAAAAAATACTAATAATATTTTTTAATCTAATAAGATCAGAGTGATACAAGAAATATTGGTCAAGGAGAGAAAAAAAACCCTTTAAATATTGGGATTTGAACCCACCCCCAGATTCCACCCACCTGCCAGTAATACCCGAAAGGGGAGTTTGTGCAGTATATAATAATATAGATAGATAGATAGATTCAAAGTGTCGCCGCAAGTCTCTATTTATAGAATTAATGGTAATATTAGGATCGAAGAAAATATTAAACGAAATTCATTTCATTTTTCTTATGTATATCAAACAATATTTGATTATTAATTATCACATTATAAATTAACGAATAAGAGATAAATTAAAAAAAGGACATTGATAAATGAATGATTATCTAGTTTTTGTTAATTTCGTTTTATAAAATTGTTATTATTAGATAAACCTTAGGCGACAGTCAGGAGAGTTTCCGGATGTCAATTAGCTCAATAAGTTTTCAACTAATCTCAAGGAAATAGAATTGTCGTATATACTCGTTTGGGAAGCAGACAACTATTTAGAACGACAGAAAACTTATGTGAATATTTTACATTTCAGTTCATTGAAAAACATACTCTTTTTCGAACACCAAATGTGCTTCCGTCTTCTGAACTTAGCCCAACAAGCTTCCGTTCAATGAAATATGATATTTTATAATATTAGTAAATTGCAGAATATACTTATTCAAGAAGCATTAACATTGCACTTTTCAGAGAAAGAGATCGAAATGCCATATCTCCTTTATTGAAATAACTACTGACATTTTTTCTGTGACAGATAAAATGTTACCTCTCCATTGTACAGTGACGTGCACATTCTGAAAAAGAATGTTCCTATAAAGATAAATGTATGGAGTTGATTCTTGGAAATTAAATGGCAAGAGATAAAATGGCTTCAAAGAAGACAGATGTTTATCCACAAGTCCGCGTCTTATATGACTATGAGTATCTTGATGACAATGGAAAAGTTTGGATGGAAGTAGGAGAACAATTCTGCTTACTTGATAGGTCAGCAGGGGATTGGTGGCAGGTTTGTAGATCAGATTCACTTGATCAACCATTCTATGTACCATCTACTTATGTGGAGGTATTACAGGACGGAAATGGTACTCGTGATAGTGATTTATCAACACAGCATCCAGGATATAGGGATAATGCAGCATATAACCAAGAACAAAACAATGACAACCAAAATAACAATGAAACTGTTGTGAATCTAAGCGGAAACATGGAAGATAACTACATAAATTGTGAGATATTCAAGAAACCTGGAAAAAATGGCACATCGGAAACTTTGAAGTTAGACATATGCAGGGTGTCACTAGACCTACTAGCCTCGGAGATGGTGGGGATTATGCAAATCTTGAAACTATCCGAAGTGCTGCAGGCATTCCAAACCCACCAGTACGTATATATGTCAATATTCCAAGTGTGTAATCCTTTACTTGATAATACATACAAATTACATTATTAAAGTGGCCATCATCTAGTGTTAGCCTAGGGTCAAACATGATTTTTTCCAGCTGGCTTGCGGTAGGTCGGTGGTTCTATCCAGGTACCTCTGTGTACTCGGGGTCTTCCTCCACCTGTAATTAGCTGGACGTCGCTATATGATTGAAATACTATCGCAGTGACGGTAAACCCCAATACAACAACAACAACAAACATGATTTCAAACCACATCAGAGACAGTATATTTTATGACCTTCCACTGTAAAAAATTCTGATCCAACTCTGGAACTATTGAGACATTTATTTCCCAGTAGAATGGTGTGATATTACAGTATGGCAGCACTATATCTGTCTCAAGTAGACATAGTCTCCATATGACTGAAATACTGTCGGTCCAGGGACGGTTAAACGCAACAACAAACATATTTCAGATTTGTGACAAAGCACTTAGGTGGGGGCATTTCGTGTCCTATGGACACATTTCTAGTTGTTCACAATATGATTCTACTCAAAGTCAAACAGCATTGTTATTCTATGATTGAAGAAAGACCCTTGACATTTTTAAGTATAATGTTGTTTCAAATAGAGTATGCAATCAAGCAGATATACCTCAGTAACCTGATCAGATGTAAAACTTATAATACACGCCTGAATGTAATTCTATTTAATAAAATTAAAGCATACTACCCCCACCCCGAACTATACTTATTTCCATATAAAGGTTTGTCCAGTGTTCTACTTCTAGACACCCAAAAGCTTAGGTTGTCTGGCATCCGCTCAAGTTGACCTTTTTCTTATTCTGCTAAAACTTATAGTTCTCCATTGGATTGCTTCAATATTTGTACTGTTGCTTAAGTGGATGGACCTTTACCATACATTATGCAGTTGATCTTGTGACCTTGACCTTTGACCTATTTTTGATGAAAAAAGCACAAAAAATTCCATAATCAGGGGTTTTCTTAAGTGGACGCCCGCTTGCCCGTGCCGGGTTAAAATCACCAAGTGATTTTCCAAGGAGATAGCCCGTCGGGCAAGTTTATTTTCATAAATGAAATTTTTTTTTTTTTTTTTTATATTTTATTTTCTACATTATATAGGGGTGAGTTGCTTGAAAATTGTGTATGATACATGTTAACTAAAATTCATCGTAATACTACACATTTAGTTTTAAACATTAAGAAACACTAACTAACTTAAAGATCGGACAAGCTGTTTTCACTGGAGGCAAGTAGATGTTCAAAGTAACTTGCCCCCTGGGCAAATGAAAGTCAAATCCTTAAGGAAACCCCTGTAATAATACCATCAAGTCTAGTTACATCCTTAGCACAATTGAGTCTATGCTTACTTCCTTGACCCATTATATATAATATATGAGTGTGAGTTGAGAATTTGAGCTTTCCAAAAAAAAGGAAAGCCTTGTGGTTTGAAAATGTCTATCTTCTATACATCACAGTGCAAATGTTGTTTTAAGTCATTTTCACATTGCTTAGAAAGATAGGTGACCGTATTCCCAAAATTGGCATCCAAGACTTCAAGTTTGGAATCAGTGCGAACCATGATAGTGTACTCACCATGAGTGTATGTTATCGACATATATATCTATGAATTACTGCAGGGGGGGGGGGATGTTTTACATTTAACATTGTTATTTCATTATATTAAAACACTTTTATTCCAGATTCATTGGATAAAGCTTATGTTGAAACACAAGGTAGTACCAAACAGATGATTTTTGAAAGCATGTCTACAGTTGGTTGATCCTAAATATTGGGTGTATATTTGTAAATATGTGAGGGCTGTCCCACAAAATCAGTGACAATGAAGAATCAGTATTTAAACAATAAAACATGCAAATGTGTCAGAAATTAAGTAATTCATATTATAGACACAAATACATCTTTGTTTTAAAGAAAGCATCATGAACAATAAGTGATTTCCCAATAATTTTTTTTTATATAATTATACAGAGACAAATTTTGATTTTGGAGTCCTCTTATATTATCATATAGGAAGTGCTTAGACCAATAGGAATAATTTTCTCCTAATAGGTTAACAGGGCTACAAGTAAGATTACGCTGTACAGGGTTTTCATTATTAACCAATTGCAAATCAAAATCATCTGTTAAAATCAAATAAAATCGCTTATTTTTGGCAATATTTTATGTTTAGATTACCCAAAATCTCCCTTGACCCAAGGCCAAATCAGATATTTTTCCAAAAAATCTTTTGTTATATTTATTAATGAAAACCTGCCTGTAACTTAATGAATCTAATGTTTGATGATTGAGATAGTATATTCAACATTAATGTTGTTACAGCTTTGAAAATAGTGCATATACAGTCAACCCTCGTTACATCGGCATTCGATACAACGGCAAATTTGGGATCTGGCAATAAAAGTCATGTTACGGATTTCTTTGTTCTTTATTTCTCTCTTTACAACGGCAAATTCGTCTTCCGGTACCGGCTGCAATTTTCGGCAGACAAATCTCCATTTCATTGTGTAATCACTTTTCGTTATAGTGGCAGCCTTACGGACGGCTTTTGATCATTGCCGATTTTCGCCAAAGGCGTTAATCTAGTCCCCTGCTGGTACACTACCTGTTTATTGTGTATGCCATTGTTAATTTGCAATTTGACACGGTCTTTACACGGGTGATCACAGCTGAACATTTGTTTACATGTGCCGCATTTCTTAGTGGAGGATTTCATTGTTTGAGAGAGTAAAAAAAAATTGGAAGCCACTCCAGTAGATGTGTGAACAACTTGCCTTTAATTAGACAGATAACTGTTGTTAGGGATTGAAATAGGTGTGGTAGTCAGTTTTTGTTTGTTTTAACACGGATAAAAAACATACTTTTGATCAAACCTATAGCTGCATTGCTTGCAGATGATATCGATAAGTGGTATCAATTAATGAGGTGATCAGTTTGTTTTGTTTATTACACGGCTTTCAGCATGCCTTTGATTACCAACTTAGTCGAGTTTCAATCAACGTGTTGTCAGTTTGTAATGATTTTCAACAATAGTTAACTGTACCTACCAATGGGAAAATGAAGAGATAATTTCTTGATGCCAGATGTTAAAGATATCCAATCAATAAACGCTATTTATTATTGTTGATAATTATTGTTACGTTTTTATGTCCTTACTTGTATCCTAAATTTCATTCCAATAAAAAAAAAGTTAAAGCAATCACATAAAAGAAAATAAACTGTAATTTCTACACTAAAATATTGGAACCTCCACAAAAACGGCAGCATACGCAACTATCGATATAGGTATGTTTGTAAAGCTATTATACCTATCCGGAAGTTGTATATACATGTAGCGTCTACATATTTACAAAGTAGGGTAAAGCATGAATACGCGTATAATTTTACAGGTAAAACAAAGTTTATTTACAAATCACACACACACACATATGATACATGAAATACGTGTAAAATTAATTCATATGCATCATAAAAGTTATATTAGCCTTATCATTTATTATATATAAAATCTCCTTTTACCTAAATCAACATTACTGTTAAGTGGGTGGAATGTGTAAATAGGAAAATAGGATTCCCTCATTACACCGGCAAATTCGATACACTTGCAAAATTGAGATTTACGAACACTGCCGGTGTAACGAGGGTTGACTGTACATACATATTTTAGTTGACTGGGAAAAAGAGCCTTAATATACCATATATTGGGGGAAATATTTCTATTTTCTATACAGTGTGTAAAGAGTCCTGGGGTAAATAGTAAACTTTTGAAAAACTGTGTGAATTCAAAGAATTTTCAGATTGAAAGACATCTATGAATTGCTTCTGATAAAGAAGGGAAAAAGTCCTGATGAAATAATCAGGATGTCTTGAGAAATTGTATTGATTAAAATCATTGTCCATAATTTTTTGAACAGCCCTCATATGCATGTTAGATAGTTTTAGGTCAGCTATGTTTTCATTTATTATCCCCCGCTGAAAGGCGGCGGGGGATATAGTAATAGTCTCCGTCCGTCCGTCCGTCTGTCTGACATTTTTGTCCGGAGCATAATTTGAAAAGTATTTGAGGTATCAACTTGATACTTCATAGTTGGATAGATCTCATTGAGGAGGAGTGCAGTGTACAAGAATGATAACTCTACCTGTCATAATTTTTTAGTTATTGCCCTTTGTTATTTTTCAGGCATAATTTTTGTCCAGAGCATAAATAAAAAAGTATTTGAGATATCAACTTAAAACTTCATAGGTGGATAGTTCTCATTGAAGAGGAGTGCAGTGCACAAGAATGATAACTCTACCTTTCATACTTTTTGAGTTATTGCCCTTTGTTATTTTTCAGGCTTAATCTTTGTCTGGAGCAAAACTCAAAAAGTATTTGAGATATCAACTTCAAACTTCATAGGTTAATAGATCTCATTGAGGAGGAGTGCAGTGCACAAGAAACATAACTCTACCTTTCATAATGTTTTGGTTATTGCCCTTGTTATTTTTCAGGCTTAATTTTTATCACAGTGACCTTGATATTTTACCTGTAGACCTCAAAATAGTGGAATTAGTAGGTCTTCACATGGGTTTCATATCTATAATCACTTTAAACATCAGTCTTCATAACTAAAAATTTTCTTTTAAAAATGAAATATTCTACTCTCCAACACATCTTCTAAAGAGCAAATGTACATACGGCGGGGGATGACCATGTCAACATGGCTTTTGTTTTATTTTAAATTACAGGATTGGAATTAACAGTGTGATAACTGTTGAAATGAGTATAATGTTTTAGTTGTATAATTTCAGTTTCTGTTTTTTCCAGTAGCGATGTGGGAATTATTACCTTGAGGATCATTTTCATTGCTTGTCAGTTTTGTTTAATTAAATATCAATTAATGTAGATTGCATGATAAATGTATAAACTGGAATGATTTTTTACACTTTGTATCATGTTGCTTGTCATTTTGCAGCAATTAATATATTGCAAGATTGAGTCTTAAATTAAGAAGCAATTTTTTAAATATTACGTACTATGCACTTTAGGTCTCCTTTCTTATTATCAGGAGCATGAAATAATTTCAATTTCTTAAAATTTATAAATTATCTTTTTTTGTGTCACCTGCTGTAAGCAGTGGTGACACATAGGGATCACTTTTCTGTCGTTTGTCTGACCATCCGTCTGTCTGTCACACTTTTTCTGCCATGCTTGAACACAGCAGGTGACACATGTGTTCCAAAGAGCACTCATGTTCATCCCCATGTGCACTTTTGTCTAATTAGGAAAAAGAGTTTAATTTTTTATACACCGCCGGAGGTGGTCGTATATTGGCGTCATCTTCTCCGTCTGTCTGTACGTACAGTGTACGTACGTCCATATCTTGTGAACGCAACTCCTCCTACATTTTTGAATGAATCTTTTCAAAACTTGGCCAATTACTTTACTTTAATGGGTAGATGTGCATGAAGTGGCGATTTTCTGGTTCATTGATTTTTACAAGATTTGTGTCCCTTGAAACTTAGTCTCTGTAGGTGATTGATATTGCAGCCTTGTGAACACAACTCCTCCTACATTTCTGAACGAATCTTTTCAAAACTTGATCTGTGGCATTACTATAATTGGTAGATGTGCATGAAGTGGCATTTTCCGGTTCATTAATTTTTGCAAGATTTTTGTCCCTTGAAACTTAGTCTCTTTAGCTGATTGATATTTCAGCCTTGTGAATGCAATTCCTTGTATGTTTCTGACCTAATCTTTTCAAAACTTGGGCAATGTCATAACTATATTGGGTAGATACATATACACAAAGCAGGGATTTTGATGTTCATCAATTTATTTTGCAATAGTTATGCCTTTCTAAACATGGTCTCTTAAAAACACAACTCAAGTTTCTAAACAGGTAAAAGTGCATAAAGCAGGGATTTTCTGGTACAGTGATTTTTGCAAGAAAAAGTGGAGAAAGAAAAAAGGATTCATATTGATATTGCTATTTGACCTACAGTCATATTGGAAGCCTTTTTAGGGTTCTATCTCTGTTCAGCTAAATTAATTGGTCTCACAGACTTCATTATGAGCTTATGCTTACAGAAATGTTAAAAGCAATAATTAAAAGGACCCTCTTGGTCTTTATATTTTGTGGTGACGTATATAGTGGCAGCACTGGCACTCTTGTTGTGCTTTATCGCAGAATAATGCACAGAGTTGAGTTTGGATGCTCAGTAATCTAAGTAGTTATCACAAAGGGCCATAGGCCTGAGTTAATTAATTACAAACCATTTGAATGCAGCGCACCTGTATGTTTAATATACTTATCTCCTTAATGAAAGTAATAGAGTCGTTTTCTTCTGAAAAATAATATTTCCCTTACATATTAGCAGAAATCAAGCTTTTGAAAATATTTTCTTAAGGATTGAATTGCACATTTTAATGGTTCATCAAGTTATAAACTACATTTAGGCTGTTCAAAGTGGGATGAGTTAGAGGGGCTCCACTTTGAACAGCCCAGACATAGTCCATATCCCTACTGAATCATCAAAACGTGCAGTTCCGTCCTTATATTTACATTTCAACCGCTGCATTCATTAACAGTAATATTACATTTTACTCCTTTTATTGTGAAAATTTAAAGTAGATAAAATTAAACTTTCTTATATGAGGTGGCATGGAAAGCAGCTGATGAAAGCATGGAAGGGTAGGTAATTAGTGGATTGGTGGTGAACAGATATCAAATATGTTTGTTTCAGATTTCTGTTGAAGCCTTTTTGTATATGTATATGTCTCTGGGTAAATATTGATGCGTGTCATCATACTGCAGAATCCAGGGACTCTTGATTTTTAAAATAGTGAGTCCCAAGCCAAAAATAATGAGTCCCCAGACAAAAATAGTGAGTCCCCAGACAAAAATAGTGAGTCCCCAGACAAAAGTCACACATAATTATTATTGAGTGAAATAAAAATTTTTTCCTTTAAAAAAGTCCAGTCATTCTGTTGGGTTTGTGCCTAACAAATGTTTCATATCTTTATGTTCTTAATGAAAGTTAATCAAGTTCTGCTTGCCCTTTTATTAACTAACACTAAAAAGGTATAAGATGATGATGAAGTGATCAACGTCTTTGTTATATGTATATTGATGTGCTGTAATTATCATAGGAAGGTGGTATCAGTTTAAGCAGTGGTCTTAATTGTTAGTTTGACAGATATAATGCTCTTGTACAATGTGAAATTACCTCCCTTGTTTGACATTTAATGTCCTTGTCCAGTGTGAAATTATCTCCCCATGTTCCAGACTCCGGAGAGTGACTATGCCAACCTTCAGCAGCTACAGATGCAAGAACCCTCGCTACCCAGCCTTGACGCGTGTGAGTACCAGAAAACGCTGAGTGACACGTGGGACGTATATCATGACCCAGCCACTAATCGGCTCTTCTACATGCACAAGGAGACGAAGGAGGCCCAGTGGAAGCCACCGCGGGGCCAGTTTCACGCTCAGCTTCAGAACAAGGTAATTATAACATCTGTGGCAGATGTTGATTACAATGTTTGCTTCAATTGCCATTTGCTTTGTACTATCATATTTTATCCAACATTGATAAAGCTGCATTGAATTGAAAACTTCCTTTTGTATAATTTGTTTTGTATCTACACCAGTAAGGCTGAACCCATACTGATATTGTTGTTTTATTGTTGTTATTTACCCACTGTATTTCAGACATGTCAGAATCATGTTGTTGTTGTATATATGTGTCCACATAGACATGTTCATTATTTTCAACAGATATTTTTGAAACACTGTATTTGAGTTACTTTATATTGTAAATGGAAAGAAAATTACAACCTGAAATGTTCATTCTGTGAAATGAAAAATGTTAAATCAAGTGTTTTCTGCATTGTTTCTTTTCACAGAAATTAGTCTTGACAAGACTTGATGGCTTGAATATTGATTAAGTATTTAACCCTTTCCCTCATAGAGGAAACCATGAAAAGACCTATTCGAACAACATAAAACCAGATCAGCCTGCGAGTAACTTGCAGGCTGATCAGGTTTTATGCTGTTCACTGCTCCTCAGTGGTCTGGAAATGAGGACTTTATAATTAAATTTGGTAAGGTTTAACAGTGATTTTCTGCAGATCAGGCTTTATGTGGTACCTATTGAGTGCGTCAAAATGAGCCTATATGAGGGAAAGGGTTAAATTGTCAATCTCAGGGACAGCTGTACATGTGAACAAATGACTATAGTCACTACCTGTTCCTGTGCCTTTCACCATTAAGGGTTCAAATGCAGGTCTAGTCACTTTCGATACGATTAAGACTTGCGCTGGGTGCACACAGGGTCTTCCTCTACCTGTAATTAACCCTTTCCCTCATAGAGGAAACCATGAAAAGACCTATGCGAACAGCATAAAACCAGATCAGCCTGCGAGTAACTCGCAGGCTGATCAGGTTTTATGCTGTTCGCTGCTCCTCAGTGGTCTGGAAATGAGGATATTGTAATTAAATTTGGTAAGGTTTAACTGTGGTTTTCTGCAGATCAGGTTTTATGTGATACCTATTGAGTGCGTCAAAATGAGCCTATATGAGGGCAAGGGTTAAATGGACATTGCTTTTGACTGAAATAATGTTGGAGCAAACAAGAAATTCATAAAAATGCTTATTAGACTGTTTCAGATTCACCATTTCTGTTTCAATTTAGGCATTGTCAAATTATATTTTAAATTTTCTATATACAAAATTTAATAAGATGACACTTTACAAAGTTTCATTACCAAATTTATTAAATGTAATGTAATATATTATTAAGAAACATATAAAGATGATACTGGTTGAAACAGTTCAGATGAAAATATCCATGAGGCTGAAAAATGATTTTGTTCTTGAAAATAGATAATTGAGCAGTTACTGCATGAATGAAGGTATCATTTATACTTTTATAGACATGCACAGCACATATCCATTATAATACATGCTGTGTTTGAGAACTAAATTTCCAAGTAACCACTTTATATTTGCCTTTACTATGTTTACTTATATCATGATATAGAAGTACCAGTTTATTCAATAGCTACTCTTGGAGACCACATAGTCAATGGTTGACCTGGTTTACTCAAATTAACATGCAACTTTGTGTTTGAGATACTGTTTGTGAGTAGTTGATCAAGTCATGAATGGAAATTGATTTTTAAACAATAGGTCAATTTTGCTAGTATTTCCTGGAGTAGCTAATTTAACTCTTTACATAAGAAACATTCATGTACAGATGTATGACTGGATGAATATTAATTTATTGAACTTTAAATGCAATCAGAAAGAAATGGGTTTCTTTGTGATGCAGTCAGTGTTGAATCTGAATACAATACTGTATGAGCAGATGAGAGGAGCTAAACCCAGTTCAGACAGCTAAAATGAGTCTTTATGCAGTTAAGGGTTAATGTCCATGTGTTGAAGAATGAATAGGTAATAGATTGTCATGTTTTGAAAATACAATTCTAACTGTAAAAGATAGATTGCTTAGTAATCCAGTTTTGATGATACATTCGGTGATTCATTGCTGATATCTCAATACATGATTGTCAGGAGTCGTTCTCGTTGTTTCTGTCTGTAGCAGAGATGTAGATCATCGGGAAATTATGAATCAGTTGACGAATGCAGCTTCTTGCGGATCCCATCTGAACGGCCCAAAAGTAGGTCATTGGATTACGGTAAACACAGGATTCAGATTGCCCCGGAGGGGTGGAAGTATGAAGTCAATGATGAAGGAGACGAAGTTTTTATTAACAGAATTTCAAAAGAGAAGGTTGGTTCCCTTGCTTGGGAATGATCTCAGAATGTTTATTTTCGGTCATTTTTTCCAGCCTTCGTTCTTACATTTTATTAATATCTGTAGATATATCTGATCAGATGCATCTCATTATAAAATGTTTATATATTCATCTCTGAATCTCCTTAATAATTTCAAAATTTTGTTCTCTCTAACGGATGCAGTCTATTCTTTTTATGCCCTGGTGCTGCAGTTTAACCTGTGGCTGAACCGCTTTGGTATTCCTGGTATCTTGCCTCCTCAGGTCCATTACAGAGTCATTTTATGTACATGTTCCACTTTGTGATGGTGGTGTTTTTTCCCATTTCCCTGGTCTGATTAGTTGGAAAATGTGTCAGATTCAACTTATTAGTCAGTCTTGAGCATTAATTTTACTTTGGATTTAAGAATTCCTCATTACTTTAAGATGAGGGTGATTATTCCAAAAAACATACTACCTGTTCATCTGTTCATCTCTGTAGACAAATCTTGTGTGCTCAACTCCATTATGGTTTGGATTATTTTCTAGCTCTCATTATGTTTCTAGCATGATACCAAGATATGCATGAAGGTGTTTATCTGTCCATCCATCTTCATTGTTTTTGTATGGTTTATCTTATATTGACAGACTCTTGTGAAGTTCACTATCAAAGTGACTGTCAGTATCAGGTATTTTTCCTATACTCACTGTGGGTCAGATAGACTAACCCATTCCAGCAATGCCAAAAAAGGTGATTGTTTTCCCAATTTTAAAAAACACAAAAACTTTCAATTAACTGAAAATTGTGCCGATGCATATGGAGAAAATATGCCATATGTTTTTCTGTTCTGAAACACTGTCAGAATTATTATTGGAATTATTAGAATGCTTTATTTGGTAATTTCTTGGATGTTCTTGTTGGCTGTACACAAAATGTTCCATAAACCAAAATGCAAATAGCACATTCATGATAAAAAATAAAGAAAGATAAAGAAGTGTCATGAAAATAAGGAAGAATGTGGGAATGAATATCTAAATGGGGAATGAATATCTAAAGGATGATCACCTTTTTTTCCAATTTTTTATATTTCAGAACTTAATTTTTCCAATTTGGGCTTTTTTTTTTTCTTCCCAAGAAAGCCAGATAAAAAGGTCTGGGCATATGATAATTATGCCTCACTTTGACCTCAGCTGTGATTTATCCTGAAAATTACATCTGGTTTTGTGAAAATGCATACATGACTGTATTTTAAGTCATTGTTATGTGCAACTTTTGTAAACAAAATTGTCATTTCTTGGCTGAAGTATACTTCCTTGTTGCATGTATTTTGTCAGTCACAGTTGATGTACTATCAAGCAATGTATAACACACTAACTCTGTCATATATCTAGATTCCGGGGATAGGCAAATAGGATTGATAATATGAAATGCTTGCTAAACCCTCCACAGCAGTTGCGTCCCTTGATACAATAACCATTGCCACTACATTTGAGTATTTCATATCAGTGAAGTTTAATTTCATTTAAATAACATTAATTAAAAAGAAAACAAATTGAGTTTTTTTTCCAAAAATAATAAGAGTATTTTTTACTGCCACAAAGGTTTACCTATCATCATGTGAATTACTTAGTGGCTGTGATTAAGGGATGGTCTCTTGAAAGGAGGAAGATCAAGGGAGGTCACTGTCAGTGACTTGGATCATTTTTGGAGTAGAATGATTTTTTTTTAAGCTATGGTGAGACTGTAAAGCTATAATACCTTTTGGTAGTTAAGTACCCTAAATGAAACATTAAGAAACCTTGGTTATCTCTGTGAAAGGCCATGAGGTCCGAAATGTAGCAGAACCATTACAGGGACTTCACCTTAACCCTTTCCCTCATAGAGGACACCATCAAAAGACCTATGCGAACAGCATAAAACAGATCAGCCTGCGAGTAACTCGCAGGCTGATCAGGTTTTATGCTGTTCGCTGCTCCTCTGTGGTCTGGAAATGAGGATTTTGTAATTAAATTTGGTAAGGTTTAACTGTGGTTTTCTGCAGATCAGGCTTTATGTGGTACCTATTGAGTGCGTCAAAATGAGTCTATATGAAGGAAAGGGTTAACTACTTTTGCTGTTGAATTTTCTAGATTTTATATGTTATCTTTATAGTTATTGGAATAATATAGTTTAG